>SWKW01000005.1:0-456361 GCA_011058865.1 Didymella keratinophila
CTTTAAGGGGGGTAATCTATAATTAGACTCCTTAAGTATATATAGTATAACTGCCTCCTCTTCTAGCTTTATAAGGCGCTTTAAGTTTAGCTTATAGTTATATTAAGGGCAGCGTCTAGCACGTTAGTCTTATAGCATTAATTAAGGCACAGTATATACTACTATAGCACGTCTTTTACTCTAAATTTATTAAGAAGTAATATTAGTTATAGCAAGAAATATATTACTTTTAGTATATATATTTTATAGCTTGTGTTGTTAAGACATTGCGCAAAGTTGTTGCAACAGCATATTGCTAGTGTTAGGTAGCTAACTTACTTAGGTGGCTGGCTTGCTTATAAAACACATTAATTATTTTTTTTTTCTCTATTTTTCTCTAGAACCTTTACCTGACCAGGGTGAGCGAGGGCGCCAATGGCATTTCGAGACACGGTCCAGATACCCTTAGGCCGATTTACGCAATAACAAAGCTGCAAACCACAATGCTTCCACGATTCGTTGATGAGGCTGCTCTAAGTGCACTTGATAGCGGGGTTAGCGTTACGGAGGTAGAGCCGATGTGTACGCCGCCGGCACGGTGCAGGGAAGGAGCACCGCTTTACGGGAGCCGCCAGAGCCCCTGGCGCAGCGCCCCCACAAAGCTTGGTCTTGCATCCCGGATCACCCTTTCTCAAGTTCTAGTGCCCTGCAGCATTCATTGAGAGGTGCGTCTCTGCTTCTTCCCTGCAGATATCACGCTGAATCGCACAGAGAATATGGCGCATCATGTCGAAGATATTCCAGATTGGTGGAAACAGGGACAACGACTCCGACCAGCTGGACCCCATGGACCGCGGCTGAGAACGCAGGACCTCGACATGCAGAGCCGCCAGCCTTGTAGCCCGTGATTTGGCGAGCGCCCTGCAGCTGCTTGTCGGCAGTCCTTCTGACACCTCGAAGCTTCATTCTGTAAATGCGACCTCGTCCCGTCCTCCTCCAGCCTTCCCCTCGCCCCCATCGATGCATCGAGCTGTGCGCGCGGCAGCGACAACACACAGTACTGGTACGAGTTAAACGACCTCAGCCCTCCTCAGCCACCTGTCAGGTAAGGCGCGCCGCGCCGCAAGATGACACAACCCGTTCGCCGCAGCTCTACGTTCACTCGGGCACTCGACGACTTCAAGACAAAGCTCCGCGGCAAGGAGTTCTCTGTAACTGCTGTTGATGGACGTGTATACGTGCTTGTCGATAAGCTTCAAAAGTGGTTGCGCGCTCCGGCTGGATCCGACAGCCCAGAGTACAGATCTGCAACGAACATACATCTCCTCGCGCACGCCGCACATTTCGGCAGCTGTGACAGCGGTGCCTTCTCCCCCTTGCCCCGCGAGCCGGCGTCCATCGCTGAGCCTGGCCGCAACTGCTGTCTTCTCGTGTTCAGCATTCTTCTCGACCTTGACCGCGGCGGTCTACTCGATACCTTCGCGCACCATGACATCCGAGACAAAGGATTGCCGATTGCTCTTTCAGAGCTGAAGCACAAATTACGCAACATCGAAGACGGAGACCAGATCGCAAATGAGTTCAACGCTAGACAATGGAGCTTCTGCCCCGCTTATTTCAGCGAACATATGGACGAGGGGTACTTCGAGGATCATATCATTCCTGTGTGTCGTACGCAGAAAATCAACTCCGGCGGCACTGCAGACGTATGGCAAATATGCGTACAACGGGAATTCGTGGACGCACACCTGAGAAGACAGCTTGAGGGCGACGCACATGCATCGTATGAAGATCTGGAATATGGTCATGTAAGTAGGCTCCAACACATCTTGACTTTGTTTCTCACGCCATACTGTACAGTGTTACCTCTTCGCCCTTAAGGTCTTTCGGGAGACTAAGTTCCACCACTTCCAGAATGAGAAGATGGCTTTCGATGGTCTTCGAAATGTTCGAGGCCTGATCTCACGTCTCGGCTGCTACAGTCACAAGTCGCCGATGAAGTCTGCAACATTGAACGGTCAGCCCAAGGAAACCTTCCTTCCCGCGAACGGAAAGACGACGAAAAATCTGCTCTTGGAGTATGGTACATACGACCTGAGGCTTATCTTCGGCCACCAGACGCCCCCAATGATCCCGGCAGAGACTATCGCGTTCTGGGAGGGTCTGTTTGAGGTAGCCAGCGCAGTGTCAGAGATCCATGACTTCAAGCATGGCGGAAATGAGTTCAACGGGTACGTGGAGGGGAACATGGTGCTTGATACTCATGCTAAGATCTTACAGATGGCATGCCGATATCAAACCCGAAAACATAATCTTCGTATGCGACAAATACAAGCTTGCCGACCCTGGCTTCGCTTGTTTCAGGAAGAAGAGCAAAGAGCCGCGGGTGCATCTTCGTGGCGGCACTGACACATACGGTGCCCCCGAGGTGTACGAAGAGAAGGTGCATCAGACAATCGACACCTGGTCGCTCGGATGTGTCTTTTCAATGGCTGCGACCTGGGTCGTTGCTGGCTTACAAGGTGTTCACCAGTACCATCAAGTACGTGAAAGGGCGCTGAGTGGCCTGCTCCAAACGATCGGACCCAACGGTCACCCCCTGCTCAAGTCCCAGGGACTTTTGCCGGACGGAATACCTGACAAGCTTGACTGTTTCCATGATGGTATTACAGTGTTGAGCGAGGTCACAGGTTGGCACACTTTCATCAAGAACTCTTGCCGAAAGACCGATCCGATTACGACCAAAATTATCGGGCTGGTGGACAAATGTATGCTTCTGCCGAACCCGCAAGATCGGATCAAGTCGGGGCTGTTGTGTGAAGAACTCGCGAAGATCGTTGGTGAGGCAAAGCAAGAATTGTCAGAGTCTATCGACGGTGAATCTCTTGAAGTCAAAAGCCAGCGAGAACGTCTGGAAGACTTACTGAAAGAGATCGATGAGGAGGCAGAGATGCAAGCGGTCAAAGACCCACCGCCTGAGCCTAAACCGACCCACGCATTCACCAAAGGCCTTCCGGTCGATCGCGGGGCTCTCAAAGCGCAGATCAGTCATTTGGCGCTCAAGAAGACTTCACATAGGCTGGAGTCGAGAACGCAGCCCCGATCGAGACCTTCAAGTATGGTGGCACCACCGATCGTTGTTACACCCGATACTACAGCCACCAACATGCCTCAGAGTTCACAGTCGCCACACACACAAATGTTTGCATCGTTGGCCAATGATCGTCAAAGTATGGAATACTCCCCGCGGCCTGAGAATTCCTCTCGGGCTTCGACGACCGGCTCCATCTCGCGAAGACCCACTGGACTTTCCCGAAAAGCGTCTACCATGCCTCATAACGAAGCTACACAGAACGTCATACAAGTCCGAGAAAGCATTGAGCGCGAAAGAAAGCGATCTCGCACGTTTCTGCCAAGGCGGAGCCTTAAGAAAGACGAAATCTTGAGTAGATATTTCAAGAATCGAGATATCGTAAGTTGTGAGAAGGTTTTCCATTGCGCATTAGCTGACTGTGTTTACAGAAATTTCTTGTCGACGATGCTGGGTCGATGTACGAGCATTGGGACGCAGCAACATACCTACTGGAGACCTTAGCCCTCAAAGCGCATGGCCAGGATCCCGACGGACCCGACTTAGCCTTCACCAACGACAGCAACAAAGGACTTGAGAGAGTCAAAGATGCCACAGATCTCCGTAAGAAGATGCTGGAAGTGAAGCCAATGGTTTTCACAAATATGAAGCGGGCACTAGAACCGATCTTCCAGAGCTACGTCAGTGTGATCAACCGGACATCTAATAAAACACTTGCAAAATCTCTCACGGTTATCATACTAACGGATGGTCTGTGGGAGGGCATGTCTGATCCGAATGAGATCACCACAGCCATCATGGGCTGGTACGAGCAGCTCAAGACTGCCATGAAGGGTTTCCTGCGGGATCGGCAGATCAGTATACAATTCATCCAGTTCGGCGACGACGCAACAGCTACAGAGAGACTTCGACGCCTCGACGACGATACACCCTTTCGTGGAGTGCCGTAAGTGCTCTGTTCCGCTTATTGCTGTGTACACTCTAACATCGACAATAGTGACATTATCGATCACGAGAGATTCATCATTAGTGGTGACATATACAAGATGCTGCTCGGGAGCTTCGTTGAAGAGATGGATGCCATTGACGACGACGACGGGCAGGTCTCGTCTCCGGACGGATCTCCACCACCACATGCAACAGGGCCTATCCTATCTCACAGTATGGCGTCGATTGATAGACAGCTACACCTGGATAGGCGACAATCATCGTCTGCGGGCCACATGTAACGAGAGCTAGCGCGCGTGTTTGTATGAAGCCGTTGAAGAATTGTGGACTTTGCCGATGATACCCAAGATGCCTTAGGGGCTACGTAGATTACGCAATGTAATGATAATGACTTTCAAAGCGAACGTTCGTTCTGCGCTGCTAGAGTCTGTGTTATGACCACCTCTGTCCACGAGCCTGGTCGCCGTACAGATCAGTACAACAATCCTACCCTGACCTTCTGCACCGACGATTCGCAATTTCCAGAATGCAGCAATCTTTCCTCATGTCTCGAGCCGGTCATTATCACTTCGATTCCACGCTTACTTCATGTACCTAAATACATAAGCAGGTGTCAAAGGCAGAATGTATGTGGTGATCTCAGCAAAATAAAGCTATTATCGTTCTTGATCCTGTTGATACAAACACCTGACTGACAGCTTCTATGGCCATCTTACTATTGAACAATGGGAGTACCAAACGCCATGCTATGCAATGCAATAAAGACTTTGTCGCGAACTGTCTTTCTACCACATCATGCCCCGCACAGAGTGGTCGCCTCTTGATCTATGCATCATGCTGCAGTCGCAACAGTCGCACTAAAACCTACTGGCGGCTCCGCCCGCCCGTCAGGAATGTCCGATTTCACGCTTCTGTCCGTACTGTATTCCTCCAGCTGTTTCGTTAATTTCGCAAAGCTGACCGGCTTCATGATGTATGAATCCACTCCAGCTGTATACGCCTTCTTCTGATCGGTCACGCTCGCCAGCCCAGTCAGCGCAATGATCATTGAATGTTGCGGCGCTTGCGACAGTGAAAGGTGCATATTGTACTCTGCTTCGATCTTGCGGATCTGCCGTGTGGCCTCGAAGCCGTCCATAACAGGCATGGATAGGTCCATGAGGATGATCTCAGGAGGCGCCGATGGGTTTGAGTGGAGCAATGTGCGGTATGTGTTCACTGCTTGAAGTCCGTCTGATGCGCTAGAGATGGAAGTGTAGCCGCGCTTCTTCATACCAACCTGAAGGAGTCGGAGGTTGATGGCGTTGTCATCGACCAGGAGAACGCGGCTTGCGGGAGGCGCGGATAGGGTTGCTGCAGTTGAAGCAAGCTTCGAGCTTGCCTTAAGAGCGTCAGACGTGGCAAACACCTCTGGTACGATAGCGTCTGCAGGCTTCGCATCCACGGAGACTGAGATGGTGGTGCTGATTGTCGTACTTGTGGTGATGGGGTCGAGTATTTGCCCTGAAAGCTTGAGGCTATCCTGAGCGACTGTCGGCGCCTGAGCAAGCTCACTTCCGGTATTGGAGATGCTCAGAGCTTGAGCTGCGGCTGTTATGGTGTCAACACTTGCGCTCTCTGCGTCTGCTGCTTTATCGACCTGTGCAGATTCCGCAATGCTAGCCCGTACCCGGTCGTGGCAGACTTGCAGAGCTCGGGAGAGCTTCTGCGGCCCAATGGGGTAGCGGACATCTTCGATGTTTCTCTTGTTTGCATGCCAAAACTCTTTAGCAGCTCCGGCGCCTCGTAGCACGAGCACGATTGTTGGGCATCCAGGAATAGAGAGTCCGGGTGCATCGTGCAGGAGAGCATTGAGACGAGGTTCTTCGACAATAATGATGTCAGGAGAGCAGCCCTTCTGCCATTGGCTTACGGGACCACCGGCCCATGCATTCAGATATTCCGTTAGACTGCTCCGGAGCAATCGGGACGCTTCTTGTCTGATGCTCGTCGTCTCTGAATCCTCAGGCCAGTAGATGGCAAGTGATTTGCCGCTTTCTTGACCCCTCGCCGGCTGTGTGCTGCTATCATCGTTGGAAATATAGTTGCCTGCTGCGGCAAGGTTGTACTGCGGTGTTCCATTGACCATTGGTTCGACAGCCGTCTTCCTGATCACTGGAATCTTGACGGTAGCCTTGGTACCAATGCCGACAGTGGATTCGATATCGATGTGTCCTCCGAGAGTATTGACGATCGATTTGACTAATGACAGCCCAAGTCCGATACCTGGCGCTTGGTTCGACTCCTGGGCGAACGGTGTGAAGAGCTTATCCCGCAGATACGCAGGAGATATTCCCTGCCCAGAGTCTTTGACTGTCAAGATCGCAATCTCAGCGGCATCCTGATCCGCCCTTTGTGTCTCAAGCTTGATGTGGACAAAACCGGCTTTGGTATACTTGAGTGAGTTTCCGACCAGATTCATGACGATTCGGCGCATCGAACCCGGTTCGCACCAGTACGTCCAGTCCTGTTCGGCGATTTCGACAATGACCTCTACATCTGGTCTGCGCGGAGCGGACATCGCCGATCCGCTTCGTGTCCTGCTGTGAGGGTCTCCTGTCTCTTCATACAGTGCTCTATTCTGGGGATCGATAAAGGCGTGTCCGGTCGCTACGCCTTCAACAACCTCTTCTGTCAGAACTGCAAGGTCCACGTTGCGATGCGCGCTCAGATCCGTTTGGAGACCGTCCGGTCGTGTTGAGCGTAGATCGTCTGCAAGCGCTGGGATGTCGTTGCCTGCCTTGTTCTTCTCGAATGCGTTGATTTTGCTGTAATCCAGAACCATATTGACGGTGTCAAGGAGCGTTCTTGCGCAGCTCTCTGCTGTGTTGACCAGTGACTGTTGAAATGACGAACAATCAGTGTTCTGTAAGAACTCACAAGATGCTAGGATACCGTGAAGTGGCGATCGCAACTCGTGGGAGATAGAGCCAATGAAATCGTTCTTCTGATCGCTCGCTTTCAGGTTTGCAAGCCTCAGCAGTTCTGTATCGACGCAATTGTTGAATGTTATGCAGTGAAGAAACTCGAGTTGGTGCGAGAAGTTGCGGTAATCTGAGTAGTTGTAAATGAAGCAAGCAGCTGATCGACCCGTCGTCGAGTCCCATATTGGCGTGAACATGATCTGTCGAGCTCCCGGGAAGTGGGCACGTAGCTTTGCAGAGTCTGCAGTCGATCTTTGTCGTCGTCTCTTTGATCTCGGTCGGCCGTTGCGCAAGGATTCGCTCTCTGATGAGTCGGAGAGCTCCTGCCCTTCTTGATCAAACGTAAACATCCTTCCCCGTGGATACCGCTTGATAAGTTTCAAGAGCTCTTCGGGCGCAAAGGGCTTGAAACCCGGCTGATCTGGTGACGTGTCGACGGTTTGATAAGCGTGTGCTAGAACCTCGGTGATGCCGTTGCCTTTTCTCCGCACTTCCGGACTCGAGGATCGTGTGTTGGGGCCCGTCGTCGTTGCAGCCTCGCTACCACCCTGATTGCTTGGCGGACATTCTTGCCCATCCATGCCCAGAGCAACTTTTGGTTGGTCGATTTCTCGTGATGAGGTAGTTGCCAGTGCTGTGTCAAGAAAGAGCACGCCACCTCCGCCCTCGTCGATGTCCATTGCCTCACGCAACAGTTCTGCAGCCCGGGTAATCACGTCGATACGTGCGGCGCCGTCAGCAGTCCGCCTGGAGTCAGCATCCGAGTCTGGGTCTGTTGACTCGCCGTGATCGCTATAGCGTCGCCTGTGCTTTGCGTCCTCAGAGACTGGATCGACAAATGCTGACAAGCACTCGTTCATCTTGAAGGTTCGTTGGCGGTCTTTCTTGTCCCTACTCATTTCGAGATGTTGGATGACGTTGTCTGCCATCACACCGAGGAAGGCTTTCTCGCTGGGGTTGAGTGCTGGCCTCACTTTAGAATCCAAAATGTAGATCGACCCAATGTTGATACCTCTGCTGGTGCGCAAAGGCACACCTGCATAGTATCTGAAGTGTGGCGGTCCAGCTATGAAGCTAAGGGCTTTAAATCTGGGATCCTGGCTCAAGTCAAGCACCTCGAAACATGCCACCCCGCCTTCTGGTGGCGGCGGTGTTGAGATGGTATGTTCGCAGAGTCGCCCTGCTTTAGGGACTCTGACGCACTGAATAGTATGTCAGTTATGTCGTCAAGCGCGTTAGGGTTCTTGCGCCATGTGAAGGTGCACCTACGCCGGCCCAGATAGCATCTTCGGGATCGTCATGTTTTTCAGCATCGTCCAAATGAACAGTCTTCGTACTCTCGGCAACGAAGTACTGTGTCTCTTCGTCGATCAGCGAGATCATAGCGCGTTCTGCGTGTAGCCGCCATGCTGCAAGTTGTGCATGTGCTGTCAGGACAGTGTCTACGGATTCGGGACCCTTCGGGGGCGAGAAGTACTTGTAGAGCTCCCGCGCTCGTTCACGATCGTCGCCAGTATTTTGCGGCAAACCCTCGTACGGGCGGCTCGCAATCGAGCAGTTCGCCGAGCAGTCTGCCATTATGACGGAATGGGTGTTGAAGCAGAACGCTCATGGCTTGGCAAAGATCGAGGGCAGGCCCTTATTATCTAAGAACATTGGATTGACGATCTTTCTCTCCACAGCCAAGTAGCCCGTGCGACCATGTGCCAATGATACCGGTTGCGCCGTTGACTGGCCCAGGGTCTAGAAGTCCAGAACCCTCCAGCGCTCTGAGCCACACGGTCGCACGTGGAAAAAGTTTCGGAGGGATCGACAAAGCGCAGCATCTGCATTGTTCAGGAGGGACAAACTCATCCAAGCAAAGATAACGAGGCATCTGCGTGACCTGACCTGCACACTGTCCACAAAACTGATACAGAATTGATCAGTGTTTGCGAACGAGCACGATATTTGTTGCCGCCTTCCAAGTCTGTGGCTGGTGACCCACGAATCGGACCGAAGGACCGAAGGACCAAAGGCGCCACTGAGCGTATCTGTCGTTCTAGACTTGGGCACAATTTTGACGAGTTCAACGCTGAGAACGCCCTAGAAATCTCCTGGCAATCCCCCACAAAGATTGCCATGCGAAAGTCGTGAGGTGTTGCAGGATTCCCATGACTGACGTCGCTCCGCGCTTTCCGAATTCAGGCGCCCACGCTCCACTCTCGGAAACTGACCCATTTGGTGCGAAGAGCCTCCGACACGAAAGCGAGGCCCACAATATTGGAACCCGAATCGATCGCATCTTACGACTGCACAGCTTGAACTCTTGGAGAGCTGCAACCAAGGTCAACGCTGTCTCAACTCAGTCCGTTTCCCCGCCTAGGATTCGACTGTCTCGATCATACTTGAATATGAGTTGGTTCCCGTCTTCCAAATTGTCATGACCTGAGCTTGCACCGATCCTCATCTTCGAGATGGGTTTCGGTATAGGAGTCGATCCAGCGAGGGTCTCCGTCCATAATGAAGTCCAGGGAAGTAGAAACGTCCACCTTCCTTTCCACTCGGACCGGTCCGTCCTGGAAAGCCGTATTCTTGGGCCTCCCAACGTGTCGAAGCCTGCATAGGTATCCTTACCAATCCGGTTATCTTCCTAAAAGTAGGCCCGTAGGGGATGGATGCTACGTTGAACATGATCAATCGTGGATGTGAGTGAATACCACTCTTCAGCGCTGGGCTCATGATACATCTTTTGTCCAGCCTGATGTTGACGCAATTCGCCCTGACTATCCTAGAGGCTTCCGCGTCTATCTGCCGGTAAGTGAGCAGAACCTGTCTTGGCGACCAGATGATCACGAAAGAGAGCTGTGCGTAGTTCCGGGCGGGATCTAAGCTGAACGTTATTGGCGGCACTTCGAAATCGACTTTCGTACTCACCAACGTACTCGAGAGAAGACTGTAAACCATCAGACGAAGCTCCTTTGGGATATCAAGGAAGCGAAATTAGTCCATTCTGCGGTCTGGCGGGCGCGCGTAGCTGTCGCTTGTAATTGATCGCAGCGAGATCATCAATGTACAGAAGAGCGTGTCAACCAGGAAATTTATATAGGAAACCAAGAAATAGAAACCTTTTTGTGGATGTTAACACATCATTCTGACCGCCTAGGTAGGTGCATATATCACGTGCCGGCCGAATCCTTCGCTCCTGCCCTTCTCGGAACAAGCATAACCGTGCCTCATGCCAGTAACACTCGAGATGCTGCGGCATAAAAATGAACCCTTATCGGTCTTACTCTTCAAGATGTTCCAACACGCCGTCAAAGGCCCAAAGCTCCTCCCACTCTTCCTTTGCCATAATGAAGTTCTGGATTCCACCGCCACCCTTGAACCGTAGAATGTTTTCCATGGCGGCAGATGGCTTCTTCTATATGTTAAAGTCGAGATTGTTTGGGAGAAGGGCAACGTTGATCTGAGCCTTGTCCAAACACTCTGAAACAAGTCCTCGAGCTGACCTCGACATCTACAGAGCTCTGTGACACCCCACGTGTGGGAAATGCGAAACGTTGGCAGTGCGCTTTCCTCCAATTTGATCTCCAAATCAATCTCGAGTGTCCGAGTGGGAAGCATTTTGGCAAATAGTCGACTGGTGTGCTCAATTCATGTTTGTACGGCTGGATGTGCAACAGGGGAATTGACGTCGTTGAGGAATATTCCGTTTCCGAAAAAGTTCCTGAAGCCTCCGTCGTCACCAAATGGTGCTTTCAGCACTGCGCCGATGACATCTCTGGCCGCACGTACACCGCAGGACAAAGAGATCTTGTCCGGACCGGATACGTAAGCCAGGAGCCGAGGCTGAGCGTACATCTTCGCGAGTGCTTGATCCGTTTCCTCCACCTTGTGAAACTGTTGTGATCGCCTTTTGAGGAGTTCGCTTGCTACGGAGTTGATCAATTGACAGGTGCGGAGGATGTCTTGAGCAAACCAGATGTTGAAAACCTGGAGCTAATTTGTCCGCTCTGAACATTCTGGAGCCGGTGGGCAGTAGATTTCGATACGGGTGACTGCAACCAGTGGCCGAAGCTCCTTTGGGAGATCAAGGAAGCGAAAGGGCTCGCTTGTTCTGGGTAGATGGTTGCTCATCTTCCCAGGATCTTGGACTGACTGAACAATTGTGATATGAAGAACGGACTGATTATCGAAAAAGAAGTTGCAGCTGTAAGATTCAGTCATCTAGGTCTGTACGCTGGTTCAATCAGCAAACGCAGGTAATTGAAGGTGAAGGCATCCCAGCGGAGACAGGGTGGCTGCGCCAGATTACGGAAATGAATAGAAAGACGCTGGAATACACAACGCTCAAGCATATGCAGATAACTGCAAGGTCAATGATGGTTATCTCAGCCGCTTTGGGATTGCCGTCGATACCCATCGCCAGATACGTCTCGTAGCTGAAGAATGTGCTGTCTGCCTTTCCACGTACTTTCTGACCCAACACATGCAGCGAATCGCTCTGTACGCAGCAGAATAGACCTTCCCAACGATACTCAACACCCCAATGGTGTACCATCTTATGTAACACCAAGCCACAAAGCCAGGGGCCGTGCGGCGTGAGCTGTCTCTGCACTGGCAGACAAAAGTACCTCTCTTCGGTGATGTCGTTTGGATCGTCAGGGTAGAAGCAACCAGCAACGTGGTGTCCGCGAATGTTGAAGAAAGTTGGTCTGGGTATCTCGATGAGGCATCCATGGATTCGTAGGTAACCCCCAACGACCGCACCGGTACTGATGTCTTGATTGAGGAGGTTGTGTGTACCTCTTTGATCATAACGTAGCAGGTGCCGATGAGCTCAGAGGATTGCACACAAGTGATTGCTCCAGTGACCGATGCCCAGCTCCAGGAGGGCGCGCAATAGTCGCTTGGTCGAGATGAGGGAGTGCCATCAACGTACCATAGCAGGTCAGCAAAGAGGCTCTCACGCCAGAGGCCCGCAGCATACGAAAGATCGTATTTGTTGGCGAGCTCCTCCGAGTGACTCGATATGAGGGCGAGCCGAGCCTGTGGATCTTTTGAGACCATTCGGGTATACCTCTCGACAGGTTGGCCCCATAGGTCGCTCTCGAGGTCCACAGCCTTATTTCTGTGCTTTGCAATGAGCTCATTGGCTTCGTCGACCAGTTTCTGGGGCATTTTGCGCGGATGTCCATCCGGAAGTACTTCGCAAGCTGTCAAGCCCCTGCATTTCCCTAAAAAAAAGCTGCGTAGTCCCAAAGTGCAAGCAACGCTGAAGCGAAAGAGCCTCAACGAAGTATGAGCTGTTAGAAGCGGTGGTCGATGATAACAGTTCCTTCATCCAGACATTAGCCGGAACTGCTGTGTATGCCTTGGAAGAGGGGCCAAGAACTCGATCGTGAACCAAGGTGAACGTAGATGCGTTGTAGGGTGCCCGTCCGGAGGAACCTTTGAGAACCTCATACATGTGTTGCGCGGACGACACGGTAATCGCAATTCGACTGTTGCCATAGGTCCTCCCCTTGTCAAGTTGCTCGGTTGCTACGTCTTCCTTCGAGTCTTGTAGGATCCATAACTTTTCGATCCACAGATACCGAAGCTACAGCATCTTCGCCGCGCGAACCGTGAGTTGGAACAACCTAGGCGGCTCACGGAGCACAATCTCGTTCTGATATCCCTGTACGTTTGTTGTTGTCAAAGCGGCTGACATGTCCGAAAGATGGCCGTGGCTGAGTGTGAGATAGAGACAGTTGCTTGGTCGGAGACCTTCTGTGAGGACCAGGCGCGCAAGATCATCATCACAAGCATCACCAATGTCGATCAAGCGAGTCGGTAGCCATTCTGGCGGTCCAGTGAAGCACTCTTTGTGTTTTGTCAGACAGGTGCGCAGCCAGCATGGCACGATTTTCGAAGTGTGCAGAGCCGCCGAAGGTCGTGTGTCTGGTTGTGTCAGCTACTCCCGCTGATGTTGGTTTTGGGAGTCACTTACGCGAGGTCGTAGGTAACAAGTCGAACGTATCGAGCACTTCTCCATCGCAATCATCGAACTCGATACCCATGACGTAGTGCAGCTGTGTGAACCGCCCCTCCTTCTCACTCCAGAAAAGCGAAACAATCAGACCGCTGAAGTCGGGACTCAAGATGGTCTCTCGATGCTGGCTGGATAGACTGCTCCAGAATCGGCTGGAGAAGTAGCAACCAGCCTCGGCTGAGCTTCTGATGCTCGAGTCTCCATTCTCACGTCGTGGCTGATGAGTGTAGATAGGGCACCAACGGGATCCGCGCTGCCTATACTTTTGATATACTCGTGATTCGAGCTTCGTGCAAAGATCACACAATCTCATGGCGACCGATGCTGTCTAGTGTCGTCTCTGGCGAATTGTTCAGGGGATAATAGGCTCAGACGATGGGCAGGCTCGCTGACAGATCTGCCACGTTGAGGTGAGGCCTGGATGAGCCGTCACTGGAGGTGAATGTGACATATTGAGGCGTGGACTGGTTCTCAAGTCGAGGTGAATACAGCTTCTTCATATTGAGCTGCTAGGTATTGAGACTGTATTGAGACCGTTTGGCTGGCTGGTGTCCTACCTATGACAGTCTCCGATGTGGGTTTCCCAACACAACAGACCTTTGCTATACCGACAAAAGCATCGATACCTAGAGTTGCCAAGTGATCCATGGAGTCTGGCGGGAAGAGCGTTTGGGCCATCGTAGAACATCCCCTTACGCGTGAGCCGCGCTGATGCAAGCTGGAACGACGTCGAAGGTCAGCAGTCAACTAGTCTGACGAGCTGAGTCGTTGAGCCTGTTCAGATCGCACTGCCAGCCATGTCGCGCTCCTGCCGCACAGACGCGTCGAAGTTGTGGAGTGATGCACGCCTGGAAATCGGCTGTTCTAAAGGCGAGGCTGGCGCGAGTGACATGCTTCAGCACCGGCGCGTCTCCCGTCAGTCCACAACGGATCCAACGGGTGTACCGTTCTCCGGTGCGAGGCGCGGTGATCGCGCGGTGATTGGACTGGGCTGCCGTTGATCGCAAATCGCCAGGGTCCAGGGACACGGCAGCATTGTGCCTTCCTGTGCATCGGCCGATGATTTGAGCGGCCTGAAAGAGGGCGCATTGCCTCCTCTTTTGCTTTCCAGTTGTCGTTCTCTTGTGCCAGAAGTTGTTACATTCGTTCTTTCGCGTTGCAATTCCAACCGCAGTGACGTTGCTGCCCCTGTCAGGTCTCACCTTTCCTCCCAAACATCACGAATCGCGTTGCTTCCGTGCCTGACTACCCGCGACCCTGGGCCGACGGGCTGACTCTCCGCGGCCACCACAACCATGGATATTGTTCTCGAGCTCGCAGACACCTTCATCTTCGACCACATATACTCAAATCTCTTACCGGCTGCGAACACCCCTCTCGCCGCCAATGCGACTTTCTCGAGCATAAGGGAAGAGCCCACTGGCTTCGCCCTACCCGCTGCAACATGGCAGTACGAACCGGCTTCGAAGTACTTCTCGGTACAACCCTCGCAGGCTGCCTATGAAAGCGCATGGCCTCGTGACGATTGGCGCAGGCAATTGCTGACATTGTACCTTATCACATGGTAACTCGACCGAAATGATTGCTTTGTATACAATGCTAATTCTACACAGGCTGTTCGGTGTCCTCGTCTACTATGTCTTCGCATCCGCGTCCTACTTCTTTGTCTTCGATAAGGCGACTTTCGCCCACCCACGATACCTCAAGAACCAGATCAAGCTCGAAATGAAGCAGGCAAACATTGCCTTTCCCATCATGGCTATCTTTACAGCGCCATGGTTCCTGGCTGAAGTTCGTGGCTACTCGAAGCTCTATGATACAACAGAGGAGGGCCCAGGAGCGTGGTACAATTGGCTGCAGTTTCCATTTTTCGTCTGCTTCACCGACTTCTGCATCTACTGGATCCACCGGGGTCTGCACCACAAGAGCGTATATAAGACGCTGCACAAGCCTCACCACAAGTGGATTATGCCCACACCCTTCGCCTCACACGCTTTCCACCCCATGGATGGCTACGCACAGGGTCTGCCCTACCACATCTTCCCCTTTCTGTTCCCTCTGCAAAAGTTTGCCTATGTTGCACTCTTCATCTTTGTCAACATCTGGACAGTCCTCATTCACGACGGAGAGTACGCACACAACTCGCCCATCATCAACGGCGCCGCTTGCCATACCATGCACCACTTGTACTTCAACTACAACTACGGTCAGTTTACAACGCTTTGGGACCGCATGGGTGGGAGCTACAGGAAGCCGAATGACGAGCTGTTCCAGAAGGAGTTAAAGATGTGTCAGAGCGAGTGGGAGAAGCAAGCCAAGGCTGTCGATAAGATGGTCGTGGAGGTCGAGGGCAAGGATGACCGCAAGTACGAGCCTGAGGTGGAGACTAAGAAGGTCCGCTAGATGAGGTTTCCAGAATAGGACACCCGGCATACAGAACCTACCTAGGAAGAAGCATACGGGCCAAATGGCAGAGACGCAAGTCACGTCAGCCCACATTGAATGCTGATTCGCTTTGAGGCGAGGTCAAAGGTGAGGAAGCAGCATATGCTTCCATTGTACCATACACTCCAACAAACCGCGCCCTGCACTCTTGGTCAGTCAGGGTGCCGCTTGATGTCATCCAACCGCTATGGCGAGGGCGGTCTTAGCAGCGTTAAACTGGCTGCGACGCGCAAGATGATTAGCATAATTTTACTCACATAAGACTCGAGCATCACGGTCATCGAACATCTGTCTGACTGACCCCATCGTACAGTCCATTGATCGCGCCACGCTATGCTATGCTGCGGATAAAGTCTACATGCTCAAAATGCAAGGCCGCTCTGCCACCAGTGTTTTCCGGTGTGCCATCTGACGACCTGTCCTGCCCAGCACCACCATCCGTCCTGCTTCGCCGCGCCAAACCCCAGTCCTCGGAACAGCGAGACCGGGATAGGCTCGAAGAGCCAGACGCCACCTAACGCGAAGTCGTTGCAAAGCAAATGAGCAGTATTGTAGAACCACACGTGTACGTAGACGAACGTCCATGTCCGCATCACCCACTGCGGCACATGCTTCTGCACTCCTGTCTGGCGCAGGCCTGCCGAGATCACAACCTCGAGGAATATGCCGAAAGCTTGCAACATGAAGAACGCGAACGAGTTCGCCACCGGATGTGTTGGTCCTGCCGCTGTATACGTACCACACGCATGCAGCACGCCACTGAGTCCAAATGCCGTCAGCAACTGGATCCCCTTCGCTGGCACACTCCGCCTATCTAGCCCAAGGTACTCGCAGATCCTCAGGCTAGGCTGTTCGAACGCAAATCGGAATGTTTGGTGCCACCAGCTGCTCCACCAGCCTGCAAGGCCTCGATCAAGCACGACTGTAAACGCCCCCCATGTCTCGGGGTAAATCCACGGCTCCGACCGTGCGCCGATGTAGGACCCGAAGACCCCCACGAAGACAAGAGGCGCGAGGGAGAAGATGGTCTGTAAGGCATATTTCACAGCGATCATGCTGAGGAAGAGGCGGTATGTGTGGACCATCCAAGGCTGTGTGAGGAGGCTGAAGGGAAAGTAGGACGGCGGAGGACGCGTGATCAGGCCCCAAAAGTAAGGGTCATGCATCATGGTTGTCTTGAGGGTGTCGAGAATCAGATAGCCTTTCACAAGGGTCTTGGTATTGGTAAGCAGGAGCGAGCGCCGATCGGAGTAAGTTGTTACTTGACCCGCGTGGATGCGCGCGCTGTGCTTGGGTACATCGCCGGAGTTGCGGTGCAGTTGCTCTTGTAGCCATTTCGGTGGTGGAGGCAGTGCAGAGGTCCGCCAGTTCCAGCCTGCGCCGCGGAAGTTGCAGAAGAGGTCGCATACCCAGTCGAGGCGCTCGATGAAGGGTGAGAGGGGGTAGGGCTGCCATGCAAACTCTCCGTGGCGGTCACGAGGACCGACTTTGGATGTCTGTGGGATGTGACCGTTAGAGTCTGTTGTTTCTTCTGCCGCTTTTGTCTTCTCTTCTTGTGGGGCTCGGTCGCTACCGAATTGTCCTTCCGTTCTCTCAATGCGTTGGAAGTCTGTCTGCGCATCGTTGAAGACAAGGAGAGCAGCGAGATAGACTACGCTCCATGCGTGTACAAGCCCGAGGCCCAGTGCTGGCGCCATGCCCCGAGCTCTTTTGTACATGATACTGTATGTTGCGAACCCGAGCAACACACCCCAAATCAGGAAGCGACATCTCCTAAGCCATGGTCGGTTCTGATGTGGTATGCATAAGTAGATGATGACCAAGAATGCTCCGTAAGCGCTATGAGGATAAACAAAAGGTTCAAACCGGCCTGAAGCTATTTGCGCGTCGTATTGCTGATAGTAATGTTGAATTAGGTCATGGTGGGACTGCTGTAGAAACGGAAAGCCTTGATCGTACAGAGCGTGCGGCCAGGCATTGTTGCCTGCTAAGAACTCCATACTCAACAAAAGCGGAATAAGGCATGCAGCTGAGCGCTGGGAAAGACGAGGAAAAAGACAAGAAGGAAACTCAAACAGGAACAAGCATCTAGTGGCGCGCATGGCTCTGTAAGACGACTGTCGTCATGGATCGTTGGGTCTTGCTTAGCGGAAGGCTAGTGAGACTAGGCTCGATCCGTTGTGGCGGGACCGCTGTGAGAAACACCAAGGGCTCTGTATCACGACCTTCGGCAACCGGTAAAGCTGCCGCACGGTTTCTCGACCGCCCTCACACTAGTCCTTACCTTCCCGGTCCGAAGACCCGAGGGCGACACCGTCAAGATGGTGAACATCACGGAGAAGATCAAGGAGTACGAACCCCTCCAAAAGTTTTGATGCCAAGCCTGACGCCCCCGCTAGGATTGAGGATGAGATGAAGAGGACGCAGAGTGAGTTGAAATGTTACTAGAGCCTTGGACAAAGCTAACGTCGAACAGAGAACAAGGCTACAGGTATGCAACATCGCGACTCTACCGTCTGACGACCGGACAATATCACGTGCTGACACCATTGCTCAGAATACCATCTTGGTCTATTGAAAGGGTATACAGCACTTCCGCAGTCGTACATTCCAAAAACTGATCCGAATCAGAAAGCTCGCCCGTCTCCGTGCTCAGCTGCTCGAGCCTGGTCCAGGTGCAGGTGGTGCCGCCGGCACAGGATTCGATGTTTCCAAGGCTGGTGATGCCCGTATAGCATTGGTCGGTTTCCCCTCGGTCGGAAAGTCAACTTTCCTATCACGAGTCACAAAGACGAAGTCGGAAGCAGCATCATATGCTTTCACCACCTTGACTGCGATTCCTGGTGTACTCGAGTACGGCGGTGCCGAGATTCAGGTTCTCGATCTTCCTGGTATCATCGAGGGTGCCGCAGAAGGCAAGGGTCGGGGACGCCAAGTCATCAGTGCAGCGAAGACGAGTGATCTGATTTGCATGATCCTTGATGCCACGAAGAAGGCCGAGCAAAGAAGTCTGCTCGAAGCTGAACTCTTCGCAGTCGGTATCCGGCTAAACAAGGACCCGCCGTAAGCTTCCCAGAACAAATCCAGCACATTTCAGTACTGACATATCCAAAGAAACATCTACCTGAAGCCCAAAAAAGCCGGCGGAATGAAGATCAACTTCCAAACACCTCCCAAAGGTGGTCTTGACGAGAAGATGATCTACCAAGTGCTGAAGGACTACAAGATCCTCAACGCCGAAGTACTGATCCGCGACGAGTACGCTACTATTGACGACTTCATAGACGTCATCAACATCAACCACCGCAAGTACATCAAGTGCCTGTACGTCTACAACAAGATCGACGCCATCAGCCTGCCTCACTTGGACCAGCTGGCACGCGAACCTCACACCGTCATCATGTCATGTGAGCTAGACCTCGGTCTACAGGATGTTGTCGATCGGTGCTGGGAGGAATTGCAGTTGATGCGCATCTACACGAAGAAGAGGGGCGATGACCCGGACTTCAGCGAGGCGCTGATCGTGAGAAGAGGAAGCACAATCGAGGACGTTTGCGATCAGATCCACAGGACGATCAAGGAGACATTCAAGTTTGCGCTGGTATGGGGCGCGAGTGCAAAGCATATGCCGCAGAGAGTGGGCTTGGGACATCTGGTAGCGGATGAGGATGTTGTCAGCATTGTTGGCACAAAGAGTGGAACGCGTGAAGCTATGTTTGGAAAGGTGTAAAGGAGCAAAATACGAAGGTTGAGCTCGTCGACATGGTTATACCCCACATTCCAGTATCGAACGTTCCGCACGTGTGGGACACTCCATCAGCCATCCCTCCGACCATTCCTTTGCCGGCATTGTCAAAAGTTCTTGTATGACAACCTCCACTCGATGGAATGACAAGTTACGCGTCGACAATCCTGACCCAATCGTTTCTGCAAGTCTTTCAACTCACTGCAGAGCTCAGTATCATTACAAACTGCAGACAAATAAAGGAGTGTCAATACCACAGGCTGGTGGCTTTGTCGCATCTTTATTAGAGCGAAGTACAGGAAGTTGCGCAGTGGTGCTGGGCTGCAGTACAGGGTAGAGGGAAGCTATACTGCGTTTTCTGCGGTTAGGTATGCTCTTCTACATTCCAATAAATACCTGAAAGGATGAATTGGCGCGGTCTTGGTGAACCTATCGAGTATGTCACCAACTTCTTCGCTGACACGATGACTCAGGTTTCGTGTATCGTACGCTCGGCCTATTGCCAACATACGATTTAGTGCCTGAGCTTGGTATCCGGACTTTGCAGAGCATGTTACAACAGGCCGCCGCTTCTTTCGATGATTTTCCACGCAAGCATTAAGCTTTTCGTTCACAGCTCTGCTGGCTTGGAGCAGACTTGTCGGTACTTTGTGATCCTGCAAGTACAAGTGATATTGCCGACGTAGTAGTCGTAAGGTACTTTGCAATGATTCCTTGTAGATAACAAGGCGGAGTTCTTTGGGAAGATTAGGGAAGTCAGAAACACCCAGGTTCGTCATACTGAAGCACACAAAGTCTGAATTTGGGAGCTGGCAAGCCGTCCTATAAGCTTGATCTCAAGATTGCTTCACTCACTTGTGCGTCAATTATCAAGCTGTCAAGTGTGACAGAGAACATGGCAAAAAGATCGAGCTGCATTGTGCTCTCAATCGAAGCTGAGGTATGTGGCGTTACCTGATGACTTTTCTACAGCCACTTGATTGCTGTTGGGGCAAACACCATCCAATCCTGATATAAATGCAGGGCCGTCCGGTGCGCAGCTGACCGCTCCAAGTTCTGTGATGGCTTCATTAGGTTGTCCTCTCTTACACCTCCTCGGCCTGCCAAACGAAATCCACTTTCTCGTATACGAGTACCTCCCGGAGTCCTGCCTCCGGCCCTTGATCCACCGAACACACCACTTGTACTTTCAAAATTTGAAGGTACCGACATCATCGTTACTCACCAATAAAGAAGTCTATGGTGAAGTCAAGCCGTAGATAGATGGGCTTCGGAGGTCGCAAGTACCCACAGTGGTATGCGGTCTTGCATCAGCGCACTACGCAGCTGCCGTAAACCGCATGATAGCGAGGGGAAGGCAGTACGAATATCGTTTTCTGCGCATCCCAGGTAACACCGTGGACATAAATCAAATTTGCCCTTGGCCAGAGGACGCTGTGCAAGAGTTCAAGGAATCGGTTAACGATATCTGGGGGGATCACGACCACAGCAGCCTTCCAGGACCCTTGAGATGCGACGTCACTCCGCTGTATGACTTCCTATGTCTCTCCTTGACAAGGATGCATCGTGCGCCTGTAGTCATGCAGTTCCGATGCTTCGTGGTAGCGCGGAACTGCTTGGTGGTAGCAGAAAGCAACTCTAGCTCAAAACCGTCAATTGTATGAGCTACGACTGGCGATCGGCATTGGACGCGTACTCAAGAGCGGCGAGTATCCGTTCAAGGTCACTATCGTTACCTTGAGGGAACCAGATAACTCTTTTTGGCTGAGAATCTGGCAAATGGACCCTCCCACGATTGCAAAAAAGGCCATTATGGCGACTATGGCTAGTTGGTAGTGAAGAGCAGACACGCTTGACGAAGCTTGAGCGTGAGGGATACAAGAGCTTGCGCAGATGAGGCACTCCATGCACACTCAGGTCCTGGAGAACGTTGAGAGTCGGGGTAACCGCGTGGAATCAGTCATCAGTTGAAATCAACTTTTCAAAACGCCACTTACCGCAATCATCCTGTCGTTGCGCTCCAACTTTCGTTTGCACTTGCTTGGCTTACTCTCCTTCACCGGGATCTTCCGGCGTCTCCAAACGTCACGTCTTCACCTTACCCCTCCACTGCCTCTCACCACAAACACCTCTCCTCATCGTAAAAGCGGTCGCCAATTCTACGATGGAGAAGAAGCAGCGGACAGAGCCATCCATCGTGGATGACGTTGACCGTGTCTCGAGCTGGCTCCGTCATGCCACTCACAAGCAGTACGAGGGCGGCGTGAGTGAGCTCGGCGATTCGACGATCATCGAGCCAGCTACACCACCGGGGCGTCCACATCTGCCGACCTTCTATGCCGAAGCCTCGCCCACCGACACTACCTTCTCCGGCTGTTCAATCTTCGACGCACCAGATAGTCCGGGATGTGGGTGGATCGAGGATGTTTTCGGCGACGACATCCCAGACGCAACTGCTGGCGATGATCAGAAGGTTTGCTTCGCCGAGAAGAAGAAGACCCCTGCAGCGACTTTGGTAGGCCTCGGCCTCGACCCTTCAGAGACCGATAGCCATCCCTCCTACGAATCACCAAGTGAAGCCGCCGAGACCCTGGAGGAAGTCGACGATGCACAAGGGCTAGTGGCGCCCCCTCTGGATTCAAATAAACCACGACCCACCTGGCTCACATCCTGTCTTCAATGCGTCCACGCAAACTTGCCTTGCTCGAGGAAAGCACCAGCTTGCTCACGATGTAGGCGGAACGGCGAAGCAGCGCTGTGTCTCCTTCATCGACGTCTATATCCCGAGGAAATCATCAAACCTGACGCATCATGGTTGACCACTCCAAAGCTCTTGAAGCTGAAGGACGAAGATCATGAGACCCGGCAGAAGAAGCTACAGTTGGCTGACGAGGTGGGTTGTTCACTGCTATGCTTGGCTTGTGCTGACGAAACAGCAGCTGCAAGACATGTGGCGCGCTGGAAATGACCATAAGAACTGGGTGCTACCGCCTGTCGACAGTCCGAGAGGTGATTTTCGAAGTAAACGCACACGTACGCTGGACGCGTACCCTGGCGAGGGCGAAGGTGAACGCAAGGATGGTTTCAGCTATCAAGAGCTGTGCGTGGTGATGGACGACTGATTACAGACAATGGAAAGAAGAGGAAGCGAGGAAAACAAAGCGCCACACAGCTGGAACTGCTGCTTAAGGATTCGGGGTTCACGCACACATTGGGTGCATTAAGTTGGATAAAGTCGGACTGCTGGCGAATGCTTGGATCCCACATGTAGTCAGAGGTCTCGATACGCAAATCACCCAAGCACGCTGGCACATGAGCGCTCAGGCTGTCGGCGATAAGATCCCTGATGCTGGAGAATGGCCTGCAGTCATTGGCAACAACAGTTTGCCAGGAGGTCCCGGAATGGCTCTCTGGCGTGACAACTACGGGACCTTTTAACAGCAGCCGAAGTCCGGTCTGTTCATCGCTGGTGGTGGAGTCGCGGGACAGGGCGATGAGGTACCTGCCTGGGACCATCATACAGCTGTGGAGCCCATCATTGCCTCGTATCTAAATGGATTCTTGCCGACCTTTTTCGGCTATGATAACTGGGGAGCTGAGAGACAAGCTCCGGAGCTGCAACAGCCTGTCTACCCTGGCCGAGCGAAAGCCTTGTGGACGGGCGTGGATTCGATGACCTGGGATGCATATCCCATCGTGGGTGCTATGACTACCTCCACCACTGGACGGGAGGCCAAGAGTGGTGCTGAGTAGATTTGCTCAGGCTATGATGGCGACGGTATGGCCGCTGCCTGGCTGTCCGCAAAAGCTCTCAGTACGGTTGTCTTGAGCTTCGAGAGCAACAGCACCAACCAGACATGGCCAGAGTGGTTCCCTGATTCTTGGGTCGTCTCAGCTGAACGTCTGCGTAAGCCAGCTGCGAACGGCAATGAGACCAGTGTGGAAAGAAGGCAGGTGCATAAGAAGCTCTGGTCCAGTAGCATAGCACGTGGATCCGATGTTCAAGGCGGTCATCCGGAGTATTGAATTGGAGAAGTCGGACTGCTGGCGAGTAGTGACGATCAGCATCGCATGTCAGCACCGTTGTTGGGAAGTCCAATCGCAAGACCTGGATCTTGCATCGCAGAGGCAGAAGATCTTCCTTAACCTTTACCCATCGAGAAGAGCTGCATGAGTAGGCCAGATTAGGTGCTAGATGTAGATTCCTAGGATGTAGTATTGAGCAGCCTCAACGCAACGTATACGAGACAGTCGGAAGGTCAAGTTAAAAAGCTCGTATGTGATGTCAAAATGAAATGTTGTGCATTCTTTGGAAACGTCGTGAGCGTGGAAGTCTGAGTGGTGCGTTAGCGCGCTCCAGCGCCAAGGCTGAGTTCGTCATCCAGACCATGGCGGCGGTGCACTGCAGGCGCTCACATTCAACATCAACCACTCCCACCCCTACTCCATCTCCATCGCTCACGACGCCGCATCCCGATCGCATATACACCTGATCACTGCCTGCGCCGTCAGCAAACCGTACCTCACAACCCGCGCTCAAAGCGCCGCCGCCGAAAAGCTACCCGCCTTCCACAAGCAGCTCCAGAGCTCAAACCGCCCACCATGGTCAAGCCTGTCGTTTCTGCCATGAATGCATGGACATGCATCGTCCTTTCCGTATTCGCCATTGTCATTCTGTCCACCATCGGAGCGCTCTTCAAGTCGGGTAGCCACACAATGCTAGGTGGAGAGGAGGACCCGGAGGATGGAAATGCTGTTGCTGGCGCAGTGTTTGGAGCTGTGTTCATCTACATTGTATGTTGCACTCTAGATCCTAAGATCTGCGCAGTTGCTAATAGATTTCAGGGCTTCTTCGTATTCTGCGGCTTCCAGGCCTTCCTTCACATGCGCGAGAGCCGTCGTGGCGCGATAAGCCTGAACTAAGTGCCATGAGGGCATACATCACTCCAGACCATCTGAGAGTGCATAATCTTGCTCAATGATCACTGGTCATCGATGCTAGAGATCACGATCTTGAGCAGTGGAACCGAGGTGCAAGAACTAGAGGTTTTGCTTTCTACAACACAGCATACGGCGTTGAATTGGGATGGGTTGTTTGATACCGGATTTCAGGTGCATGTACAGCTCACGAGACATCTTGTCAATAATCGACCTTGACACTAGAAGCGCCTCGCTATCGTGATGTGAGCAGAAGTTCGAAGCATGTACATTTGCAAGTGTCCAAAGCTCGTTCTCGAAAGGAGTGAGTTCCAAAGATGGCATTCAACGACTAGTCTGGTACGGATATATGGGCTGCACATGCACGATGTCACTCTCCTCATCACGGTGAGCACCGGATTGCGCATTAGCGCAGGTGACGTGAACATGGTGCTCTTCCAGGCGTCATGTGCCGAAATCGGCAACTGAACAATGGCGCACCTTCCAAAGTACCAGGGTCCCAAAGAAGGGTGCAACAAACCCGAGCACGAGAGCCTGAAACCGTCGAAACAAGAGGCACCGGCGTTCTGCAGCGGAAGCGCCGACGCAGGTTCATTCTTCGCGCTTGTTGGGCGATTGGAAAGCGCAGGCGGTGAACGCGCGAGGTGTGCCCGGCCGACCTGGACTGATGAACCCTGATCGGCGAATGCGCTTGGTCACTCTGCGTCTACCACGCCTCTCACTACCGTGGTAGTTCACACCACCCTCACTGCATTAGACCACTCCTTTCCACTTCTTCACCACTCGCCTGTGATTCTTCGCCAATTTCCGAACTCTCAACCGCCACACGAACTCCTCGCCTACCGCCGTTGCTGTTCTACCCTTCCTGCCCGCATCACGAAGACTAGAGCACCGGTTACTCAGACGCCGAAAGAGACGAGAACATGGCGGACGCAGCGCAACGTAGGCTCATGAACGAGTTCAAGGCGCTCAGCAAAGAGACATGGACCCATATCGAGGTGCGTTACCTCATGTCCTTTGTGTCGCTCATAGAGTGGCGGCTACCGGGTAGCAGTAACTGATCAACCTCACAGCTAATGAACGACAACGTCTTTGAGTGGAGTGTAGCACTCATTGTCCTGAACCCAGACTCGCTATACTACGGAGGATACTTCAAGGCCAAGATGACCTTCAACCGCAATTACCCTCACTCTCCACCTGGTACGTCACTACAGCACCCTGGAACCAAAAATGGCAGGAAGGACCCTCTGAGCAGTGACTAATATACAGCAGATTTCAAGTTCCTCCGACCGCTCTACCACCCCAATATCTACCCCGACGGCCGCCTCTGCATCTCCATCCTCCACCCAGCAGGCGAGGACGAGATGTCCGGCGAGCTTGCCGCAGAGCGCTGGACGCCCGTTCAGAGCGCCGAGACCGTTCTCCTGTCTATTCTCTCGCTCCTCGATGACGCCGAGACATCCTCACCCGCCAACGTTGACGCCGGTGTCATGCTCCGCAACAAGCCGGACGAGTACAAGGAGATGGTCAAGAAGGACACTGAGGCCTCGAAAGCAGATATCCCGGCTGGCTTCGTCATGCCTACGCATGAGTCCGCTTGGAAGCGCAAGGAAGAGGAGGGCGACTTCGAGATGAGTTGGGAGGACAGCGATGTGGAGAGCTTCGGTGGTAGTGAGAGCGACTTCGACGAAGAGATGGACTCTGACTTTGAGGGTGAGGAGGATGAGGATGAGGACGACAAGTGAGACCGCTCACCATCCTGATCCTGGCTCTTCTCTTTCGGTGTCAGTTTTGACATCTTCTGATTCTCAACAGCGCGGCGTCGGGTTCCAGGAGTGTTTCACGGGGAGAGTCAGATGCGCGTCTGTCTCGGCCACGGCGTTATTTTGCATGCATTGGGTGGCGTTCAGCATTTCGTTCGTCACATTCTGGGACATCGCATTTAGAGAAGGATACTCGATCCGTACTTACATTGTAGCCGGAAAGCTACCAATACACCACTTGTCACAATGCTGGTTCTTCAATCGACGCTCATCACGAACCTTGAAAGATTTTGAAATTACGTTCACCGCGGGTTCATGTATAACTCGTTCCACACAAGTATGATATGAAAGCTCGAAACTCTAGTAAATTAACCCGCTATCATAATGCGCACCCAGATCGTGATAAAGTCATGCTCCAGTATATGTCGCGCCTCAGACTGCTATATCTACTGTGTGTGCAGCCCAAGCTGCGTCTTTTGTGCAAAGAAACAAGCGCTCCTTCAGAAACTGCAGCGGCCGTTATCCAAGTCGTGACTGATCTTCGTCCTCGTTTATGCACAGAAGCCGTGTCCCTGGCCTTCCCGACTCGACCCTTGCACCCCCTAATGGTCTGGCTCTCCAACCCCTCGCATTGCAGCCTCACTGCTCTTCTCAAAACTCCACTTCGGTCCACCCCGCTCGCTCGTACGCTGGACGCGCATGCTATCGCAGACAAGTATCGATGGAAAATATATGGAAAGGGTATCGATCAAGATGTGCAAGGCCCAGAAAAGATGTATACGTTGCGCTGCCTTCTCCTCCCTTCCGTCGTGCTCTGCAGCCGACGTCGCCGCGCTTAGTGGCTGCCGTTCTTCCTGAAGTTGAGCAGCTGGCTGAGGCTGTTAAGGCTACATCCGCTCTTGAGGAAGTCGTGGCTCATGAGCTCGGACGCGCTGGCGCGGCTCTTGACGTCGACGCAGAGACAGACGGAGAGGAAGGCTTTGAGCTCCTTGGACAGCTTGTCGGGCTTCTTGAGGCGGGGTGTGCCGTTGGTGGCGATGAGGTAGAGGGCTTTCAGGGGCTCTTCGTTGAGGTATGGCGGCTCGGATTCGATCATTTCGATGGCCATGATACCCAAGGACCAGATGTCGACCTTGTTTCCGTACTCTTTTTGCTTGACGACCTCGGGTGCCATCCAGTAAGGTGTGCCGACCATCGTTGCGCGCTTCGATCGCTGTTCGGTGAGCTTGGCGCAGAAACCGAAATCGGCTACGGAGCTGTTAGTCTTCACTGACCATCAGACCTGCACTGCCAAACTTACTAATCTTAACGTTACCACGTCCATCGAGCAGAACATTGTCACTCTTGATATCTCGGTGAATGATGTTCTGGTTGTGCAGATGCTCAAGACCCTTGCAGGTCTATGACAATGTTAGCAAAGTCCATCAATGCATCGGAGAAGTTCTTACCTCGAAGCAGATTGTGGCGATCTGGTCCTCGGTGATAGTAGGGTTGTTGTCAATGACATCGGTCAAAGCACCACCCTCCATGAACTCCATCACTACCCAAAGTTCTGACTGCTCTTCTTGCAGGAAAGCATCGAGGAAGTTGACAATGTTGGGGTGCTTGCTGTCCTTCATGACGATGATTTCGTTGACGATCAGCTCCTTGCGAGGTTGGTTGCGGAGGTCCATCTGCTTGATGGCAACCTGAGCGCGCGGTCCGTTCTCCTGGAGAATGCGACGTGCCATAGGCGAGCTGGCGCCTTCGCGGATGCGAGCAACGTAGACGGAACCACTGGCACCCTGACCAATTTTCTTCTGTTTGTTGTATGACTCCAGAGGCTTGTCCTTCGAGACCACTTCTCGGAGCTTTGCCATGACTTCGCTCTCGGACATGCTCGACATGCGGACATCCTTTCGCGGCGCCTCTTCCTTTGGCTTTGCGGTAAGCGCTGCCTCAGCCTTCTTGACCGCATCGTTGGCAGGCGCTCCGGTGGGCTTTGCGACGTTCAGCGGCTTGGGTGCTGCAGATGAGCCCTGATATTGCTTCTGTTGCTGTGGTTGAGCGCGAACTTGAGGAACCTGGTTCTGGGACCCTGAGTAGCTCGAGCTGGGCTGAATGGGTGGACGTTGTTGCGAAGTGGGAATCTTAGACTGCGACGAGGCGCTGTATCCAGAACCGTTCTGCTGCTGTCGCGGCGCGGAGGGAGCAGGACGCTGAGCTGCCATCTGGCGCAGAGAGCCAGGCGCTTGAGCTGCGGGAGCTCTTTGCGATCCGGGTGTCGAAGGGGCTGGGCGGGAAGGGTTGTAGCGCGACGGGCTTGCGTCTCGTTCATCGTAGCCACCTCCGCCAAACTCTTGCTGTGCCATTGGGACCTTCTTCTGCGGTATCGAGGCATTATACGCGGCCAATTCCTCGCGCTCTCGCCTTTCCTGCTCCTGCCTTTGCCTCTCGCGCTCACGCTCGCGCTGCATTCGAGCCTGTTCCTCTTGTCTGCGTCGTTCTTGATCGTATCGGTCTGCTGAGGAAGCGCTGTTCTGCTGGGGAGCCGAGTAACCACCTGCAGGTGGTGTATTCTGTCGCGATCCCATGCTGTAGCTGTCTTTGCGCTGGTACTGGGCTGGAGGCGCAGGACGAGGAGGCGCAACCGAGTTTCCACCACCGCCATACCCAAGCTGCTTCTCAGATCCAGTATTGACACCGGGAGTAGGGGTGAGGCTCGAGTACTGCTGAGGGTCGTCGGCGCGCTTAACGAGCTTCTCTGTGTAAAATTCGAGAACCTCGAGTACAGCCTTGGGGTTCTTTGCGTAGTCGTCTTTCGTCAGGGCAGATGCCGTCAGCAATTTCTCCCACTCTACAGGCAAGCCAACGAACGCGCCGCTTGTTGGATCAAAGCCGACGTGAACTCTATGAGTGAAGTTTGTGGGATTGCTGACACCACCCATACTGGGGCAGCGCTGATATATGCTGTCAATCCAGGAGTAGACCTCGTCGTCTGTCTCGACTTTGCATGTGATGATCTTCGTTGGTCCATCGCGGGGCGGCGACGAGCCTTTGCTGGGGTTGAGCGAGCGTGTAATCTCGAATGAAAGCGGCTGTGTGTCAGACCTTTCTACGCCGAGGATGTCGCGCAATTGGATGGTGTTGGACACCTTGGAGGCATTTGCGCTTTTGAAGAAGTTCAGTTCGAATTCCTTGAGGACCAGCCACCGATCTGCCCAGACAAATGACTTGAAAAGACCCTCATCTTTGACCTTGACCATGCCCTCCTTGACCACAGCGGACGACGAGACGCTCCTTTCGGTTTGTGAGCGCGAGATTGACATTGACGAGCCGTGGCCATAAGTAGGAGTCTGCATGCTGAGGCCAGCCATGTTGCCAGGCAGTGTGCTGCTGGTGTTCGGCGTAAGGGCAAGGCGTGGTCGGTCTGTCGGTGGTCGCGGCGCCGGACGGGCGTCCATGAACTGATTGTTCGAATACATGCTTTGGGAAGGTCAGTAAGGGGGCGATTGTTGTGTGCTGTGAAGAGTGGTGGGTGAAGACTCGTGTTTCATTGCGGGTGAGACAGTCTGAGGTTGCTTACTTGGAAACACGATTCACGCTGTCAACAACAGGAAGCGTGGGAGCTCTACAATAGCGAACGGCGGTGAATGGCGGGGTTCGGCGAGGCTGACAACACGTAGAGTGGGCAGGCGGGGCGTGCTGCAGCGCCGACGATACTACACTCTACTCTGCCTGCTGGGGGTACTCAGGGTCCCCAAAGGCCGTGGACTTTCGGTGCGTTGGCGGTAGTCCTCGTAGGCGGTGTCCGTCGGGCTGCACTGCGCCGGTCGAGCAGTCCTGGCCTGCTTTGAGCGGAGGGAGGCGTGGAGGTCGATGTCACGCCGGAAATGAGGGCTCAGCGCTGCATCTGTATATGGCAGGAAGCAGGAAAGGAGACTGAAGCTGTGGGCGCGCGGTGAGCGTCTTCGCGCGGCAGCGAAGTGGTTGGAGTCGTGATTAGGTGGAGCCCCGTCTGCTGTCTACTAGGGTTAGCAGCGTCGAGGGTCAAGCGCTAAAGCGGCGGAAGGAGATGCTGACTCTCGACGTGCTCGTCCAGCCAATCGACACGCAGTTTGCAAGTGCTCGCCCACCAAGAACCGGGGTGTGATCGCCGCAGAATCGCTGGCAAGCAGACTGGACAAAAATTGCGTGCAGCGTGAGCAAAAAATGCAGATTCGCTGCTTGCTGGCAATTGCGGCGCGTGACGGCGACGAGCAGCTCTCAGCGACGGCCCGGCTGCGCGCCCGCAACTTGATCGCCGGAGCGTTTCAGGGCCGCAGTGTGTTGAGCCAAGCGTGCCCTTGAAACGCTTCTACCGTTATAGGGTCGCACAGACAAACCTTCCATAGCCGCCACCACTGCACATGTGGAAGGTTGTCCTGGGAAGCCTACGCCCGTTGCGCGGTTGTTTGGCCAGGAATAGATAATGAGGGAAGTATGACGTCAAATGCAGTCTTCTGCAGCACAGCTGTCAATTTTCTACATGCATGGGCCCTGTTGCTGCAATGCTGAATGCTGCGGCATCTTGCAGTTCGTTTTGCTCGTGCTTCCCCGCTGCGACCTTCGACTCTCACAACACTGCGACACGCAGTTTCAAGCTCCACCCAGCCACGATGTTCACCTTTGACATCTGATTTTGCAGTTCATTGATAATTTGTAGTGCTTATCATTCCAAAGGCAGATGCGGTCAGCAGACGCACTGAGCTCGAAGTGATATGCTGAAAGCCATCTTGGCTGCGCTGAGTGAAGCCAAGGACGGAACGGAGGATTTACTGAGTGCAGGGACGAGAAACGATCCGGGTGAGAGCCGTCCCGAACATCAAGTCAACGTATGCCTGCGTTTGATTCATCAGGCCACAAGAGCTATATTCGCGGCATCCACTCCAGTAACCGCACAGCCTACTCGACGCCCCAAACTCCAAGTACGTCTCTGCCTGCGCCTTCTTGCTGCTCATTCTTCCGCTTCCGGAGCTTCTTGATTCTTCGAACAGACAAGCCGACGCCAAGAGGACCGATGATGGTGCAAAGTACAATAGCCCAAGTGACGACGAGGAAGATATCTGATGGCTCGTTCGAAACCCCACCAGACGCCGAAAAGATGCCATTCGACTCGGCCACGCCAGATATCAAGAAACCAACCTCACCACGTGCACACATTGCCAGCGCAAGGATGAGAGGCGGGTGTATTGATAGAGGGTTCGGTGGGCCTGGTAAACTTCTCCGCTCACCACTAGATGTTGGCGCTGGAATCGGAGCAGCGGTCTGATTGATGGACGATCCAGGAGCTGCATTGGTAGGTTCCTGGCTCGATTTGGCCCTTGGTTTTATTTTTCCCCGGAAGTGAGGTACAGCCGGAGGCTTTAGACCTTGCAGCAGACGGCGTGTGGTCTTGAAGGGGGCGATTGATAGCCTAACAAGCCACAGGCCACAGACCAGTTTTGCGAGCGCCATTAAGACTGTGTAGACGACACCTCGCCAGACGATGGCCCCACGGAACATGCGCGTGATTGGAATGGAGAATCCAATTGAGGCAAAGAACAGCGGCTGCAGTATCCTTGATACAGCCTGGGCGTAGTATTTCTCATAGATCGCAGCGCCGCACAGGCCGTCAGCTTCCTCGTGTGGCGTTCCTGGTATCTCTTCTGGGACGGTTGGACTGTCTGGCTCCTTCCGTCTGCTGGGTCCAGAACAATTCTCTAGTCTAGCATTGCCAAAGCTCGTGGCGGCACTCCTTTCCTCGGTGGTAGGTGCTGGCTTTGTTTGTGGCTTGATATCAGCGTGAGGTACTTCAGAGTCCCACCAGCTAATGGTAGCCCCCGCGATCCATGCTGCGAACAAATTTGACGTTCCAGCATAGGCGGCACCAGTGATGAGCGCAACGAGAAGCGCTGTATGAAACGTGAAGGCGGCATGCGTCTTCGACAGCAGCTTGTTGAGCGATGCTGTGGGATGAGCTTCGCGGTACCTGTTGAGCTGTAGTGTTACAGGCTTGAGAACACACAAGCACGCCAAAGGCACTACGACAGCAAAGGCGACTGAGACCAGGACAGGACGAATGATGGTGATGGCGTTGAAACTCTTGCCTCCAAGATTGGAGATGACCTGGACCATCACTAGGCCAACGACGTCATCCATCATAGCTGCACTGGTAAGGACTACACCGAGACGAGAGGCCGAGAGGCCGCTGGAGCCCAGCACGGTGAAGGTGGTCCCCAAGCTGGTGGAGCACAAGGCAGCACCCGCCGCGAAAGCCTGCACTGGTGTGGCATCGAGGAGGCCTTCGAGCGTGTAGGACAGACCGATTGGGACGCAGATGCCAGTCAGAGCAACTCCAGATGACAGGAGCAGGTTGGCCTTTAAGGATTGAAAAGATGTATGCAGGCCACCTCAGAGTGTTAGCTTTCGTCTAAAGGAGTTTCAGTCGTGACGAACCCTCGTATACCAGCGAGATCAAGCCAAGGTAGCCTAATTGGACAATGACTTCCTCAACTTCAGTAGACAGCCATTTGGTACTTGGAGCCCCCCACGCAATTCCGATCAAGACCTGACCCAGCAGACCGCAGTACAGAACCTTGTCAAGTGCAGCGTTGATGACATTGAGCAGTAACAGAAAAGACACAAGGACCAATATAGTCTGGATACTGGGTTCGTGATACGGTAGAGAAGCGACGGTCTCAGACGCGGCGTCCGCGGCCATATTGCGTGAGAATAGGCAAGGGCGAATAGGCAGCCAATGCGGGTGGCTGCTTCTTTATGCGCCCCACACGACAGGCGGCTCTGGCGTGCGAGCGGTGAATCAAATGTGACAGCTCCCCGCGCAAATTGGATGTGCAATTGACCTCTAACGCTCTCGACGGTGACTGGCGAAGAACTTGATAGAGTCGACTGACGTGTGTGCGGCAGACAGCAAGCCCAGCCACAAAGCTTCGCCGATCCCTTGAAAGGGTCCCCTGAACTCGAAGACCCTCCCCGCGCAACAGCCGAGTCCGCGCTCGCCGCATTGTTTGGGTTGCAGCACAACTATCAACCACGCAGCAAGCGTAACAGCACTCTAGCCCGCACAGCAAGCTTTTTTGGACATTCGCATCCCCATTATTACCCATAGTCGCCCTGAATAAGGCGCCTTCCATGCACAGCATCCACCATGGCTCCTCTTGAGCAGCAATGGGTCAAGGTCCAGCAGAAGACCTTCACCAAGTGGTGCGCAGCCCCGCAGCCACAACAATGGGTCGCAGCCCTCAGGCCAAATGCTAACCATACAACACAGGCTGAATAGCAAATTGAAGATCCGCAATGTCGAAATCGAGGACCTCATCACCGACTTGTCTGACGGCGTGCGTGCCCCTCTCTGCCTCCCCTCCCCGCGAGCGCATCCTAACACCCATGTGTAGATTAACCTCATCCACCTCCTCGAGATCCTCAGTAACGAATCGCTCGGCCGCTATGCCTCTCGACCAAAGCTTCGAGTTCAGAAGTTTGAGAATGTCAACAAATCCCTGGACTACATCCGAAGTCGTAGCATTCAATTGACCAACATTGGTGCTGAAGACGTGGTAGACGGCAACAGCAAGATCATCTTGGGTCTGATCTGGACCCTGATTCTGCGGTTCACAATCAGCGACATCAACGAAGAGGGTCTGAGTGCCAAGGAGGGTCTGTTGCTATGGTGTCAGCGCAAGACAGCATGTTACGACGAGGTCGAAGTACGGGACTTCTCCTCCAGCTGGAACGACGGACTGGCTTTCTGCGCTCTCTTGGATATCCACCGCCCCGACCTGATCGACTACGACAGCCTCGACAAGAGCGACCACCGCGGCAACATGCAGCTTGCCTTCGACATTGCCTCGAAGGAGATTGGCATCCCCGACCTGCTCGATGTGGAGGACGTTTGCGATGTAGCAAAGCCTGACGAACGCTCGCTGATGACGTACATTGCCTACTGGTTCCACGCCTTCTCGCAGATGGAGCGAGTAGAGAACGCCGGTCGCCGAGTCGAGAAGTTTGTACAGAACATGCAGGGCGCGTGGCAGATGCAGAACGACTTCGAAGAACGCATGCGCAAGCTTCTTGCTGCGATTGCCGCACAAAAGACGCAATGGGAGGAAGCCAAGTTTGACGGGACGTATACCGACGCCAGGAATCAGTCGACCGAGTTCACTGCATGGAAGCGCAAGAGTAAGCGCAACTGGGTAGCGGAGAAGTCAGACTTGGCTGGGCTGCTCGGGAACATCAAGACCAAGCTGGCAACTTACCGCTTACGGCCATACGATCCTCCAGCGGAGCTGAGCTTAGAAACGTTGGATACAGCATGGACAGGCCTGATGAAAGCGGAGCGTGACCGCTCACAAGTCATCAATGAAACGATCCGTGACATCAAGAACGCCCTTCGCAAGTCGTTTGCAGACAAAGCAAATGACTTCGCCCTCGCATTGAACACACTTGGAACTTCGATATCAGCTCTCGAAGGTGAAGTCGAAGATCAACTGGAGCACACTAAGGAGATCAGCAAATCCCTTGCGCCACTTGACGAGTACCTCAACCTCATTGCATCGATTGACGAGCAATGCGCCGAAGCAAACATCGAGGAGAATGACTTTACAACATATACGTATGACGAGCTTGAGTATGAGCTGAGCCTGGTCCGCAGCTCAGTCTCAAAGAAGCTTGCCTTCCTGGAAAATCAGATGGTTGCTCGTAACATGACGAATCTGACACCTATACAACTGGAAGAGTTCGAATCAGTATTCAGGCATTTCGACCGCGATCTGTCGAATTCGTTGGCAGAGCTGGAATTCTCGGCTGCTTTGGCCAGTCTGGGACTTGTGTACGATGATGAGGAGATGCACGACAAGTTCCGCGAAACAAGCGGCGGCCGCGATTATGTCACCTTCGAACAATTCATTCGCTTCATGGTCGACGAGACAGAGGACCAGAATACGGCAGAGCAAGTATTCGAGTCTTTCAAGGAGGTCGCCGACGGCAAGGTATGTTCCTGTCGTCTCAAGATTACTGACCAAACACTGACGATATACAGCCCTATGTCACTGAGCTCGACCTTAGGCACTCTCTCGTCCCTGACGAAGTCATTGAGGACCTTCTTTCTACAATGCCTGAACACAAGGGACCGGACCTGCAAGAGGACCGCGATCTCCCGAAGTACGATTACATCACCTACATGGAACGGTACATGAATGCGAAGCGGGAACAGGAGCGGCAACAAGAGCAGCAACAGGTTAATGGGGGATAGAATCCCGACAATCCTTGGCTCAAGCGGTCGATGACCGACAACAGCCTAAGTGTTTTACTTGGACCCAGACCGGTGTTGACGCCTGTTTTCCTGTGAGCTGAGTATTAACGATGCTCAAGGAAATCGCTCCCGATCAGAAACAAGGGGGAGAGAAGGGAAGAATGCTTGTTGGCTTCAGCGAGATAGTTTGTTTGTTTGGGTTTTGCATAGCGATGTTCGTACTGGCGTCAGACTTGGATCTTTGTGGTGCTGGCCGCCCGGTGCATCAGGGCAGCGGGCATTCGTTGCGGGTTCAGGCTGTGCAAATAGCTTGTCATCATCAATAGTAACATCAGTGAACGTAATGTAATACTGCGCATATCTTTCAAACCGCAACGACGCGCGTCTTTGCATAGGCGATGGAGGTAAGTCATTCGACAGCGTTGCACGCCAGCTACTGACTTCCGTTCAGACACCACCTTCGAACTACCCACCCGGCCGAGCAGCATCCTTCTTCGCGACTCTTTCCTCTTTCTCTGATGGGGAAAGCGTTGTTACCAACCTCTCTCTGGAAGCAGTCACGCAGCAAGGGCCCTGGACCTGCGGTTTCGATCAATAGGCAGACATAAGGCCAAACCATTGAATCGACTTTTGCAGTAGAATTAGCGCCGACGGTCGCTTGACTCAAGCCAGACCACAAAGAAGCAACACCATTGTACTTCCGCAGATGCCCGTTGTTCGGTCAACAGCTACAACGAACTGCCCGAACCAGCAGTGATGATCTGCAAGAGCCAGATGTACTTAGTGGACCGATCTCTCCAGTGTTACAACCATGCTAAAGATCCGCGAATACCCAACTTCCATGCAAAGGTCGCAGGATTGATGAAGCAGCGAACGATGTGGTGTGACGTTTGGTGACCAGAATTTCTAATCTCTGTCTTTACGCATCAACGCATCACCAACCGTTCGCAGCAAGCTGCCAATTTTGACTATGTGTATCGGTCTTGCGCGTTCTGGCTTTGAGAAACGAAGAGATTGGCTACAATTACACTGCTCTTACAGAATACATGCGCAAAAGTGGGTCCTCTACACAAGGTGGCTGGCGTGGCAGCTCCTACTGGCTTGGCAAGGCAGTATCGCTGTAAGGCATCCCATGCCAGCAGTACGAGGCGTACTGATCCTTCGAAAACACCAACATCGACCAAGCTCTTATACTCGCCTTGAGAATGGTCTTTGAGGCCACTGCTCGGACAGTCCAATTGAACAATCACGATGGCGCTCACCTGGTCACACTTGCTCACCATCCTCAACTGCAGCGCTTTGTTCTTCTCTCTTGCACTCGTCAGTCTTTCGCCCGCCATCATCTACTTGACCGCTCATGGCGTGCACTGGATGAACAAAGTATATCCCCAAGGCTACTATGAGTGGTACCGCGGCCCAAGCTGGGACATGGACACCAAACACGAGATCCGGCTGATGTTCGACTCGACAAACGAGGAAATGCTCTACGCCGCAGGAGCCGCAGGTGCTCTCTTTGGACTCGTTGGTATGGTCGGCTTCTTCCTCGCGCGACAGGTCAGTTTGCACCGCTTACTCATTCATCTCCTCACCAGACCTTCTGGACCTGACGACGCCACAGTCCTCCAAGCCCTCGACACACAAAGCCACACTCTTCCTCCAGGTCCTGCCCAGCAGCATCACTTTCCTGATCACATTCATCGCCTTCATCTTCACGCAGGTCGTCTACGACACCGACAACAGGGGCAAGTGCGATTGGACGAGCGGCTACAACCCAAACAACGTGTTTCACTGCACGCGCGAGCAGGCTGCCTGCAACATTGTCGGCTACTTCAAGATGCCGGACCATGCGTGGGATATCCAGCCCATTTTCGATACGAAGAGGGGTATCTGTGGTGAAACTCAGACTGGGAGACATCTGCTGGCTCCGCTGTTTGTGGCGAGTGTGCTGTTTTGTGGGGTTGCGGTGGGGAAGTTGCTAGTGGAGAAGAGGGAGATGAGGTTTGTGGAGAGTGCGGATGATAGAGTTGAGAGGTTGGAGAGGCAGGAAGAGTAGAGGAAGGTAGATTAGATGGGAGGGGTTTGGGAGACGGTAGCAGTCCAGGGCACGGCCGAGGTAGGTACTGTCCACGGCAGAGAAGTACATGCTACGCACTGGTGTTGAAAGTCGACGATTTGATCGCGGGGAGCGAGGAGTGCAGGAAGGTCGGCGTGCTGGGCTTCAAGGATTATGGTTAGATAGAATGAATGAATGACATGACACTTATACCTATGAGCAACTCCGAAGGCCAAAGATACGATGCACACGATCCACCAGCTTCCTCTTTTAATTGGTTCTGGGAGCGTTACTTTTCACGAGAAGGGAATCCACGAACGTCAGAAACCTTTCGCTTTAGGCAGTTTGACATCCCAGTCTGCCTCAAACAACCCCTCTCTTCTCTCAGTGACAACGTCTGCAACATCGCATCTGGCATCTTGTGACAAAGTTGAACGGATTTATGATGGCTCCAGACTTAGTTGTCGACCTACTTTACACAACCTTGAATCTCTGATGTCTCGTTATTTGCTCGATCGATCTCCAATGACGTAGCGTGATCGACACGCTGCAGACTTCCAGCCTGCCAAACACATACGACCACACGTATTGTGCACTTGGCGCCCGGGCAGGCTGACCTGCATCTCGAGCGCACACATGCGTCATTGTCCTACCATACGTACGGGGACTACAGGTTGAGACCATTTTTTATGTCTGTGAAGTGCGAAGCGCAACCTTTGCTGTCAATGCGAGAGAATCGTTATGGCGAGCCTCAGAAGGTGCTCGAGCTACAGATAAATCCGCCAGCGAATTCTCGCACTCTCGAGCATGCGCTCGACATCGCGTTTCCGCCCCCAAAGTTCCACTCCGCTGGGATTTGCCCAGCCTCCATCTAATTCGCCAACTTGGTGCAGAAATAAGATTTTTGGTACGCCTGTGTCCTGATGTGGAAGTATCAAAGTGCATTTGAGTGCTACACATGGCAGTCAGCGCTGCATGGTCATTCAACACACCGATCGTGTCGCGAAGGTATAAGAAACATTAGAGGGGGATCATCTGGAGAGCTTGAGGCGTTCGTATTTCGCAGCTCTCGGTAATATCTGCTGCCACGATGTTGCGCCCGTTGACGCTCGCTTTGTCGGTCTGCTTATTGAAAGCGGTAGATGCATTGAGCATTGGTGAGCCACATGCGCGAACATCTTCCAAAGCATGGATTCTGACTGCCGTCATGCAGGTGCAAACACACGTACCCTCGTCCCACGGTACAGAAGACGCAAGAAGTTCAATCCATTGATCTTTGGGCTTGTCTTCGGTCTAGTTGGCGGCCTGCTCACGCTTGCATACGCTATCTGATTCTTTCGGCAGAGGAGAAGAAGAAAGGCGGCATTGAAGGGTGCACCGCCGATGAATTTTGACACGCCAAGCGGACAGGGCAACGTCTGGACCGGAGCTGGAGGACAGACTGGGAAGTTGCGATAAAGGGCCGTTGGTTGGGAGTCTGTAAGGATGTTACCCCAGTTTCTCTCTCGATGGCAATGTACTGTGATCAGATGGCGTCCAGCAAAATAATCCAGTAACAGCAAGTTGCTATTACATACAAATCGATCAGAACTGTATGCGAGGACGCCAAACTTCCATTCAGTGTACACATAAGTAAGGCGCGATGGAACGAGTCCAAAAGCGACCCGTCTTGCAGGCTCGCGTGCAAGTACTACGATCATTTCGTTGCATACGATTGAGCGTTTGCGCGGCCCGCCGTTTCCGCCCCCAAATGCAAAATATAGATCGAGATATCGCGCGCAGCATACCTTTCCTGTCACCTTGGCGTGGGAAACAAGAATTCGAGTAGATCTATGACCTCTATAGCAGCTGCATACTCGGGGGATATATAAGTGACAGCTTGTGATGATTGTTGTCGAGCATGGACGATAGGGACCTTGCAATCACTCTCAAATCATTGAACATTTCACACTCAGAACAATGCCAGGCACGCAGTCTTACACACTCATCTTAGCGTTGACACTACTCGATGAAACCCATGCGTTGAGCGCTGGTGAGTTTCCTGCGGCGCAGTAACGGAAAGCTTGTCTTAGTAGATGCACAGGCGAACGAATGTACGCTCTCGAGCCTCGTATTAGCAGCTCGAGAGATTAAGAGTCGCTGGGACTAGTGACTGTACAACCTCTGGCGTTAGCAAGTTTGACCAAATTGCAACCCTAAACAACCAGCAGCAGACATGCCTGCTACTTGCTATCGAAAATGTCACTATGACTTGTAAGGAACAGCATGTTACGTACTCAGTCAACATCACCTGGACGGACGGCGCTCGTCACATCGCTTACCAAAAGGAGATATTAGATCCCCAGCCTGCGCATTTGCGTTGGTTAGCCCTAACGGAGCATGACACAATCTAAGCCATGTATTATGATGAGATGACCCACGACCTCAATAGCCGGGACGGCCTCATGAACGCCATCAAACAAAACACCCACGCCATCAAAGATGTATCGGGAGCCGGAGACTGGATTAATCTAGCAATGGCAGCTGCGCCTTACTTCAACTCTTATGCTATCCTCAACACTGTTGCCGGGGCCCTTCACGTTAACGAGAACGTCTTCTGTTCTCAGCCATCGAGAGCATCGAGTGGAGCAGGGATAGACTGGTCAGCACCGAACGGGACTGCGGTCAAAATTGCGCCCTCTCAATGCTTTACGTCGAGCTCGTACAAAAACATTCACTCAAGTAAGTGATGGATTCCAAATGGCAACAACCCTACGAGACTAACGATCTGCAGTGCCGAATAACATATCGAGCGGATCGCGTCTTAATAGTCTGCGCTTCAACATGCCTGCTACAGACGATCCCTACGAGCTTTGCAAAGGCTGGAACATCACCGAAGCGTCGCTCAACGAACTTCTGACCAACATCACCCTCTCCGCCTTATCTCTCGACGACGTATAGCGTCAAATCGTTGCCATCAATACGACGGAATACCACAACACATACCACTTCTCCCGCCCAACCAATCTGATCCTGCCATACAGTATCTGCCTATCCCTCGGAGGCGCAATCGCCGTACTAGGACTACTTTCGCTGTATGAGAACAAGATCGCAGCAGTCGACAGTGGCTTCCTCCAGGTCATGATGGCAGTGAAGGGCAATACGGAGCTGGAGACCTTGGTTGTCAAGCAAGGATACGCAGGGCCGGCGGATATCAGTGATGAGCTTAAGAGCCTCCAGGTTCGGTATGGAGAGCTGCCTGTGGACGAGAAAGAGGACACGATGGGTGCGACGAGGAAGTATGGGTTTGATACCGTTGAAGAGACTCAGACACTGAGAAGCAGGAGGTTGTAGGAAGCGGGGTTTTTCTGACTGAGTCATTCAACGTATACTTTGCGGCTTGAGATCACACAGATGAAAAGCGAAGACAAATTACTATCCAACTGCAAATGAATAGGGGCTGCAGTTGTGCCTGTTCTGTGCTGCCAGTTCGATCTACAGCCCTGTTCTGCTACAAGACGAAGCCTCCCAAAGCAACGCTTCTCCAATTGCGCACAGGATGTGTGTCTTCGAGCTCCACGCACCACCACAACACTTCCTTCGCCTTCTCGATCTGCCCACTCTCCTCATATGCCCTTGCAAGTGCGTACCATGCTTCTGAGTAGTCCCACCCTGCACCGAGCTTTGTCAGTGTGGACAGCAAACCAAATGCGCGATCACGGGCGGCAAGGCGACTGAGCTCAGGCGGCGACAGCTGGTTCTCAGCAGACGGAATGTGAGATGTGAGATGATGCCTCTTGGGCTCTGGTTCTGTCGTCGTCCCAGATGGCGGCGCCGTTTGCATTTGCGACAGCGGGGTAATTTCAGTGGGTTTGACCGGCTCCATGGGGATGTTTTGGGTGTAGATGTCCAGTAGGATGTCGGAGAGACCTACGATGGCCTGTGGATGATCGGGAAAGTGCAGAAGCGCACGCTCGAGATCTGTGCGCGCCTCATGTTTGAGAGATTGGGCAACGAGGAGTTCACCGCGCTAGTCATGTTAGACGACACTTCCAAAAAAAAATATACGTTCTGCATGTACTTACAGCATTGTAGGCGTCTGCCCAAAGCTCCTCCACACTCTTACCGCCTCCCCACCCCTTGTCGGCAAGTGCCTTTGCTGTAGAGAACTCAAGCGAGAGCTCGTTCTCGAATGTCTCAACCAGCTTGAGGGCCTCGTCCACAGCATCTCTCGCATCATCGAATGCTTGAGCTCTCGCATATAAGCCGGCTGTGAAGATCCAGACGTCTACCAGTAACGACACTTTCTGACGTCGATCTTGAAGACTGGAAAAGCGAGGGTCGGGTGGGATGTAGTTTGTGTCAGGCAGTGGCGCTGGCAGGCGGGTATCCTGTCGAGGAGGCTGATGCTCATGCCCTTGTGGAGGTGAGGCGTGGGGCAGGTTATGCGCTATGGGCCTGAGTGGTGTTTCGCTGCTCTCGACTGACTTTCTAGGTGAGCTCGCCGATGACAGTGGTCGCGGCGCGGTGCCTTGCGCAACAGCCCCATTTGACGCATTCTCAGGCCTAGGCGGCACTTCTGCTGACTGACTGGCCCCTATCACAGATCGCTGTCCGAGACTTGTACTACGTTTTCTCAACTTGCTTGAGCTTCGAGCGACGTTCGACTGCCCATCTTCATGTTTATGGTGATGGGTCAAGTGAGGAAGGTGATGATGATGACCGTTCGCTTGCGGCGCTGATTTCTCGTCTGTGACTTGGATGGCCGGTGCCGTCAACCCTGTCGCTGAGCTGCGTGCGGATATATCTTTCTGTGATCGAATAGAGCCACGACCACGGAAGACGCCTCCCTTCGTTGTGCCACTGCTGGTCTGCGGTGGCGCCAGGGTAGCCGGTACATCTAGCTTGACCTTCTCAGTAGCCGGTGAACCAAACAGTCTGCCATAGAGCGCCAGAAGCTTGTCACACCCGTCGACTGCAGCAATGGCGCCATCAGTGACCTCGATGAGCGCCAGTTGGGTCATCTTGATTTGTAGTATACCGGTCTTCTCAAAGTTGCCCATGCGATCGACAACACCAGGTGTGCTTCCGTTGTGTCCGGTAGCTTCTTTCAGATGTTCACTGCGGACAGTTCCAGCGTCTGTTCCAAACAAGATCGTGGGGTCTCCGAACTGCGCAAAGGCAGCCTCACAGGCCTTCTCCGCGGCGGTGTATTCAGAACGAGACGTCAATAGCAGGGCAAGGAGATGCCACAGCGGTATCAACTTTCTCTCCCGGCCGAACTCGGTAGCTGACCCACTTGAAAGGACACCGTCCGTGCTGTAAGCAGCTTGTGTCTTCGTAGCTGTGGAGAGAGCACGCTTGGCCACCTTGATCGCTCCAACGATATCTCGTGTCTCGGCTAAGACAACGGCAAGAGCGTATAGTGCATCGACATTGCTAGGGTCCTCAAAAGTTGGCGAAAGCGACTTGCGCAAAAGTTGGATAGCCTTGGCCTGTATGCTCGCTCGTGCGTCTGCATCAAAGGTGAATTGCGCCCAATGCGCATGTGCGACACCAATAGCACAGTATGCAATGGCAAGCGCTGTAGGCTCTACGAGTGCTCGTTTCGCTGGAACTTCGCTGGCACCAGTCGTTGGTTTGGCGTCCTCGTAGTGATTGAGCCATTTCTCAAGGTTCCGTCCGATCTCGACAGCCTTTTCCGCCTCTTTGCGGCATCCAAAGCGGCACAGCAGCCGAATAGCCTCGGCAGAGGTTCGGAGAACGGTGCTGTCGTCGTCAACACCTTCGTCTGTTTCGCCCTCCTGTTCAGCTCGGTCCTTGCCTCGCGTCACAATCTCAATGTACGAATCGAATGCCTTGAAAGCCAATTCGAACTCAGCCAAGGATGCGTGCACGGTGAAGAGGTAACGTAAGATCTGTGTTGAGTGGAAGGTCTTGGTCGCGGCTCGATACAGAATCTGAACGGAGATATCAGTGCTGAAAGGATGACCTATAGTCTGCACGTGTACTTACATCGATCACGCTACGTCCAACCCCTTCTTTTCCGCCTTCGCCAAGGTCGCTGTCTGTCCATGAGGCGCCGCACAGTACGCGCCAGTTGCTGATGACGGACTCCACCCAAACTTCGATTTCACGATTGCTTTCGCTGGCCTTGGGGAAGTGTGTCTCTCTAATCAGAAGGTTCTCGTAGATTGTCTCGACGCGCTTCAGTTCTGCGCGCTGCTGCAGACGCAAAGAAGTTCGATTTAGTGCGCCGGACTTCTCGGTAGAAACCTGCACTGTTCCTGCTTCGTAGGGGAGGTCGCGGTGAATGATGGTGGAGAGTGTATCGTAGTACGATTTCCATGCCAGTCGGCGAGACCTGGCGTGGTCTGCAGTGGCTGACCCAGCACTTCGTCCTGACCCCTCAGAGAATCTGTCGAATGCTCGAAACGTTTGCAGGGCATCTGAAGGACCGATGAGGTTGCTGTCTTCGCTCTGGTCAGAGAGCTGACACAATCGACCAAGGAGACTTTCTGTCCACATCCTGAACTGCGCCGACTCTGCGGTTTGTGACGACAGCCATGGCAGAATGGAAGTGTAGGTTCTCACAGCGTCAGCAGTAGCGCCTGTTCTTTCCTGAGCAGAGCCTGCAATTCATCAGCTATAGCCATCCACGAGGTGTGACTTCCCATACCTTTCAGGAAGGTGCCTTTGACCACGCAGACTTTCGACCAGCCAGTGAGTGACCCTGCCTGCCCAGCAAGCCTGGCAGCGACGGTGTCGAGACTGTCAGGAAGGCACGACACAGCCAGTCCAGGCTCGTCCAAGACATAATGCAGCCATCCTAAGCAGACATTGGCCTGGAAGCCCTCCTGCGACAGATCGCTCTCCCCTTCAATTGCGCTGAGCAGTGTCGGTGCGGTCTGGGAGAGGCCTGTAGATGCCGTCGAGGCTGCGGTTGAGGGTCTTTGGATGGTATAGGCGGCTATCTGCGCTTCAGCGCGACCAGTGATTGTGAGACCTTGATGCGCCGTTAGCCCTCATGAAGTCGATCGCGGGAAGAGTCGCGGACATCGGCGGTGTGGAGCATGCTTCTCGACTTTCCTGCACAGCTCTGGTACGTCTTGCCATCGCCCGGCACAGCGAGCCTCGTCCAGTTGCTGGATGTAGCCCACAGCTTTTGCGCTTTCGGTCTGCGCCGCAGTCAGCTACTGAAGCCATGCCGAAGATGACGTTGCTGCAACGAGCTCCCAGGAACGTTGCGTGTTGTGTGCAGAATGCGAGAACCTACCACCATTATGTTAAAGATACGTGTGTCGCGCTATAGGTGGTCGCGGGTGACCCAGAATCATGTTCGAGGAGAAATGCAATCTGCAACGAAGAGGGCCATGGCCGTACGCCTGTCACTGCGCGTTGCACTTCCGCCCGCGTAAACGAGTTGCTGGAAGACCCCTGTCCACTAGAACGGGCACGGACCCATCCCAACGCTGATGCCGGTGAACTTTTTCTGTCAAGCATCTGAACTTCTCGACGCGGCATTGCCAAAACGGTCTGGACGAATTTCAAGAGGAGGAAAACAGACGGAAGTATGGCGCTCATGACAACTGAGCTGGCGACTCTCCGAGCGCTCAGCTTTCGCATCTCTTCTACCGCGACTGCGCAACTTCCCCAGCATGTGCCTGCCATAGCTGCATCCTTGTCCAACTGCAGGACCCTACTGTCGTCCACCCAGACCTCCAACGCCAAATCATCCTCAGAGGCTTCAGTCGCAGTACACAAATTCCGGACCCTGCTTTCTACCTTGCTTCAGGATCGGACCGTCCAAGGAAGATGGTCAGCTATTGTCCTGATCAAGGCCACGATCGAAGTTGGCGGCTGGGAGACTCTGCAGAAAGGTCTTCCCTGGGTGCGCGGGCTACTGAGCATCTTGTCAAAGCCTGATCCACCAACGTCGAAGAAGCTGTGCATTATCACATTGACCCGCATCTTCATGCTCACGCGAGAATATCCAACATTGATTCGCGAAATGACCACACCTTCCCTGCCAGTTTTCGTACAAGCTGGTCTGCAAATCGCTGGCTCAAGGCCGCCATCTAGTTTGCTGCTCACCATCCTCGAGTGCTTCTATGAACTGCTACCGAGGCATCCTACCATCTTCCGTCCACATCTCAAGACTCTGCGGCCCTTGTTGTGCCGCCTGGTAGCACCTACACCCTCCTCCGCATTGTCAGGAGACCAGCCCCAGGATGCCATCTCGACCGAAATCTCGGATGCTGCACGCAGATTACTTGTCCAGTTGCCGTGCTGCGCACCGAAGGGTGCGTCTAGCGAAGAGTGGGAGAATGCGATACGCACCACGATCGGTGGGGTGCATCGTGTCGCTGATAGGGTCTTCCGCGCAGTCCTCGAAGACTGGCAGTCAACAGTCCGAGATGCTCCTGCTAACGGTCACACTCTGGATGGCGAGGTCCAGGACCTTGAGGATGATTACCTTTCTCTGCCACCTTGGTCCGGACTTTTCGCTGGTAGTGAGAGACTCGTTGGTCTCATTCAGCTTGTCAAGCAATACCTGGACAGCTCGACAGCGAACGCAGTGAATTTCAAAGCTGGTGTAGTCATGGATCTGATCACCCGAGTTCTGTCGATCACGATTCCCACATCTGGATCAAAGTCCTTCCAGAACACTGTGAGACTCAACAACCAAGTCAGCAAGGAGGAACGGGAGAATCTCTGGTTGGTGCTGCCTGACGTTCACGTGGCAGCAATCGAGCTCCTTCTGTCTATGGCTCACCGACTGCAATTTAGTACGTTGGCTATTGATACTTTGGTCCTCGATCAGCTGGTCTGGGTGTTTGGTTCAGAGAAAGACAACGCGCAGGTACGCACAGCTTGCTACCAAGCTATTGCAGCTCTCCTCGAGAGGTCGGGCGTCACGCTGCCTAAGTCGTCTGTCGACTCGCTTGTACCAATGATCCGCACTTGCTGTGAAGATCTCCTGCCTCCTGAGAGCGTTCCTGCCGTTATTAAGGATACTCCAGGGCAGGCCAAGTTGAAGGGAAACAGTCAGCCCCAGGGTTCTGCAAATGCAGACTCCTTCCTGGGCTCCAAGGCTGTCACCGATCCTACCGCTAGCTTCCCAGGCCTGAGACATGCAGCGCACGACTTACTGCCGGTGCTGCTCTCAGATGTACGCGCACAGTACTTCTCTGACTCTTTGAGAGCTCGCCTGGATCGCACTGCTGTACTCATTCAACACAAAGAGGCCATGTTGGCGAGTATCCTCAACCCGCCACCCAGCAAGAAATTTGGCAAGCCGGCCGCCAGTATTTTGCCTCTCATGGCCCGCTCCTTCCAAGGCGATCACGACATCGAGGGCATGATGAGACCCAGGATGCCAGTCATACGTCTTGGGAACCAAGATACTGAGCTCGACGGTGCGATCGAGGAAGAAGAGGAAGTGGAGGTTGACGAGGAGGTTGACGAGGAGGAAGACGAAGACCTTGAAGCACAAGCTCTGGCCGAGGAGTCGTTTGTGGGCGAAGAGCTCGACACCATGTTGAAGACAGCAGGTGAAACGGATGTAGTCATGCGAGACTCCCCCGCGAATGTGGCCGTGAACCCTGCAACGGTGGCCGCAGAGGAGACTGCGCCGACTGAGGCACTCAGCAAACGACCCCACACCGGCGAGACCCCCCTTTCACCTGCCAAGCGAGTACGATTTGACGAAGCAAAATGGACTGCGGCGCCGGCTATACCACCAGCTGTGAAAGCAGTCGTTGCACCGGTAGAGCAGCCCACCGGCACAGAGGTGTCTGCGACATCGGACTTCACTGTCACATCCACCGCCTCTGCAATCCCAGATCTTCCTACGCCAGGCGATGGCGGTAACGAAAGCGACGACGATGACGACGTTGTACCATTGGTGTTCGGACAAGATAGCGATGATGACTCCGAGTAACAGTCAAGGGTCAACGAACGGTTCATAGGGAATACGGTCGAATATTTCACAAATATCAATTATGGTACGCGGTGAATGCACGGACCCTCCATATCAATAAGCTACGATTGCTCCTACCTGACCTTCAGAAATTCACAAACTTTCCCACAAACTTCTGCATCGCGACTCACCCCAAAGTTCTTACAGACATCATCATGGCGCCTACGAGACTCTCGAAGAAGGCCCCTACAGCACCCAGCTCCCGCCAGTCACCATATCCAACAAGCGCACCAGTCGTAAAACATTCGCAAGCCAGCAGCTCACGCACAACTCTCTCGCAAACCTCTGCAAGAAGCACTCCAACCGCGCTGCGTGTTATCTTACGCTACGAGAAATATCAAAACGATATGCCGGTCAGGTCGACCGAAGGCCTAGAGCAAGGCTACACGGGATTCAAGCACTGGACCTTCCTAGCGAAGCAGCACAAATTCGACACAAAGCCTTCGCTCGATCACATCAACTTCCTCACCTCCGACGCAGACCTCACAGACACCGCCGCGCCGCACCAATCAGAACCAGAACCCGGCCTCTCACCTCTCGCTTACGCAGACTATCCCGCGCGCACGCCTCTTCAAGATAAATACTCGCAGCCAATCTATTACGGCGCAACGCGCAAGCTCACCGTCTTCCTCGCCATCCTGCGCATTGCGCAGCTCAATAATCCGAACATGGACTTCGTCAGCGCACTCAACCACGTCCCCAACATCGGTCCTACGGAACAACTACCTCGCCTCACACCCCTGGAGCCAGGATGCCTCACACCCGCGCCATTTCTCGACACGCCTGAAATTCGGCTTGACGTGTCGGAGGAAGGCGGCGATGAAAAAGACGAGATCAACGTCACCTTCCTACCCTTCTTCTACAGCGAGCGCCACGGTATTGCGTTCTGGGAGTATGTACAGGACTACAAGCGCGGTCAGGTGCTTGGGAGCGCGTGCGTAACGCCTTGTACCGAAGAGGATCTCCGGCGGTATGGGCTAGTGGAGTGTGTTGACCCTGAAGATGTCAAGGGTGTGTTTGGACCCGTGGGTCCGAGGGGTCCGGAGGGCGTGAATATGATGAACAGCGTTGGTGTGGATGCGGGGAGGTGGTTGGAGAAAGACGTTGTCGAGGATTGGGAGGAGTGGAGGGGAACGTTTAGGACGTGTGCGGTGCATTGGAATAGCCGGATGGCGTTGATGAGAGGATTGCACGAGGGCTAGGGCGAGGTACTGGAGTTGGTTCAGGCAGAGGGGACGAGGGTGTCACGCTTGATTGCCGAAGGTCAGGAACACAAATTGTCGTTCTGTAATAACGTAACTTATTTTTATCAAAAAGCTGTGAATCGTGATGTGTTTGATTGGTGCTTAGCTCCCAGACCATACGTGCAGTGCCAGGTTGCATTGAACTATGGTCACTCAAGGGTCGCAAGTGGTGGTAAGTAGGCTTGTACTGATGTCGCTTTGGCTCGGTGGTGCAATTGGGTTCGAGTCGTCGCTTGGGTACTCGTTGTCACAGGCCGCTTCATCACATCGAAACTCCCTTTGGGTAGCTCTCAATCCACCGTCTTGTCTCTCACAGCATCGAACACGACCTTCTTGGGGTCAACTGCCTTGTGGTCACCCCACTGAATCTCGTACCCAGCGTCCTGCAGGTACACCTTCCAGTTCTCGTCTTCCTCAACGAGGTTGGGTGGATTAGCAGGGATGAAGAACCAGGCGACCAGCATGCCCAACACTGCAAACCCGGATCCAATAAGAAAGACAGCCTGGTTACCGCGCACGGTGTCGTCTCCGTACGAAGCGAGGATGGGCTTGAAGACCGAGGTGCCTATCGCAGCACCAGCCTTGCTGAACGCAGCACAGAGACCCAGCATTTGTCCTCTGATACTTGTGGGGAAGAACTCAGAGCTCGTTGCAACAATTGTAGCTCCGGGTCCTATTTCTCCAAGGGTGAGGAAGAGGCCGTACAACACAATGAAGAGTGGCGTGATGTTCTGGATGTAAGGCAGGAGGCCGCCCATTATGAAACCCAGACAAGCCTGCAGTCCAAAGCCCAACGCCATCGTCTTCCGTCGCCCGATCTTGTCTGACAGATATCCGCCGATGAAGCCACCGGGCAGGTAAAAGCAGTTAATCAGCGTGCCCCAGCCGTAAGACTTCACAAGGGAGTCTCCAGCGTTGACGGATGCGGAGATAGTGGAGCTGAATAGCCCGAATGGGTAGGCGATGTAGTTGTAGATGAACCAGGCAAGCGCCGATCCAAGTAGAGGACGCCAGTAGCGTTTGATGGCAAGGTGGTACGGAAGGATGGTATTGCGCGCAGAGCTGCGGCGTTCGGCGCTCGACATGGCCATGCGCCAACGGAACCAGAAGATGGAAATTGGAGGCTGGAAGTCATTAGCAGACCCATCATTGAAAGCAATGGGCGAGAAGAACGTACAATGACTCCAAGAGCGAACGCAATACGCCAGATCTTCTCGTAATGCGCCTCGCGCTCATGAAAACAAAGAAGAAGTAAGAGCGGGACCAGGCCGGAAAAGATGAAGCCTAAAGACGCTGAGACGTCTGCCACCATCGCAAAGATGAAGCCTCGATGCTTGCGGGCGCGGGGAGAGTCGTCTGTGGACTCCGCAGTACCTGCTCCTGATACTGGGTACTCTCCGCCAGCTCCAAACCCGGCAATGCCACGAGAGATTGTCAACATCCAGAACAGACCACTGTTGCTGGTTCCGTGGGACACGGCGGTCATGATGATACCGACTGTCAGGAAGAGGGTCGTCAGGACAGCTCCAGATTTGCGCCCCAGGCGGTCGCTGACGAACCCAAAGGCTAACATGCCAATGATACTGAAACTTAGTCAGTACGTACAGAACAAGTGCAGGAGCCAATGGACCTACAGGCCAATAATGAAGGCATTGGTAAGCTGCGATTGAGTCGCGACATTCAAACTGTCTGGATATATCGCTGTGAGAAGCAATAACAGCTGCCCCATGAGGGCGCTGTTGTATGCATCACTTCCAATGGCCAGGCCAGAGAAAAGGACCATGAAGAAGATGGACCTCTTCGAATATAGGATTGGAGCATGCCCCTCTTCGAAATCGAGGTCGGCTGCAGCTGCAGAAGTTGCGACATTTTCGCCTTTGTCTTTCGTGTCGACCTTCGTTTCTGTCTCCTTCGCTGGAGCAGTTATGGCGTCCATGGCCATTGATGCTTTGCACAATCCGATTGTCCAGGAAGGCAGCGTGAGAGCAGCGCAAATGAGGCCATTGTGAGCGCGTCGGCAAGCTGCGCGCTTTTGTACGGCCGATCGTTCGGAGAATGCGTTCCTTATCGTGGTTGTAACGGCAGACGGCTGAGCTTCGGAAGGAACATTGTCGTCCGAAGACGAATGGTAGATCGAGGAGCAGGAGTGGGGGTGGGTTTTCTATGGGGTGCATGATTCGACGTTACACCGCGCTAAGAAGGTATGGGGAAGGCGCATCCGACCACCTCTCAACGTCAATGGCTGGCAGGTCTGAGGTCTGCAACACCAACATTCTTCATCATGAAAGAGCTATTATTGCCGCAGTCGAGGCGTGTTGCACAGTCGAAGGTCAATACTGTCGCTCGGTGGGTGTTTTGCATCGCTGCCGTGACATTGTTGCTTGTCTGGGTTTGTCTACTCCTTGATGCTCCGAAGATGCACTAAGCTAATAGCGCAGAACTATATTGCCTATAACGATCGCGCAGTATTGCCGCAGAGATCAGAGAAAGATGCGTTCAAGGAGTGTTCCGTTGAAAAATATCGGGATACTGGTCTGAAGTTTCTGGACACCGCGAATAGACCACCTGTTGATGAGTACATCTTAAGAAGAAACAACCTTGCCAAAGCTCTTGCAGTAGAGAAGATCGACGCATTTGTGGTGGAACCGGGCTACACTTTCAGCTACTACGCGAACATCACGCAGCCGCAATGGGAAGTTTGGGAGCCTGAAGAACGTCCATTCGTCATGGTCATCCGGCCTGAGGAACTGTCAGATGGCAGCATTGTTGCCAATACATCTTTCCTCGTACCGCATTTCGAAGAGACACGTGCAAGACTGCTCAATATGCCCTTCGAGGAAGATATCCACACCGTCACGTACGAAGAGCACTGGAACTACTACACGACATTGTACGAGTCGGAGATCTGGGGTGAGACGCTGTCGCCCACGCTGATGGTGGACGAGGAGATGCGCGACTTCATCCAGCGTGGCTTTGCAGCCAATGGGTTCACTGTGGTCGGTCTGAGCGGCGAGGTTGAGGCAGTCCGTCAGATCAAAACTGAGCGTGAACTCGGCATTCTGCGTGCTGTCAACACAGGTACCGTCGAAGCTATCAGAGCCATGCGCCAATGTCTGTACGAAGGTGTGACGGAGAACGAGGTCGCAGAGGTACTGGATGACACCATGAGAGCCGCTGGCATGGTTCCATTCTTCGACATCGTTGAATTCGGCATGAGCGCAGCTCTGCCTCACGGAGGGTACGACGGCAGTAGAAAGCTTGAGCCCGGCATGTTCGTGCTGATTGATGTGGGTGCACATCTGTACGGATACAGTAGCGACGTGTGTAGAACCTTCTACCCGCCATTCGTGCCGAACCCACCACCCTCGAAGTACAACGTCACCGAGCAACTGCGTGTGTGGCAAGTTGTTCTGGATGCTCAGGATGCTTCAGTAAAGGCCATGGTGCCAAATGGAACCGCCGCGGCTGTTGACATTGCTGCCCGAGACGTAATTGCTGCAGCTGGCTACGAGAAGGAGTTCACCCACCGCCTAGGTCACGGTATCGGCATCAAGGCACACGAGAGTCCATACCTTAACAAAGGCAATGTCGACGCCATCTTGCGCCCTGGGATGGTTTTCACCGCCGAGCCTGGTGTGTACGTGCTGAACGATTTCGGTGTGCGTCACGAAGATATCTTGGTAGTGAAAGAGGATGGCAAGGCTGAGAACCTGAGCGGCGGGTTTGCGAGAAGCCCGTGGGAGCCATGAGCAAACGGCATGCCGCTTTCCGGGCGATTCTAGGGCAAGCAATTTCACTTACAAAAGCTCGCGCGCGCGTCTTCATCGCCACTCGTCAGGCGAGACCCACACGCGTCCCAGCGTGTTGTATATAAACTTACTACACCAACACCCCACCTTCCTGATCTTCAGTCGCACCTTCCTATCAACCGCAATCTCATCCACTCCAGGCCCTCGCTTTTCATATCTTCGCAGCGCGACCACGATGATTTTGCGACTTCGCCGTCTGCTCGCTTCGGCGACGTTCCTCTTCTTCGTGTTCCTCACTGTAACTGCAGCAAGCGGCAACGCGAATGGTGTATCTTCCGGTCCGTTCCTATTGACACCGCTAACAAACCCAGACTCGGTCGCGCACTCCAATGTCTCTCGTGTCCACATGGACTCAACCACGCTCGGCGCCACCGTCCCCGACATCACTCATGACCACAGCCATCCTCACGACACGAACTACACCGTCTCCCTGGCAGATCTTGTCCAGGTCGCCGACTCCCGTTTGCCCGACGAGAACATAATGAGGGCGATCAAGTGGCAGGGCAAGGCCACACTGGAGGTCAACATGTTCTCGGACGCGGTCAACACCTGTGGCAATGTTACCGGCTCCGCGCTCTACCATGCAGTCTGGCAGACCCTGAACAACCAGTGTCCCACTAGGATCGGCAACAATGACTTTCCTCCGTGCTGGAACGGCGCCACGGCGATCCCCATTAGATACAAGTGGAAAAAGGGCCACTGGGAAGATAAGTCGAATTGCCAACTCAGGGTCGTCAGTTCCAAATTCGGAAACCCAGCAGCTCGTGAGGCGATGTTCGGGGCACTCGCAGCGACATATGAAGCGCAGACAGCCAACGACATAAATTGCTATATTGTCAAAGACCCCGAGTTCAACGGCCGGTACTGTAACGTCGCCGCTCAGGCTTCTGTTTTCACCGAGGGTAGGTCTCTGCGCGCAGTGCATATGTGAACTTACACTGACCCTTGCTCTAGACAGCCATATCTACATGGTTCTGTCCTCTGACTGGTCACAACACCAAGCCGAGTACGACAGGGCCGGCGACTGGAAGTGTTGCGAGACTAGGGAGTATGTCGACTCGAAGCTCGACACCGGCAATGTTGAGCAGTTCAAGTCGATCTACCCGAAGCCGCGCAGCAAGTTGAGGAATGTCGAGTGTCACCGGGGTTGCAGGGAGGATCAGCGTATGACCAGGGAGGATGTCGATCTGAGGCTCATCCACGTCATGGATTATGAGAAGTTCTGATATCATGGCCATGATAGGCGGGGTAGGAGCTGGGAGCCTGGCGTTGGTCCTCTTTCTGGTTTGCGCGTTATGAGAAAAGTCCTGCACGACTAATAGCATAATGAGCCACTTTGTCTGCAATGTAATCCATCCTGGTACATCACTGTGCCTAATCCGATGCTTCGAGAGCTGTTACCATGGATACGCTCACTTCTTGCGGCGCACGTAAGCTTGCCTCTCTTTGTCAAGATGCACATTACCTCTTGATGCACGTCCTCGCTTCCCACCGCCTCCCTCCCTGTCAACATTTCCAGCAGGCGCATACACCATCTGCCCACCCAGATCTCCTCTGAACCCCGCCGGCACCCTCTCTTCACCTTGTTGTTCTCGGGCTTGATTATCTCACTCCACGCCCTGGCGGCCCTGCTCACCACCGCGTCTTTCTCTCTCCTCCCTCATTTGCACATCGATGTTCCCAATGCTCCTGTGTCCCTCGGGCCCCTTATCCCACACACCTGCTCCATTGTTCTTTGCCAGTTCCCCCATGTGATCGTAGTATTCCTGATCAAATGCATACTTGCCTTCATCATTCTGACGCAGAAACACAATCTCCAGTGGTTTGTCTTTGCGCCCGGGAACTGCAGCGGCAGTCTGGGTATGGACGAGGTCGTTGGGTATCGGGCGTTGATGTCAGCGGCAGCCTGCTGATATGGGCCCCTGGAGGTAGTCGAGGGCTTGGAAATTTTGTTGCCCGTGGCGGCAACTGTGATTTCAGGATTTGCGATTTTGGGTTTGGGGGTGAGGGGATTTGAGGCTGGAGGTAGTCACGCAATGGAAAACCACATGTCTAGAATGTTTGTCATTGAGTCGTATCGTCGTTAATGCCTCCTGGCTCATCCCAAAACGCAAGATATCCGTCCGTCCTGTCCAATCTCAACCCTGGAGTTATGCAAAGAACTTTTTACAAACCAAAAACGTCGTCAGCAGCATCGCCCCAACCCATACCGACCTCCCGGAGGCCCTCAGTGGTGAGGAGATTGGTGTACTCCCCACCACCGAGGACCATACCCTGGAGGTATCCAGTGTTGTTGCCGTAAGGAGTCTCAGGAGGAGACTGATAGAAGTGGTGACCGGTAGGCGTAGTCGGGAGGTAGTCGACACTCTGACCTGGTGTACCGTGGAGGTACTCAGACTGCTCATCTTTGACGTTAGCGGACTTGTTCTTCTTAGGTGACTTCTTCCATCTATACGGAGCCTCGAGGCCTTCACGACCCTGATCGGTATAGGCACGCGGGAGTGTGACGATGAGAGACTGGGTAGCCTCGAAACGGGTGGGCTTCTTTCGAGGAGTCTTGTTAGCTTCAGGTTCAACGGAGGCTTTTCCCTTGCTTGGGGTACCGGGCTTGATCTTGCGAGTCCAAGCCATCTTGAGATTAGGGATCGAGTGGCCAGCGCCAATCTGTTTGCCGCGGAGCTTGAGGAGAGCTTGCTGCAAAGCGCCGGCGGTGCACTTCTCACCGACGACCTGAGCAGCTTGGTCAAAGGGGATTTGGACCCCAGTCTCTCCACAAGCCCAGACAATGCCGAGGCACACGTTCTTCCAATCGTCATCACTCCACTTCAGGAGTTTGGGGCGGGGCTGACGGGGCTTACGAGGTCCACCGTCCTTGTTGAGCTTGGGAGTCTTACGTGGGCGCTCATCTTCAGACTCGCTCGCGGCAAATTCGCTATCCTCAGCAGGAGCAGCACTCACACTGTGTGGTTCTGAGGTATCTTCTTGCTTGGAGTCCTCCTCGTGGTTGTTGTAGTCGTGGGCGTAGTCTTCGTGACCGTCGACGTTGTTGGGTGCCGCAGCAAAGGGAATGGGTGTAGAGGCATTGTTGCCAGTGGAGTAGGTAGGCTCAGCGCCGAGATGACCGGGAACAAAGGTCTCAGTACTACCGACGTGCGAAGGCTCAGCGTTGCCGTAGGACGAAGAAGAGAAGGCGTCGACGCCGTTCGAGTAGGGTGGTTGAGCAACGCCAAAGGAGTGAGGAACGAAGGTCTCAGCGCCGTCTTGGTGAGGTGAATGGACGGTATCGAAGGAGCCAGGGAAGAAAGACTCAGGTAAGAGAGTATCGCCGAACAGAGACTGCGCGAAGCTGGGAGGGTCTGGCATGCTGTTGTTGTAGATGGAGGACTCGTCGAACAAAGTACGGCCGCCATTGGCGGGATGGTTCAGCGGATGGAAGGCGTCATAGTAGTAAGGGCCATAGCGAGTGTTGCTAGGGTTGGCTGCGTAATTCAAACCCGAGAACGGCGCGTTGAAGTGAAGCTCATCCAAATCGACGACAGGCCGGCGGTGGAATGCCCGCATCATGTTGATCTCGTCGTGCTTGCGCTTCGTGCCAGAGGTCTCTTCCTTGACTACGGACTCCTCGTTGCTGGTGCGAGGAGGGGACTGAGGCCTCTTCTTCTTCTTGGGCTCGCCAAGGACCTCTTTGAGTTGGTTTGTATTCATGTTGTCGTACTTGGCAGAATCCTTCCAGTCGGCGTAGATTTGGCCAACGTGAACCCTGGAGGCAGTCAGTACCATGTAGCAGACGCGTTTTGCAGTGGATCTAGCAAACCTGCGTTGCGTGCGCGGAGGTGGAGGCCAGCGAGGAGCACCGTCGAAGAGGGCGCTCTAGACATAGTCAGTACATGCTGCATAGAGTGTTTGGGGGAACAACAATTCCAGTTGTGGCCATGGCTGGGTCGAGCGTGGAGGTAGTCAAGAAAGGTAAACAAGGCTGCACGTACCGGAGAGGCGAGGCCAACGTAAACACCAAAAGCTTGCCAAGAAAGCTCTAATTACCTCCAGGGTACAGCGTGGGGCTGGATGAGGGCAGCGTCCGTTCGTCTACTATCAACGTGGGGCAGCAACACCAAGGTCTCCACCGGCCGATTTGGTGAAGCAGAAGACCTGTGTCTGCGTCGACTTGTACCAATCTCTTGGGAGGACAATGAACGGCTGAAGGCGAGCAAACTATACATTATCAGCGTGGCTAGCAGCAGCGACATACGCGCAGAGCATACCTTGTAATGCGGGGCTAGCTTCGTGGCTCAGCAACTACTTTGGCAATCGCTATTGGCTGACGTATGCGTTGATGGCGAGGTGAGAGAGGCTTGCGAGCGCGGCCTGGCTAAGAATGGACGTCGAAGATATGTTGCTAAGAATGGAGTGCTAGAACGCGGCGTGCAAGTTGAGAATGTCCGAAGCTTGCTCTCTGCCAGGAGTGTAGGAGTGATTGCCAAAACTCGGATATATACCTCGAGGATTCGCGGCGTGGTGCCGGTGGTGGTCCGTGTCACGTGTGTCGACGTAGTCACTGCGGATTTCGGGCCTCAACCTCCAACAAGTGGGTCCAAATGGAGGCTCAACGGCAAACGCAATCGAAATCGACGTTTTTGTTACGTGTCTAGCCTAGCTTCAAGCGTCAGGGTCTTCAAAGTGTAGTATGGCTCCGAGTCTCGGCGGCAAAGTTCGTAGGGTTCGTAGAGGATATCGTGTCCTCAAGGCGGAAGGTGTATGAATAGAGTAGCCTAAATCAGGGTATGTCGTCCTGCGCGGTGATCTCTATCGTAGGTTCGACAAGTGAGCTGCGTAGTTGGCCTGTCGACAGCGGGAGGGGTATAACGGGCCCAGATTGGTATACTTGAAGGACGTGAAATGAGGTCTAAGGGTAGACTCTCGAAAATACGACAGTGTGAAAAGGTACAAACGCAAAGAAGAGTGATGGAGATGGACCGGCAATCGGAAGAGTCAAGGCAGAATGACTGAGCTGATAAGAAAATGTCGGGAAACAACTTCAAGTCCTTACTTGGACTCTATCTCTTCGAGACCTTACAAGATCTATACACAGAACGTATGCGCGGGTTCTGTGAATGCTGTCCGGATCCTGACGACGCTGACGACAGGCTTCATCCCAATGACATTAGTCGCTATGACATGCTGGGGCTATGACGTGATCGAGGGACAACTCTACATATGTTGCTCCAGTTGTAGCATTCATGACGTTGGGATGGTTGGTGGCATCGTCGCAGCGCGAACGTTGTGGTCGATCGACGGACAATAAGCGGTTGTGCAGAACGTCTGTAGAAGGATGTTGAATCATGTAACGGGACTTTAATAAGTCGGGGTAGATTGAGGTGATGGTCGACGTCCTTCATCAGAGGAAGGCCAAAATCTAATGAGGTAGATCAATATGCTCTTTCATAGGCAAATCCTTATGTTGCGATGCATTTAGTGTTGTGTCGAGTAGCTCCCAGGCTTGCAGTCACAGTATCACCTGACCAGATCAACAGTATGGCGCTTTCCAAGTGGACATCCTGCTGCATACCATGATGTTATTGAGCCAAGATGGTTGAGATCGCGGAAAGAATCAGTTGGCGTGCTGGAAGTCGTGTTGACTTTGTGTCCTCTGCTTAAGACTAGCTTGTGAATGCGCTGGACTATGTGATGACACCACGAGCAGCGCCGCGGAAATCACAGGCGCCCATCCCGGCGCCTCCTTCCTCGAAGTCGATTCGAAAGTCTCCAGATCTGGGGCTTACGAACCTGCGAACACGTACAGACGCGCATGAACGCGTTTGGCAGCGGCCTGGTGCGTTGTTGCTTGCCACGGCGGGGAGAACAAGCATCTGGTGAAGTCGAGGCACGGCGCTGTTGCCCCTTACTGGTGATTCTGTACCCTAGCTGCACATGTTCCAGACCGAACCTGTGAGGAGCTCTGCTGATTGTTCTGCGGTGATTAGCTTGCGAGGCGAGTTGAGCTCGACGTAGGAACAAGGTTGGACTGGGACTGGCCCCGCGCCAGACACAGAAAGGAACGGTTCGCTTGGCGTGACTAGAAATAAGGGCCAGCATGTTCACAACAAGGATTCTGGAACTGCTTTGATTGACATGTGAATGCATTCATTACTCTAGAGCTATCTTTTCCGGCCATTAGTCTTCGCTCTCAGTAGTGAAATGCTGCAGTCGGGGATGGAGGTGATGCTCACATGTATCTCATCTTGAACGAGGCTGTCCTGAACTCTCACAGATGTGCAATCCTGTGCGGCTATACCTTGGCTCGACCTTGATCGTGAAGACCTCCAGCATGTTGCTCGTGTGCTTGCACGATATCTTCAACGTGATGATTTGAACCGCAGCGGCTGCATTGCCCCATCGAGCTAAGGTACATTGAATGGACCGATGAGCGTGCACCATAGCGCGCAGCCTTGCATGATGATCTCATCCACCGGAGACGCGTCGAGCTCGTCTCGTCTCCATTGCTCGTGGTGTTGGGGCTGGTCGCTCTCGACGAGCAGGCTGTAGGGGCTTGCGCCCGCACACCCAACATCCTCATCGACTCGATCCCCCTCCACCCCGAACCACGATTCGCCTCGACACGTCCAGCAGCATCGACATCATGCGCACCAAATCGTGCTACCAGGCTGAGTCGCAGTCCTGATGTTGACTGACGGAAAGTACTCCCTACTCGATATTACCTTCCTGAGGCGCAACGTCCTTGCAGCACGAAAGGGCCTCCTTCCACGCTCACCGACCGAACGCTACCACCCTCATGATGTCCCTCCAAAGAGCCTCGAACGCCTTTCTCATTCTAGAGGCATACTCAAGCGCTCCTCTTACCCGCAACGACGAGGCGCAGCAGCTCGGCCTTCTGCATGACGATAACCCTCAGCCTCTGCTCCTTCGACCCGCGAGCCCTTCGGGCCTTGCCCCTCGATCGCGAAGCAATTGCCGAACTGGAAGGGGTCGACAAAATCAAGACGGTCGTCTTGGGCCTACCGACGGAAGAGACCTCAATTCGCGCCTCATCTGCGTGCATGGACAGCGATGCCGCGTTCCCAGTGGCATGCAGCAGCCCGGCTCTCTGCATGGCGATACCCCTCCGGCCGATGATCATTCGGTGCGCAAGCCCTGAGCCTTCCTCTAAGATTGAGAAGGAATCACAGAGCTAGGAAACACAGAGCTGGCGAAGATAGTTTCGTGTCATACACGGACCCAGCTTTCGAAGGTGGAAAGTCTGGAGAACATTCACACAAGCGCGTGTGATCTCTCGAATAGGAAGGATACGAGTTCGCATCTCATCTGCACACATATGGAGCGATGCTGTGCTCACGAGGGTGTGCGACAACACGGCTTCCTATACGCCCATGGTACCCTGGCTTCCACGATACGACCCACAAGTCCGGAACCTTGCCTTTCGATTGCGCAGCAGCTTTGAGGACAAAACGGATCGAGAGAAGCAACACGGCTACGTGTGATAAGCCGAAGGAGGAGGGTTGACTACGCGTCTCCTCTGCGGTCCTCCGTGGCGCTGTCACGCTTGCGGGGCCATATAGCAACTAGGCCTTGTGCGTGGCGGTAGCCCTCTCGCTTTTGACAGTTCGATGAGCGAGCTTCTCGAGCTCTCATTTTCGAAACAGGAGCATTCCTAAGGCTGGAATACCTGGTGGTTGCGAACATGCGTCTGGCTCATACACGAGACCCAGAGAACGCCCAGATGCACCTGTACAAGGTAGACCATTGCTCAAGGATGCCAGGGGCACCTCTTACACATGGCGGTGTGCGGCAGCTCAGCTTCCTGCTTGACGACATCCATCAGCACTTTCGAGAAGAAGAGTTGGAAAGTGGCGAAGCGTCGACATTCTGCGTCGTGATCAGGAGGCTTTCGCAAGCATGCATCCTCCCGAGTACGGTATCCCCTGTGCGGCAAGAGCTACACGGGTTTGCATGGTACTATGCAGCCAACAAACTCTGGCACACTTCTCACCGGAGCACATGACCACGGCTTGACTTCCTCCCACGACAGCCTTTTGAGCTCTTGACCTGTCTCCTGCGAACGCGTATGCTTCGAGTCCCGCGATACAGCCGAGTTAAAATTCAGCGGAAGATCTCATTATTAGCACACCCAGTAATGCGCCTTATCACTCTTTTCAATGTACGTTCAGAGTAGGGCGATGTTCGCTGACCTTCATGCCTGCTTCGCCGACTCCACCATATTAGCGCGCCCATATCCGTCGGCGAAAGTCTTGTACGGTGTCTCCATTCAGGAGAGGAGCATGAGCGCGGATTGGTGTGGTCAGGAGGAGGTATACCGCGCCGCTTGCTCATACAGCGCGCGTAGGCACACGATCTAGCGTGGGCGAGGTAAGGTCGGCCTCTGGAGTGTTGGCTGACCTTCACGGAGGTCTCCATGCTCGAGCTCTTCGCGCGGCGGCGTCTTCGGCCCCGAGGAAGGAGGTTGTCGATGCTGCTGAGGGCGGTCCTACGCGTCGCCATGAGGCTCGTTCTGCCTGCGAGCTTGCGTAAGTGGGGTCAGGATGCAGCTTGGGAGAAGGAGAAGTCGTTCGCCGTCGAGAGAGAAGGTTCCCAGAGCCATACCCGGGAGTGGCGTCAGCTTTCGACTGCTGCTTTGAGCGGAAGACATCTTTGATGTTAGTCGTGGTGTAGTCGTTGTGTATGTGGAGAGGGAGAGCTCGCTGCGGGCGTGCCTCAACCGCCACAAATAGCACCAACGCAGGAAGCAGAGGACACGGTCTACAAGCCGCCGTGACAGCAAGAATGACGATCACGCATGAACTACGTTTGCATACCTACGAGCTCATCTCATGCAAGATCTCAATTGCACAATCAGAAACGTATGCAGCAAACTTGCTGGTGGACGATTTGTGTTCAGCATTGTTGTACAAACACACGCATCATCAGCGGTGAACCACGCAAGAGACCCTGCAGCTGCACGAGAAGAACTCCGTGCCCCTGAAACAAGCTTCGAGCTTGTAGTGCGTATGTGGCTGGTCTTCAGCGCGCCTCCTTGCATCAAGAAAACGAGCAGAGGGCGTGCGGACTGCATCAAGCAGTCTTTGTTCTCTATGCTATGGGTTGGGAGAGCTGGTACAGCAACGTCTCCAACCTGTATGGAGATCTGAAGGACATCATGCTTATACCGGGTTGCCGACCTCTGTCATCGCAAGCACATAGTTGCTGTCACGTCGAAGGAGTTCCCACGTCGAGCCACCATCGTTACGTTGGGCTCGAAGCACCGTCACCAACTCTTGGAGGCTGAGCCTACCTCTATCACGTCAAAGTCTTTTCGCCATATAAAGGTTTCAGCTCTTTGAAAGTTCACCAACTAACGCGTGGCGGGCGAGCTCTGGACTTTCGAAAATCGAAGTTTGCTAACACATGCCTTCTAGATTCATTGATCGAGCGTTCGAACTGCTTTACCACCTCCCGGTGACCTACTTTTTTGCACTCTTTGTTGGCCTTCACACCATCATAGTAGGCAAACATCATTCGACAGTGCTGCGTGGCAGATACTTATGGACATGCTCCTGTCGACTCGCAACGATGTCTTGCTTTTTGCGGACTTGCAAATGTCCAGCATTCTGTCTCGTTCCTGGAGTTGCAGTCACTATTCCTGACTGGTAACATTACTGACTGACCACGCTGCCAAAACCTGGAGGCTGCCATCACCCTGTGCAACACTCACATCTTGGGCTATATGACGCTATCAAATGGCTCTGTTTCTCATCAAATAGCAGGTGGCGCTGATCACTGGTACTTGTCATGAGATAAGTTCGCTAACATGCCACAGGCTCCAATTTGCAGAGCGTGCATTCGATTTACTGTCACCTCCGGGTGTCTTCTTTGTTTTCGTCTTTTGGTGCTATTATCTCCATCAGCACGCCCCTAACGCTGTGACTAAGTCTGTCGCTCGTTTGCTGTAGCATCCACTCCAGGTTCACAGTCTGGAGTTGGTTTTTGCTTGTCTGCATGGCACTGAAGACCTGGGATAGTAGCCCAGCGTGGCTGCCATCACGCTTCTTCACATGAGCAGCCTGTTGGTGAGACACCAATTAGGAGGCCTCCAGCAGCAGGTTGCACGTGATGTCATCTTTATGAATTCTAGGTTGTAAAACAGAGTCACCAGGCGCATCTGAAGCATACAAGACGCTGTGTCATCGAGTCAAAGTGAGTATCTCGACATGTGGGACTCCAGCGCATCAGCGGCGCTCTCCCCTTCCCACAAGTCCAAGTTCTCGTCGATCCTGTACTCTTCTTCGTATATGTCATTTTGCTCACCGTCACTCTCTCCTTCTGTCTCGTTCTCGTCTTGTTCTCTCTCCTCTTCTCCTGGCTCTCCTGGCTTTCCTGGAAGTAATCCTGCAATCTCTTCCCCGTCTTCTTCGTCCTCCTGTGTCGAAAGCCAAGTCGTCACACCAAGGCGAGTGTTCTCATCATCATTGTCTGAGCTCTCGCCACCATGCAAGCGGAGACTTGGAAATTGAGCGATGTGGTTTCGGACCCTGGCTGCGACGTCCCAGCCGTTGTCCAAAAGTTTGCAAGGGTTGCACGAATACGCCTGGTGCATCATGGCCAGCATCGCGGCTGATGTGGTATTCAGGCTTGAAAGAGAAGGTCGAAAGGATCGCGCGGTCCTCCTTGTAGATGGGCAGGCCGCCCTTGTCGACGTTCGCCTTATATGCGAGGACGCGGTCATAGCATACCTGCCATCGAAGGCGGGAGTACACGAGGATTTGACGGGCTTTCAGGGCAAGCGCACGTGTGGCTTTGGTGCCGAGCTCGCACCACCTTTGCTGCAAAGTCAGTAAGGCACGACATACACGTTCGACGCCAGAAGCTTGCTCAAACCGAGTAGCGCCGGCTTGTTTGCTACACGTACCTGGGCAATGTTGTCTGGGTGGTTCGCAAACACGGTGTCGAAATCCCCTAAGTCCACCATTCCCACTCGTCGAAGTCCGCCAGCATGGCTTGAGCCTCTGCTTCTCGCGCTTTGTACTTGCTGATGTCATGCTGCAGCGAGTGGCAAAGCAAGATGCTGTAGATCTCCGCCCACCTCACCTGCTCCAGCTTCCCAGCGAAGTCATTGGCAGCTGCTCCGCTCTGAACATTTCTCAGATCCAGTAGCTGCCGACAGTCGACTACCTGCTCCTCGATGGCGCCGTCGCTCATATCGATTTCTGTTGCGTCCTTGATCCCGGACTCCATCTCGAGGCAGTCAAGGTGCGGGGCTGCGGGGAGGTGCGGTGGAGAGGTAGACAGTAGACGAGAGGGCGAGGAGGTATACGGCAAGTCTCGGGGTGACCTCGAAGCGTTTTGACGCGTTGCAGGGAGGGTTTCGGTAGGGTGTTGTTGTGTGTAGTGGTGCTGCCTTGTGTGGTGGAGCAGCCCGGGACCAGCTTCAACACAGGGCCATTGCGCACGGAGCCTGCTGATAATGGCACAGCAAAACTTATGCCACGAACATGGAGCGAGCATCTGGTTGATTGGGGCATCAAGAATGAGGTGGAGTCTATTGTAGCGGCGGGAACTCGCTCTTCACCGTCAGTTCTGCCCTGCGGTGCAATGCATGCATGTCTGACAAAACCAATTGTACTACAGTAGCTATGCTTCACCGCAAGAATAGCGTTCGTCTGGTATGAAGCTGATTACGCAAACGCTGTTTGAGGCACCTTTTCTAACGATCTCCTGAAATCCGTCGACGACACTACTCTCCAACACAAGCCTGCATTCCTGCCGACTTCGTCTCCTTTCTTGCTTTCTTCAAAAGCTCAAAACCCCCCGAAAGTACACTCTCCACCGTCTCCCATTCTCGAAGCCATCTCCGCCTTCGCAACGCTTTTTTCTCCAATAACCTTCTTCGCAACCACTATGGCTACAATTATAGTCACACAAGAAGAACTCGACTTTCCCCTCGCCAGAAAATCTCAGGCTTTGGTAGACAGACTGGACCCCTCGATCGAGAGGATGGCCAACCAGAGGCTCGTAGAAGAGCAGGGCTATGTACGTTCATCTATTTGCGCAACACTAACCACTCGAGTACCTCCAGCTTCAAGCATTAGTCCACAATACACGAGTAGTCACAATCCTTGCTAACTACATTTACAGATTCGATGCATACTTTGGCAGTTCTGGCCATGTGGGAGGCCTGCGCTGCAGAGCATCTGGTATCCCACCTGGTTAGTCCCGCGCCTTCTGACAGGTATATTCCTTGAGGGCATCACCATCGGCATCTGCATCAGCTGGATGTGCTGCTGTTGCTCTTAGTCATCGGCAGGGTGTGACACTATACATCGATCGTTCGTGGGGTGATTGAAGACCTTCAGGATTGGCACCGGGTCTGATATTCTTGTTTGGGCTGGTTTGGAGCCATCATGGCGATGGGATGAGGGAAGATGCTCGTCAGGAACGGCATCGCAGACCTCCAGGATGAAGTGATGAATACATATTGATACCCACAAATATACATTGTTTAATGCTCTGCCCTCAAGATTGTTGCTGGGTGCTCTTGGACCATTTGTAGCCATCTAAGCTTTTTGTCTGGAGATCGCGGTGACAAGAAGTACCTTAGAAGACCTTCCAGGCAATACAGATATCTCCAGTTCCCCCTTGGTATTGCACCGTGCCCCTGCTAGCTCCCCTTGATGCGCACGAGAAGGACCGAGGAGCGCTCGCAGTCTTCCTAGCCCTGGGAGTGACATTCGGTATTGTGGAGCACTCAAGTCAGACGTCACATGATCATACCTTCGATCGACGATACAGGGTAAACGGTAGGTTCGAGAGATCAGCATGCAGTTGAATTAGAGTTATCGCTGGTTGCATGGCAAAGTCGGGGTAGTATTCGGCCCATCGGGCACGGGCCGTCGGCTATGCGGAGTACGCGCTAACGCTAAGGCCCTTGCTCATCTTCGATAACCTGAGCAACGTCAGTCGCTCAACAGCTGTCTCCCACTTTCAAGATTCGTTTCTCGAAGGCCCAACAAAGCTACACAACGACACAGAATCCTGCTCACGGCATAATGACGCCTTTCACGCCCACGTTCAAGGACCTTGAGAGCGTCGTCGCCATTCTTGCGGCCTTCAAACTGCCGAGCGAGCTGCCATTACTCATTTTAGACTACGTCCACTCCTAGAAAGAGGTCAGACGGGAGTCTACCGTACCTTTTGTTCTCGTGGACGAAGACTGGTCACTTGAGTATTCAGCTGCATATCCATACCTCTGTGTGCCAGTTCGAGTGGATGCCGACCGACAAGACAAACCCCTAAAGATCCGCGAGATAACGTTTACTATCGTCAGTCATGACCAAGGATGGACAACTGAACCGACTAAAGGAACTTATGAGACATCATCCTGTTTGAGGTCTCTGTCTTCTAATCGAAGGAGGCTCGCCTGCGTTTGCGAGAGCCTTATTTTCAACGCAGGCTCGATGCTAGGAGAAAGTGCTGACAGCATCACTGCTGCTAGTCGCATCATGTTTCCAGACCATAGCTTCGGATTAGTACGACGTCCTGCCTCTGTCCTGGAGCCTCAAAGATTGCATTGTACGGAGATGACCGAAGTCAAATCGGAAGGTGTCGAGGAAAGCAAGTATGCATGGTATCTACACGGCAACGAGGTGGCGAGGGAGAAGTCGGTCTTCGAAGGAGAGATGATCAAGCGATACAACGTCACCTGGGGTTGCAAAGCCAACCCTATTCAAGTTGCCAACGAGGGCGCAGGAGGAGGTGAGGACTTTGTTGATTTGCTCCAAAAGGACGACCTGATATGTTTGGACACAAGCAAAGGTAAGTGTCTGATTTTTAGAGATCCAGGGCTCCTTGACTGTCAAGGCAGGAGCTGACGGGATGGCAGAGACGAGGCTGGGAGGATCATATCTATGGAGTACGAGTTACGGTCCGACACATGATCCAGCTCACATTCAAGCTCACATTCATGACTTATATGTCCAATGCGCTTGCCGATGCAACTCGGCCTCGATCCACGAGGGCAAGTGCCACAGATGAAAATTCGCGTTTGATGCCAGGAAGGAGTAAGTGTAGGAATCTGGATCCAGTTAAATGCTCCGAGCGCGCCAAATAACTGGTCTGGCGAAGCCGGGCATGAACGCTCTCGGTTCTCAACAATTATATTGAGATCCACAACGACGAGCACCGAGGTTCGGGAAGTGGATCTGACACGGACTGTTTACCGTGGGAGATCCACCACGGCGCAATTTATCCGTATTGGGTGCTTCCGCATACACTAAGTGGAAGAACGATCCATCGTTTCCTTGATCTCCCGCGCAGCTTGCGTACAACATACCTCCGATCCGACCAACGCGAAGTTCCGAACGTACGCTTGCCGCGGAAATGCCTTACACACGGTTTAGCTGCTACAGCTGCGTAAGAATCCGCTGTAACACAAGAGTACCCACTTCGTATCAAACACGGCTGTTGGTACCTACGCTAAGCCAGAACACCCCTAGCTGCCGAGCCTTAGCTTGTCTTTCGCCATATGTGCAGCTCTCGGCGCTCTGCTCCTGCTCTTTGCCGGCGCGCGCAGCGGCATCTTGAGTCGACCTGCTCGTGCTTCCTCGTCGACGGCTGGCTCCTCATCATCATTTTGGACAATTGGGATGGGCCTATCAGTTGGCAAACATGCCATCATCCCATTGCATCCTTTGAAACTCTTGCTATCTCCCGCAGCCTGTCAAAGAGCTTGCAAGTGATGACAGTCAAAGGGATGTTCATCGTCGATTTGAGGTAGAATCGCAGCGGACGACGGAAGGCTTCGAAGCCCAGACTTCTCCTTCGCAACGGTCTGTGGCAAGTGGTTCCATGACCTAGCAATGCACATGGCCGTGGACAAGGACCACCGTCGCCTTAAAATACTCAGACGGTTTGCAGTGCGACGCAGATCTGTCTTTGCGATTATGAGGCCAACATCTATAACGCACCAAATGCTGCCGCAGTACTACTCGAAAGCAATCATCTCTCTCTAGATAACCTACGCCTGCAAGCTTGAGCGATGTTCGGTCTGCCTGCGCCGGTTCTGATCTGTCTTTGCGTTCTCGGGGACACGAAGACAGTGTCGCGTTGTCACCAAGAGTATCGTTCTTGTCGACCTTACCACCGTTACTCGTTGAGCGATGAGGTTAACCCGTGCTTCCCACTTACGACTACAATACCCTCGAGGTTGAGGAGGCTGTTAGTGAAGAAGTTCCACCTTCAATGTGAATCTCAGCAATACATGCAAAGTATAGCAGACTCTTGCGCTGGACGAATCGAAGGCTTAAATCTTACCCGGAGACAGACACCAAGACGTCTCAAACGGATGATTCAGGAGCTGAGCTGAGCTTCACATACGGCCCGACCCATGGCGGAGAGAATGCGAAAGGAGCCTACATAGGCACGGCTCGCGGTGAGTGGGTTATTATTCTAGACAGTGCTTTTTGAGCGCCTGGACAGAACAAGTTGCTGCCTCAAGTCTGATCGACGGGAGCTGATGGCCTCTGGACGCTGTTCCAGCTGGGTCGAAGTGTCGTTATCAGCCGGCTTCGCCATCGTGCATATGTCGGCTCGTACCACCGGGAGCTGTGATCTGCAGACAGCAAGCTCTGATCTCCAGTGCCTGCCTCCATTGGGGCGTTGTGGCTTTGAAAATTTTGTTGCGATGAGTTCCAGCCTAACATGTTGAAAAGCACATGTTATCAAGAATACACTCGACTCGAACGTGGCTGTCAGGGTTCAAGCGCCGCCTAAGTTTTGGCCCGGTTCGCTGGGAATGGACGGCGTTGCCGCGCATCAATAAGAGGTCTGGAATTTGAGGAACGCAGCCAGCATTACTCGATCTCCACAGTAATGTTTCAAGACAAGGAAGCAGAGTTATGTAAGAGCGTGGAGGCACCGCCGTCCCCATAGGAAATATGGCGCAATACACCCACAGCGAACTTGGACCCCCGCCGATACACGAAACTTTTAAGATGGCGGCATGCAGTCAGAAGCCTAGCGCGCTGCTGGGTGACATCGTTGTCTTCTAACGCTGCCATTCTTATAGGGTAGCACACCATCGCACCCGGCTCGCACCCGCCGAACAAACGTCAGCTATCGACCCCCCCGGCGTCTCGTCCAAGCTCCATCAACAACCACCAACCCTCAACCACAGCACAACTGAACGAAGAAATTGAGGTCGCGAATCGCTTATCGCAGATGGAGAGGAATGTCGGAGACCTATCATTCAACATTTGGACAGCAGATCTTCACCGACGTATCTGCGAGTGGGAGTTCGTCTGGACGTGATCGATTCGAGATGCTGGACGCAACTACATTCTACCACAACGACCGCGACTATCAAGCCCCAGGAACACTACGACTATCCGGGCAAGACAATAACTATGCACACAGCCACCCATTCGCATATGCGTCGCACAGCGGCCTGCCATCGCTCCCAAGTAAGCGCGCCCTTTCTTACCACGTTCTTTCCCTGCGTACCGCTTCTTCTGCATCATCTATCATTTCCGGCCACTTTTCCCTCCTCCACTCGCTGCTCGTGGTTTGTACTCCCATCCTCCAATTCCCAAGAGAATGGGAAAGGTTCAAATCGCGTGCTCGCGCTAGGACATGACGCAATCTCGTCACGTGAGCACCATCGCAGGGCATCTACCAGCTTAGGTAGGTGCCTACGTAGGGCATCTAGGATGCTTATGTGCATCAATGGACTGGGACTATTAAGTTGGCCGCACGTAGCAATTGTCCTGCCATGTCTTCTTACTTCCATTACCCGCAATGGCACGATCACTAACGCGCTCCCGAGGCCTGCCCCCTATGTCGACGCATCTCCCCTCACAGTACGACACCGAAGTTAACATTCTCGATGATCTGCAAGGCTTCTCTCCAGTTACTGCCGCCTACAACATGAATGCGAATGCATACCGCACTCCCTATCCGGACAGCAACGCGACTTCAACCTCGTCAGCAACAAGCCCTGACCCCCAGTTGGGTATGATGGCCGACACAATCGTCATAGAGGCCGATGAAGACAAACGAAAGCGCAACCAAGCAGCATCAGCGCGTTTCCGGCAAAAGAAGAAGCAGCGGGAGCAGCACTTGATGGAGACGAGCAGAGAGATGCAGGAGAAAACAAGGAAGCTTGAGTCTGAGAACGAAGGATTGCGTAAGGAGAACCTCTTTCTCAAGAAGCTTCTCGTAGAGAAAGTGGATCACATGAGCGAGGAGGATAGAGAGATGCTGCTCAAGGCGACGGGAGAGGCTTTGAAAAAAGCTTCCTGAGCGCTAATGAAGACCCTCCAGCAACGCAATTGCCTTACACGGTTTTTGGGGCGATCCACGGGGCAGATTGATCTATTTCGTTGTTTGACCAACAAGGCGAGGAGTTCAGGATATCTTTGTTGTGAGCTTAGGAGTCAGAGGAGAGAAGGAGTTCTTGGACGATCTACACCACACTCGAATTTACTACATCCACAGCACATTACCATCGACAAATATACGCCCGGCGTACACCTACTCTTCGCCGCTCTTACTTCAATTCCCAACCTGGGAGCAAGAACACAACACAGCATGCCCAACGCGACACCCAGCTGGCTACGTGCGCGGACTCTTATTGACAGACAAACGCACATAACCATGTAATTGACGGTAGTCATCAGAGCTTCCATCGATCTCCTGGGTTCTTGTCAGCTATTGCTGAAGACCGCCGGCAATCTGAAGATCATGTGGACTGCATCCATCTCTCGCCGCGACATTAGAGGCGGAGAACCGCGACCACTCAGTCATGAAGCAAGGCTAACATGTCATCAGCGACATTTATATCCACATAGGTTACAAAGAAGCCCAGAACAGTCCTGGCCAACGTCGCTCGGATACGTCCAAATCAAATACACGCCGAATCCAACTTCCACACGAACACCCTTTCACATGCGCACAAAGCAAGTAGCCTTTGTCCCCACGCGGACTCAGGAACAAGTGCGGGGCTTATCTACGCCCGAGACGAAACCGGTACAGTGTCTCTCGAAGAAGACAGCCAAGAGACCGGATTACCGTCCGAGGCTGCACGACTTGGAACGTGTCAAGCGGGCCAATCGCGCAGCGAGGCGCTCAACGTGCATGCGTCCGCATCATGACCGTAGCCGATGTTGCGCGATTTTGACTGCGATAATGCAGGACAGACGAGCTGCAATCGTGCAGACGTCACTCACAAGGTACTCGAAATGCCTGTAGCCGAATACGGTACGTTATGCTGGGCACATTGATTTCACTAATAGTACATGTATCAACACAGGCGTGATAATGCAACGCCCTCTCAATCCTGCGAAACGCCATCCGTAAAAGGATCCGCTATGCAATGTATAATTCCACAGGAGCGCTCATCATCAATGCGCATTACTCGCCGTCTTGCTGACCGTGTCCTGTTGGACCTTGCGACATATCTGGAACATGTTAGCTTCTTCTGTTACCACTTTTGAGGTGTGATGAACTCACAATCGACTGTCACAAATGCCCTGTCGACCTCGCTCAAACCTTCCAAGCAGTACTGCAGCGTTTCTGCAACATCATGAGCGTTCCTCAGTTTCGCGTCCTCCTTCATCAAGATGTCGACCTCGACGCAGACTCCATCCCCGGCGTGGTAGGCCTTGATGCTCTTGAAGCCCTCAACAAGAGGCTCGAAACGATACGCCATAAACATGAGCTTGCGCTCTACACGACTGCTGGCAGCTTCACCAATCAGGCGTGTGACGTTCTCGAAACAAGTGCCTGCCCAATCGTAGATGATGAACAGAGAGAGGACGCTAGCACCGACGGGGTCGAGCCACCAGACGCCAACTTGGTGACCGATGAGCGGGAACAGCAAAGAAAGCGTGTTGAAGTAGACATCGGTCTTGCAGTCTTGCGCTAATGCTTGGACCTGAGTAGTCTTGACTCTGGCGCAGCCAATCCAGATAGTGCCCTTGACTACGATAGTGGCTACCATAGCGAAGATAGCGGCAGGTGGAAGCGTGGCGACATCGTGTTTGCCGCTAGGAAGGAGTTTCTTCACAGATTCTTGGAGAATCTGCAAGAAAGAAATGACCATGATGATCGAGAAGACAAGGATACCGAGAGGCTCGAGACGTCTGCGACCAACAGGAAACTTCTTCTTGAGCTTGTCTAGTCGCCATCCCACAAGTCTGTTCGTAGTCCAGATGATGACAGTGCAAAGAAGATCCAAGGCTGAGTCGGTAAGAGATGCGATGAGAGAAAGGGAGCTCGACCAAATGGCTGCAACACCCTTAGCAGCAAGAAGCAAGATGTTGACGGCGACATTGATCTGCGACATGTGAGCACCACCTTCGCTGTGTTTATAGGTATGAAACTTACATTGATCGCCCATCTGACGTGCTTCGCTGATTTGGCTCGCCTCTCGCGCTCATCGTCAGGTAGAAAGGGTTCCAGAGCCTCGCCGCTGTTTCCCAACGGTCCACGGTCGTCCACGACGCCATCGCCATCGACGTCTCTTGGATGCATACTGTCTAGGATGTCATCTGCGAGCGAAGTAACGATCATATCCACCTCCATCCAGTCATCAAGGCGGTTGTTCTGCTCTTCGTAGAACGACCGAACTTTCTTGTTCTTGATGGTTTTGAGCTATCCAAAGCCAGTCAGCACACGCCTTTGAGCATATGCATGGGCGATACTTACGCTTTCCTCGCTCTTCCTGTATTTTTCCAGGGCCTCGTGATCCACGTTGTCGATGAGCTTCTTCTTCATCTCCGCCGTATGATTGTCCTGGATAGTGCTCGAGATAGCATCGCGAAACCTCTGGCGTGGTTTGATCTTGTTGATTGATCCGTATGCAGCCTCTAGATCAGAGCGGTCGTAGCCATTCTGGTTCTTGTGTGTTGCATTGCCGTTGCCATAGAATGACCCTGACGATTCGAGTGCGCGTCTTCTTGTTCCGACCATGTTACCTGTTGCTTGCTCTTCACTCTAACACCTCAATTCGACGAAATCCCTCACTCAGATGCGCCGCGATAGGGAGCAAAAAGTCGTAACGAAGGTCAGAGGTTGGTCGTGCAAGTCAAATGCCAAATCTTGACTGAACGCGTGAGACCGCATCATCAAAATGGCAAGCACTAACCTGCCTTGGCCAAGGCCTTCCCCATCTTATGACGGGGCTTGGTCTGCCCTTCGCGATTCGGCAGGTCCTTGGTGGTGCTTGCGTTGTCTGGAACGATTAAGTTGGCTCTATGATGTCACCGAGGCTGGTTCGCGTGTAGCGTCGCATGCGGGATCGCCTGCGCCCCGCCATCCCGTGTCGACAACGATCGATCGTTGCTTGGCAGGTACCGTGAGACTGTATGGGAGACGCAAGGATACGTTGCTGGGGTGCGACGATGATATGAAGTCTTGTTGTCGCGAGCTGCATCGTCGAGTTCGTGCTGTGGTGTTTCTCATGCGAGATAGCAGGCGCTGACGTCACGACGCGAAACCTCCGAACGCAGGGTTTCGATCTTGTTGCGAAACAAATTGATCTTTAGACACTGCCGTTCCAACCGAGAAGCGAAACACAAGGGTGGGTCTCTAGATTGGTGTCGAGTTATTTCCATTCGAATCATCCAAGCCGCGATTTTACCTGCTTCAGGCTTCTTGTTTCCTTGTAAAGGATCAGTTGGCACTCAAAGCTTCTGTCTCATCCTCTCCTGCTCCCGAGCCTGCCCACGCTCCTCATCTCTCCCCTTCCGCTCCTCAAATGACCTTCACATTGAGTTTTCAACGAAGATCGATGACACCTAGCGCTGGCAAGCACGCTAGATGATGTACTTGGAGTGTATTAGTCCTGGTCTAAAGCACAACAATTACAAGGCGACCTACTGGAACGAACAGATAGGGGACCTCTATCTCATATTGAGTCCAGGCCTCTCCATACTTTCGTCGGCACCTCGCGATGTCTCTTTGGGCACGGTGGATGATCATGACCATGAAGAAGACAAAGTAAAACCATGGAAATGGGCTCCTAAGCGAGCGGTCAGCAAGAGCTGTGGCTGTGCATGTAGCGCGAGGATGAGCGACTTACTTGAATCCGGTGACAAGGCCCCAGGACATCGAGAAGAACATGTCGGGCACATAGTTGGGCTTACGAATGATTGCGAACCAGCCATCCACCATAATCCGGTCTCCAGCCCTAGTCTCGATGACACGGGGATTTTCGATGACCGTCCAGGGCATGTGAGGAAACGCCTTACGCTTGATCAGTTGACCGCGCTCCTGCTGACGGAAAGAGTTCTTCTGGCCATTGGACGAGTCCCACATCCAGTACATGAGCAAGTATACAACAGTAAATGCCAGTATCCCGGATCGGCTCCAGCGGTACTCAGACGGATCGTGATTAGCAAGGTATAGCGCACAATGGCAGTAGGTGAAAGGGACGCCTGCCATGTTCCAGAAGGTCAAGATGAAACCTAACTTCTCGAAATACATATCCCTAGTCGAAGCGTCAATTGTCTTGGCCAACAGTATAGATGCTGATTGCATTGCAGATGTGCAAACAGCGCCACCGAAGAGGCCATGCGATCGCGTACTTACCAGGAGGTGATAATTAGCTGCTCTGCCTTGGCGCAAGCGTTGGCGTAGATGAAGTGCGCAAACATCAGGAAGGCAACTTCAGCTGAGACGTAGCCATAGGTTTCATATTGTCGCGCCGCCACCGAGGCAGTAATCAGGAACAGGACGAACCAAGGGATTCGAACTTCATAGAACATCTTAAAGTCCAGGATACCAATCCGGGGGTTCAGTTCAGCACCCATGAAGAAGTCATAGATCAGGTATCCGGTGAGACGATGTGTCCTGCCACGTACCACAGCCTGAATGTACACGATGATGCTGTTGAGGAAGCCCGATAGAATTGCCACGCTCATGATAGATCCGAAATCGTCAATGAGTGTATACAAGGGGAAAACGCCGGTAACGTGAAGCGCGGCGGCGATTGCGAGAGTCGCATACCAACTGGTGTAGGCTGAACAGTAGTACGGAAGCTTATTGCCGCCTTCATGGCGCAGCGGACGACCTTGGCTCATCACACCTGGCATGTAGCAATACCTAGGGCACGTCAGCTCTAGACAAACCCGTGACGAGCTACGACGGGACCGACTTACATGAGCGCTTCGACAATGAAGAAGACCCAGTATACAGCCCAGGCCTTGGCAGTGGGATATGCGCCCTCATAGACAAGGTGAGCCAAGTGACGCGCAAAGTTCGCCCAGCTCTGTCCTGCATCCGGTGTTGGGAATTGGCCATCATAGTATGTTGCACCAATCCACATGTACCACATAAGAAGGGGAAAGCCGACCATCAAAGCGGTTGCTCCGAACGATCCACCAAACTCGAACTCGTCAGACTCGCCATCAGTGTATTTGGGTTTCAAGTCAACGTCTTTTGGTGATGCGACTGGAGTGCTGGACGTCTGAGTGGAGGCCGTGTTCCGTTCCTTGACCGTTGTGGTAACGCCCATGCTGACGATTTGAGGATATAGGAGATGCAAGGAACAGGTTGAGGGGGCTAAGGAAGAAGGAAGAAGTGAACCCACGTGGAGAGGTCCCCGCAAAATAAACGACAATCTGACACTACGCGTAAAGCTGCAAGATCGAGTCGCCTTGCACAGAAAGTACGGATCTCGAGCCTCATATAGCAGCTGCCTGCGCACTGACGATTCGTGTCATGACGGCGTAATTTGACACTACATAGGAAGGTCCAAAAATCGTCAGGGGCAGGCCGCCGTAGGCCATGCTAACGGCCAAGCTGCTCAGGTCTGGTTTCTGTTTTGGATACTGACCTCGTCCTCAAAGGATGTGACAGCGAGCGAGCCGCTGGTCAGTGCGTTGAGTTGGCAGCTGAAAGCGAGCCAATCGATCGTCTGAGGCAAGTGGGGCAATACGGCGCGGTGCTTCCGGCGACGCGACCTGCACTCCTCGCTTCAAATGACCTACGCCAAAACCGCAGCTCGCCTGAACCTGCGCGTACACAGTCCGTATGAGACTCGCATCACAGCCTCATCAATCCACTGCTTGTCTGAGGTTATTCAGGGCACGGACAAGGGGTGCCCAAGGGATACCTCATCCAGCTTTTATTGGCCAATCTCCAGCCATCGAAGGAGCGGCGCGGTCGCCCAACCTTGAATGCCGGCTGGTATGAAGAGACAACGGACCAAATGTTTCACTGGATGTTGGACCTGCAGGTCCCGTCGAGTGAAATGCGATGAGTAAGATGAACACTATCTCGTCTTGTATGTTCGAAGCTGTCCGTTGACTGGCAGGAGAAGCTCTCAGTCTTCTTTTCTCGCTGTCTAGAAGAGCTGTACTGACGAGCCGCAGAGCCCTTCCAGAATGCAAGCGTTGCTGCCAATTTGGCGTGACGTGCGAAGGATATGGCCTCCGCTTAAGCTGGGTTCAGTACAACCCGGAGGATGATGTCGACAGGGACTTTGACCACACTAGAACCGAGCGTTCGAGTCAACCCGAAGTGCGAGCGTCTAGAAGACCGTTGGCATCATTTGACGCATTTCCGCCTCTGAAACGGATGCTTTCACCAGAACTGGATGCCACATTGACCACCCTTGACTCATGGCGTCCGGAATCATGTTCAGAGATCGAAGATGGTGCGTTTTGTGTGTTCGCTGTGCAGCCATCCGTACAAAACCACTGCAGTAGGCGCAATCGCTCTCTTCCGATCTACGAAGGTAAGTTTACGTTTCTCGGCATTCAGCAGCAGTACTGAGTGCATCGACAGCTGCTCCAGATGTCTCTGCATCGATGTCATCCCCTCTGCCTTCACAGGCTGGAGCGATCGAGGCCTTGGAAGCTAGCGGTATGTCTTGCAGCACACCAGTTTGGCCTCTTTGCGCTATTACCTGCGTTCCTCTGACTGACGATTCTTTCTCATAGACGTTTACCCGCCCTCGATTACTGACACTACCCTTCGTCCAGATGACACCCCATTTGTAGCCGCTGTAACCCCAGTTCCAATATCGATTTCTCATGGTGCGGAGCCCACATCTACTGCTCAGACGCTGTCTGACGTCAGAGCGAGGAGCCAACAGGGCCCTCGGCGCCATCTTGATGTGCTGTCGATGCCGGCGAAGCAGAGGCGGCTGATCCACCACTGGATCACATTCACCAGCCGCAAGATAGTTCTGATCGATGAGGCACACAATCCCTGCCGGACTATGATGTTACCTATGGCTCTCAAAGGTCTCACGTCTCAAGCAGAAGGCTCGAATGCTGATGTGGCCATCTTTCACGCTCTTTGCGCGTCTGCTGCGTACAATCTGTTCGAGCTGAGCGGCAGGAGCAATGAGCCAGATCGAGTTCTTGCTCTATATCACGATAATGAAGCGGTGCACCACCTGCGACACAATTTAGCAAGAGCCAATGAGCACCGCGACCAATCCTTCGCCATGGCCATCATGGCATGCATTGCTGTCGAAGCTGTGTCTGGTACCACACAGCGATGGCGAACACATGTATCTGGCGGACTCGCATATCTGACGCAGCTACAATCGCAAGGCTTGCCAGAAGCTGCACTATCAGCATTCCGACAACATATGGTCAAGATGGCCATTATGTGCGGTTTTACCGTACCTAATGACCTGAAAGCTTTTCTTGATGACGAAAGCGGCGCATCAGACGGCCTAGAGTTCACCTTTCCTTACTACGGCGTGTCGAGATCGTTCTTGCGAGCTCATGACAGGATCAACAGTTACCTGATGAGTCCTGAAGGGAGCAGAACACCCGAACAGGAAAAAGAGCTTGATGCTTTTGAGCTCCAGCTGTACCTCGACTTTCCAGGCTTAACTCAACAAGTAGGACCAACAGCAACAGCCAGCCCCAAGAGTAGCGTAGTTATCCACCATACTTCCACAGCATTCTACTACGCTGGACTCGTCTTCTTCCAGCGAAGTGTGCGTGATGCTCCGGTAGCAGCGGTCCAGGACCTTGTTGAACTTGGTCTGCAAGAACTCGAGTCTATCGACCAGGTCGGTCAAGGTGCGCTTGGCTGTCTGATGCTGTGGCCAGTGCTGATCCTAGGAGCTGAATGTGGCGGATCAGCCTTGCAACAGCGCATGCGAGATTGGTTCCAAGCTCAACGCAGGCTCGGCTTCAGGAACCTGATTGTACTCGAAGACCTCGTAGCCACCATATGGAGAGCAAGAGCTGTTCCAGGCGCAAACGAAACTGATGCCGACTGGCGTCGATTCATTGCACAAGCTCATTACGATGTCTTCAGGCTCTAATTCACCCCGCAGTCTATCGAAGCCTGCTCTTATCCGAAGTTGTGACGCTCTTGGACATAATAACAACATCTAATTCTTCGCTATGTACGCTTTTCACGCCTCGACTGGTCGGCACCATGCGTGCAAGTGGCGATTTGGATAGTATGCCGCAATGCATTCTCTCCACTCCATGTCCTCCGCCGTCGTTCTGTCCAAGCTCAAATCGAAGTTCCGTATCATGGTGCTGAACGCAACATAGAGTTCGCACCATGCCAGATTGTAGCCAAAGCACGCCCTGGGTCCCCTACTGAATGACACCAACCAATGATCCAGCTCCTTGTGACCATCGTTCAGCCAGCGCTCTGGCTTGAAGGACAGCGCGTCGGCGAAGATGTCTTCCGACTGATGCACATGCAAGATCGCCATGCCAACGATGGTGCCCCCAGGAATCTCGCGCCCCGCCAGGAGAGCGCCACCAGGAGGTACCACTCTTGTCAGCGACACTCCAGAAGGAATGAAGCGGAGCGACTCTTTGATAGTGGCCGTTAGGAGAGGTAAACTCTCGAGGTCAGCTAAGCTAGGGCGGACTCTTAGATCCGGCCACACCGTCAGCAGTTCTTCTCTGAGCTGTGTCAGCAAGCCCGGGCATTGCATTGCATGATAAGAGCCCATAAGCATTGTGTCAGCTACAGTGTTGGCACCGGCGAAGATGATGGTAAAGCCTTCGTCATGCAACTGCGTAAGGTTCGGGACAGTCTTTGTCTTGCGGTACGCATTGGCGTCTAGCATTCGGTGGAAAATGGTCTGGTGTGATGTTTCGTTGAGTTTCTCAGGTGCGTGCAGGACTTGGTCCAGCTGTTTGTTGATGATGTCGCGAACCTGATAGATGCGAGGAGCAAGCTCATCGGCGTTGGGCATTGCACTCATGATCAGCCAAGGTGGAATAGCGAAGGCAAGCTTGCGAATCCAGGGGATGTTCTTGAGCAGAGGAAGTACTGGCAGCGTAGCGTCCATGGCAAGGATCAGCGGATCTGCAAATCCGGGCGCATGCAGAGCATCTACGCAGCCACCAAACGTGAAACTCATGATCGTGTCGAGGGTGAATGACCGGAAAGCGTATAGTAAGTCGATGGAGTGATGAGCAGCGTTCATCTTGCTAATGAACGAAGCAAGCTGGGTGGCGTTCTGCCAGACGAGGCCCTCGATATTCTGTATGGCTTTTCTCGAGAACATTGGCAGCAAGACATCTCGACGCTCTTTTGCCTGAGAGTACCTTCGGAATACGAAAGAGCCTGATTTGAAACCGGGCACACTGTAAAGACCGTCGTCCTTATCCCAGCGTTTGGAAGCATGGTAGATCTCGTGGAAAGAGGATGGGGTACCGAAGTGGAGCTCATTCGGGGCTATTCGGACAATACTACCATACTTCTTGTGTAGGTCGAAGAGCTCTTGTGCAAGTGTCTCCTTCTTCACAACTTCTTTGTAAGTCCTCCATAATGAAGTCGCACCGGCCATACGAGGTCCTGGAAAGTTCCTCAGAGGATGGAAGAAGACATTGTATACCAGTCGGCCCAGAAAGAGAACCACTGGCACAATGAGCCACATCCAGAGGGTCAAAAGAGTCATGATGGCTGGCAGCGCTGTGCTGTACTGATGTAGATCGAAAGTGAAGAGGAAAGAAAGTGACTTTTGCTACAGAGGCACAGCAAGCTGAGTATGCTGCCTTTATTAGTCAGTTTGCAGACACGTTTGCACGTGTGAGTCTTACACATTGCTGATGGTCCTGCTGGAAGGTCACAGGTCTCACCCCTATCATCATCTCCACTGTTAGTGAGCGGCCTGAAGAGACCATGGGTACCTAGAAGGCTCGATCCAAAAGCCACTTCCAGTCCCGTACAAGGCTTACTCAACGAGGCTTACTTCCATACATACTTAGCGTGCGGCATGAGGCTTGCCACGCGGACCGGAAGTTTGGCGTGGGTAGCCACTGGAGGTCAATCAGGCGAAGAGCGCCCCTTCAAGATCAAATGACCATTTGCTAATGATGACTGGCAGTCAGCTCTTTCTCAGCCTGCGGACCTGCCAGTGTCCACACGTTGCTCCTTTGTTGCGTAAGTCCAAGTCTCTCCACTGAAATTTCTGTGCTAGAGTGGCACAGATCCATGTTCGCGCGAATGGAACAAAATGGTTCAATGACCGCCATGTCTAGTTCGCAGAACTATTGACTGAGCTGCAGCGGACTTTGAGAAGGTTGGCGTAATGCCACCTCAGCCGTGCTAGTCCCTATCAGGTTGCTCCGCTTTGTCAGGCACACCACCCACAGCTTGCATGAACTCGGTCGATTCGAGACTAGGCAGATGTCAGATACTAACGCTAGATAAGGTTAGCGATGGTATTTACGTCTCACTACCATCGATACCAACATGAGTATTATTCCCATCGGACTGTTGCGACACAAATCTTGATACAACTTCGTCCATGGCATTGATCTTTTTGATTAGCGCATTTTTGAGCATCTGGCTATCGATCCATATCATATGGAATCGAAAGTTACGGGCGAACAGCGTTGACAACAAGCTACATGATCCGCCTTTGCTTCCTACTTCAATCCCCTTCATCGGCCACATACTGGGGATAATCTCTAAGGGATCCAATACCTACATCTCATCACTATGGTAAGTACTGTAACGTCTGTGACTCGGAGGGTTTTGCTGAGCAACTCAATTAGTGCGCGACAGAGCTCATCGATCGCAACATTGAGGCTTCCCGGGCAGGATATGCACCTGTTGCACCCGCTCGACACCTCAAGCATCAAACGCTTTACAAGCATGCAAACACTAAGTCTCATGGCAGTGTTCCGCGTCGCCGTGGGTCCTGCCATGGCTTTTGTACCAGCGAGTGAAAAATTTCTCACCGATCCGGACACAGGCATGGCCAAACGAGAACTGTCAAAGCTTTTCAACGAACAGCTGAGAGGTCTGAAAAATCTCCGTGACTTTTCTGCGCAGCTGATATTCCAGATTGACGAACATTGGGCGAAGACCCTCCCGCCCGATAATGGCACAAGTCGAGTTGGACTTTCGAGCTGGATTTTTGACATGCTTGCGTATTCAATGGGCACCGTGTTCTGGGGCAAGAAGGGCCCATTCGAGGAGCGCTTCTTTCGAGAGCAACTGAGGTATGATTCAAAGCCTAATGACGCTCAAAATATTATCGTCTGGAGTCGCATAAGGCTAATCATTCCTGCAGACTCTTCATTCAGAACTTGGAAGCTCTGCGTAATCCAGTGTTCTTCCTGAGTCCACGCGATCTGCGCTCAGCACGAGATTACGTCCGGCGCACACTCGACCGAGCTGCTGCGGATGGAGCATATGGTGACGAAAGCCAGTCACTGACGTTGTTCCAACGCCTAGCTTTTCTGTATGAAGCGCACGGGGTATCTGCTGATGGTTTCACGGACTGCCATCTCGTGGCGATTGTTGGACTCCTTTCCAATGTCATCAACATAATGACTTGGGCTATGTGCCATATCTCAGCACACAAGGACCTCGAGGCATCAATCTTAGCTGAGCTGAAAGCGGTTGTTGGAGACCCAGTCGCTGTCGGCGCCGAAGAGGGGGAAGCCGAGTTCCGGCTGAACGTGGACGAGGTCAGAGGCTCTTGCCCTCTGCTGCATGCAACTTGGTACGAGCTGTTGCGAGTGTATGGGGACTCGCCTGTTGCACGCTATGTCGACAAGGACAGTGTCTTTGACGCTAAGTACCGGATAAAGCGGGGGTCCATGATCATGACCCCCATCCATCTGCGTAACTTTGAACGGGATGTTTGGGGGTTAGACGCTGAGATCTTCCGTCCAAGCCGTTTTGTGTGTAAGCAGAGTGGACTTGTTGACCCGGATCTGATCAAGCATCTTGAAGTCTTCGGACTACCGGGGATGCATCAGTGTCCCGGCAGGACCTTGGCCCTGAATATGTTCTTGACGTTTGTAGCGAAGGTGATTCTAACCTTTGAGATAACGCCCACACATGGCGCGGTGGTCGACGTTCCGAGACGAAAAGAGACCATGTTGGGATTGCCTGCAACGGCAAGCGACCGTGAAGTCTCGGTGCAACGACGTCCCGGTGTTCGGTCCGTGCATGTTGGGTTCGAAGACGTGAGGCCGGGGTGGTAAATTCTAGGGTTTGTAAATGTGACTTGGGATTGGACGAATCCACATGCAGGAATGGCCACTCGGTACGGCACGCAGATAGACTAGAGATGGAGCGGATGTGCCGCTGAGCCCCTAAATTCGTATCTGAGGAGGTCCCGAAGCATGCACGCGTCCTCGAATAGGGAAGGTGATGTAATTGCGGCCTGCGAGACCCTCCGACCCCATTTGGCAAATGGGTCTGGGCTTCCACTCCAGGCTGGCCCCACGTTGTCTCAGCTCAATAATTGTGTGTAGAAGACGAGGAAATATTGCAGCGTCTTGGAGCTCTCAATCCGCGTAAAGGAGCAGCCGGGCAAAATTGATGGGGCTGCCAGACTCGCCATGTGGTCGTTGCTGCGGCCCGAGCTTCAACGGCCCTGAGTTCGAGGCTGATATATGCTGACATCCCAAAGTGACAGTAAATTCGAATAGGTGGAAGTGCTGATGCCCAGTGGGGACGGAAGGATCAGGAGATTCGCCGCCCTTGGATGACTAGCGCCAACCAGCCCCTGCAAGCGTCGCCCGCACGTGCCAGATCTTACCATCCTTCCGCTCTCTTCAATCCTCAGATGTCACTCACACCTAAGGCCACCACAATCTAGAAGTTTCTCATCGACCTTGCAACCTTGTGCGCTGACGCTTTGTTTCTGCAAGCCACAAAGACGGCTCGCGCACCATGTGGACATCATGCACCTTCTGTCTGACAGGCCCAAACCTTCAATCAGCCTAAACCTTGCGAGGTACCTTCATACCTGCCAGACCTGGCATGACGAACAACAGCAGATCGGGCTGAGCTTTAAGGCAAGCAGGACTCAGGTTATTTCGCATGTCGAAACAGACTTTACGCTGACAGTAACTTTCCGGAGGTGAGATCAACTGCGAATCATTGGGCACTCTGTCCAGTATGTCTCACATGCAATAATTTCTCACATCTGCCAAGCGAACTGGACGTCTCTGACTGCATCAATGTCAATACTGCTGAGGGCTGCAATCCTACTGCAGTGGAGCACGGATGTAGAACATCACTCTTCTAGTTGTACAAGGCCGACGGCTGCTTGCAAGAGAGTAGTACTGTCTTGCCACTTCTATTTGACGAAATTGGGGGTCATCCTCTCTGCCGCCAACAATACAAAGTCCAAACCAGCTCACCTCCGGTGTCCTGGACCGGTACTCCGACTTCAAATGGCGCTCTTTGACAGCCAGCCGGCGAGCGTCAATGCGACTATTGGAAACACTGCAGGCTCATACCAAGACTTGTCTCAACGCTTTACTCTTTACTTGGTCTCTACCGTCTTACTTGCGATAAGCCTTCCAGCGTACAAGCTACTCAGGCTCTACAGCCATGATGCTGCCAAGAACGTGCCACCTGTGGTGAAGGGCAAACTTCCTTTTAGTGGAGCTTGGGGCTTCTGGGGCGCTAGATGGGACTGGTGTAAGAGGGTTAGGGACTGGAGTCTAAGGGGAAACTACAGCTTTCACGTCGCGAGAATGGGTGTAGACTGGATGAGATGGAGAATGGTGATGTCAATGACATCGTGAACAATGTACCGAAGAAGCCGTACTTCCTGAGGTTTTCGCGGCGAGGTGATGAGTCTGAAAGGTCTGCGCTATAGCACTTTTGTCTTTTGTCCGTTTCAGGCTCAGAAATACGTTCGAGATGCCTTGTATCGTAAGAACCCGAATTTCTTTCGGCTTGAACAAAGACGAGATGGGTGTTTGATTCATAAATCACGCTCATATGACTGCATCAGTGCTTCCTAGCCCAAAGCGCAGCCCAACCGAACGACCTATAAACAAAGACTATTACGATCATGTATCCGACATACTTCCCTACGTTGCCGGTCCCATACCCATAGCTCTCCAAGACCGCCGTCCCGTCCACCAAACACTGCTCAGACTTCGCACTGGGAAACGAGCAGAAGCAACTTCCATCGGCCTGCTGCGCGCATCGATAATCCCTATTCCCAAACTCGTTGACCATCATACCGCGAAACACATACGCCTGATAATCGATGTAATGGAAGACATACCTCCAAAACACATTGAGCGCCTCGGGCTGCACCATGAAGCCGCCAACGCACATCCACAAGCCATTCGCAAACGCCGTCGCCGCAAGCGCAACAACAAAAATCGGAATGAGGCTGGAGAGCAGCACAACAAGCGACTCCGCAGCCAGCAAGTCGAGAAACAGCCACATAACCCATGTCCAGAATTGCCTTGCGCCTGGCGCAAAGTTGCCAAGCCAGTACGCAACGACACTAAACAGCACCGCAATCAAAAACAGATACGGTATGCCGACAACGAAGTTCGCGACCACGAAGGAGGTAGGGCCGTACAGCCCGTTTGCCCGCTCTTTGCGGAACAAAGCCAGATCCTCGAGGAACGACGGGATGTAAGCGACGGCCATGAAGCTCATGAATGCGCCGCCGAAGAAAATCGCGTTCGTGAAGGATTGGATGTTCGCTTGTGTGGGCGAGAGGCGCAGCCATACGGTGCCCATCATGATTGCGAGACCGAGGTACATGGCGATGCGGATGCCGTAGGCGACGATGTCACGGTAGGATTTGATGAAGGAGCGGTGGATGAGGGTCAAAGGGATGAGGAGAGGATTTGCGGAGGAGTGGGTGGCGTGTACGCCGGATGCGGATTCGGGAGAGATAGACTTTGCTTGAATCTGGTGCTTGATGAGGGCGGAATGGGAGGATTGTGTCCAGGAGGCGTGGAGATACGAGAGTTGGTCTGCTGGCTTGGCTCCGGCGCGTGTGAAATCTGTATTGACGAGTTGGATGACGTATTCAGCGGGATTCGTGTAGAGAGGCATCTATCGAGGTTAGCGTGAGGTCTAGTTGAGTATGTGAGGAGAAGGGTGTGACTTGCATTGTATCCAAGACCGGCAAAGTAGTCTTTGATACCTGGTACTGGGCCATTGTATGCTACTTTACCCTTCGATAGAAGCAGAAGCTTATCAAAGAGCTCGAAGGTACTAGTGGATGGTTGATGAATCGAAGCAACAACCAAAAACTATGATCTATTAGTCGCAAAACATAAGAAACTGTTTGCTGATCACATACTCTGTGCTTCTTTGCGAGCTCCTTGACGAAGCTCATAACCTCCCAGCTGGCCGCTGAGTCAAGACCGCTGGTCGGTTCATCCAGGAAGAGTATCCTTGGGCTTGTCATAAGCTGGGCAGCAACACTGACTCTCCTCTTCTGGCCTCCAGAAACACCTTTGCGGATTGTAGTGCCGATGATAGTGTCTGCTTGATTATGGAGACCGAAGGATAGGAGAAGACCTTCAAGGCGGGCTTTGCGTTCTGCTTTACTGACTGAGCTAGGAACTGTCAACCATCGTGACGCATTGAGTAAAGAGGGACGAGAACATACCTCGGTAGTGCGAGCTGCGCCGCGAAGTGTAATGTCTCCCAAGCGGTAAGTGATCCGACAAGTGCATCCTCCTGCTCGACATAGGAACTCAGCTTGCGGAATGAAGCAAGAGACGTCGGTGCACCATTGATGGCTAATGTCTGTTGGATAGTGGCATTTGCTGTCGAAGCTCGGTGTGCGAGTACATTGAGCAGAGTGGTCTTTCCAGACCCACTGGTCGAGTCAGTCATCGCGCAGCGTGGGTGCGGCACAGTTTGATGCGTACCTTGGTCCCATTAACGCCAACATCTCACCTGGAACAGTGTCAGTGATGCTTTGCGAATGGTACTTGTGGGTGCGTACCGGCTTCGACAATGCCATCCACGCCCGAGAGGATGTCGAGTGGCTGCTTCGTCTTCCGGTCTTTGACACTAACAGTGACATTCTCCCAACTGAAACTGTGGACCGTAGTATTTGTGAGGTGTGCATAGTCTGTAGCACCTTTCTCGACGTCCTCGATCGATGGATTAGAAGTCGACATAGCGGCAGCAGCAATAAGATGCACAGTGACACGGTCCACTGCCTTGAAAGTGCGTACTGATACTCGATCTCAGTGACTGGGCGCAGACAAAGGACAAAGAGACAAAGGCAGGAACCCGCGTTGTCAAAGGGATATCTGAAACAAGTGCAACCACACGCCTCCACACCCTTTTATCGTTCATTGTCTGGCATGCGTGCTGCGCCGCACCACCGGTAGTCATGTCAGGCCCGATCTGTCATCGGCGACATGAAGGTGTAAGCGGGCATCTTGGGGGCTGAAGAGCCCTGTCCAGCAGATGCTCGCCGTCTCAGCAGACCCCATAATACGGTCTCTTGGTGGCCGCCGAAGCACCAGCAACCTAAACACGGGACTGCAAGACCGCTGAGGGCTTGTGAGTGGTCTTAAGCACGGCTGCAGGTATTGCTTAGCTACGCGCGGTGTGCTGGCAGTCGCCTCGAGTTGCTCGTGCTTGAGGCGAGCTAGGCAGCTAAGTCCAGCCACGCGCCGTCGCGGTCAAGACGGCTTTCCTGTAACCTAAAAGCGCAATTCTCGAAGTTAAATGGAAGAGGCGCGGTGCCCTAATTTGGTGGAGAAGCAATCATGGCCTGACTTCGGGATGAACCCTGCATAATCGGGGACGTCAGCGCTGAATCGTGTAACGTCGCCGAATGCTTGTAGGGCTACACACCTACTCGACACTTTCTCTCCAAGTCAAATGTCCAGAATTTGGATTGTGCCGTGTCAGAGGGACACTCCAGATAGATTGTCGGCAATCTTGAAGGCTCTCGAAGGATTGTGGTGGCTGCCGAGTCGATGAACGTGCTCGTTGCCCTCAAGTCGCGCAATGCTGTGCCTCCACGAGACAGCACTCTGGGAAAGACAGACACTCTCTTTCAGCAGCTGCATTACCCCCTCAGCAATCACAAAGACTTGAATCCTATCTGCTACTCCCAGCGGGTGTGTTGTCCTCTCTGGAAAATTGCATCCCCCCTACTATTCGTCGGTCCTAACCGCAAGCCACGCTGTGTAACGTCGCCGATACGGCGGCAGCCCTACGGCCCCCAAACCTCGAAGTTCCCCATTGAGCAAGCACAGCGCCGTGTCCGAGCCCGCTTTCTACGATTGACGAGCAACTTTGGGGCTAAAAGGCCTGCGGCTCGCCGCTCGAGCTCGGGCTGTCGCGTGAGGCTTCACGAGTTTGTGATAGTTTGTTCGACCTTGCTTTTTCGTCCACGTCGAGCTATCAAGGTTGTCGCACCGAGCAAAGCCGCAGCCGGGAGGGTATGACGCCTACTCGAAAACGATCCTTGATTCAATGACAAAAAGCACATGTGTGGTTGTAACAGCATGTCCAGATGGTATACTATGCGCAGCACTCAGTACATAAACTCACTAATCTCCAGCACCTGCGCATCCTTCTCGCGCTGCGCCTGCACAACCGCCTCTCTGCGCTCATCCGCCAAGCGCTCCATATACGTCAACTCCAACAGCTTCTTCACCTTCTCCTGGGTAAACATCTCCCTCGCCAGCCCCTGCACTCCAAATCCTTTCCCACACTCCCTGGCGCGCGCAACAATTGCCTCTGGGCCCGCGGTAAACAGGTCAAAGAACAGCTGCACATTCGGCAACCCAGCGCTGTCCTCGATGTTCTTCAGGTTCTGCTGCAGGACCAGCATGTTGAGCTGCATCAGCGCGGCGCCGTTGGCGTTCATGTTCTGCAACTTGGAGGTGCAGAGTGAGAGGAGGTAGATGTCCATGAGCGCCGCGAGGCCGGAGGTGATTAAGGCATACGAGGGCGCGGGAATGTAGGTGCTGACTTCGGTGTCGAAGGCGACGAGTTGCGTGTTCAGCGTGAGGATGGTGGGCTCGGGGTCGCCGAGCAGCGAGTCGACGACGATAGAGGGCCGCACGGATGTGTTGAGGGAGTACAGGATGGTGGTGCGGATTGAGAGGTGCAGAGTGCGCAGCACGCAGGTGCTGAGGGCTTGGTATGTGGATACTACGCTGTCGAACTCGCTGGGTGGTGTTAGTGTGGTTGGACGGGCTTGTTTGAAGTAGTCGTGACTTACACAGCTGTTTCTTGGTTCAGTGGCAAGTACACTGGCGCGCCCTCGGATCTTGGCTCTGAAGATGAGAGGAGCGTCCAGCGCCTATTGTGTCGCTGGTTACCTGGCTCGATCCTTGTTGAATCTGTTGCTCGATCGCTGATATGCCGTAATCGGGCAATCTTCGTCGAGAGCCACTTCATGCTGGTGTACAGCAGACAAAGACTTGTCAGGGTCTTTCGATCTTGTATGATGTCCCCCTGATCCAACGGCTCCTTCTCGATAGTCGGCAAAAGCAGACTGGTCTCCTGTTCAATGAGCGTGCTGAAGTTGATCGCATCCTTTGGATCAGTCTGGAAAATTTGGTTGACCAGATCTTCCATCTCCGCAGACTCGGCCCAAGCAGCAGGTGCCTTGAGCTTGCGGCCAGCCGCCGTAGGGCTTCCTCTGCTGACAAGGCTCTGGTACCAGCTGGTACACTTTCGCGCGTATGTCTCCATCTGGCGAACAATGAGTTGTGAGAACGCCTGGTCGTGTGGCAGATTATCTAGCATTTTGCAGAATGCCGAAATGAGGGTGAGGAAGCTGGCGGTTCCCTGTAGAATTAGTACGAGTAAAACGGTACTAGTGCTCTCCACGTACCTTGAAGATGGGCTTCTTGGAGTGCTTTGACCAGTGAGGATCCTCTTGGTAGGAGTCGACCTCGACATAAGCCTGCGCACACAGCTCAACCAAAGTCTCATCCAGCTGCGGATGGAAGACATTGACCAGGAAGTCATCAAGGAAGGACGTGAGAGTACTCATCACGATGTCTGAGCCCGTTGGCACGACTTCCTTTAGCCTGTTCAAGAAATCAAGTGACGGAGGGAGCAGAATCCCCATGTTGAAGACACTGGGCTCAACTAGCAGCTTATGACCAGTCGCGTTGCCTTCGATATTGCTGTTCGTGTTCGTGTTGGTGCTCTCGGTTCGCTTCGAGTCTGATACTAAACCTGGAACTGACGTTTTTAGAATGAACTCGAGGTCTTCTCGTTCTTGCGCAACATCAGTCGATTTTGTGTCCATATCCGAAAGTTTGAACATTCGCTTTGACTTGTCACGAGGTGCACGAGAAAAGGCGCTACCGATCGTAGCCTGCTTTTGGCCAGTCCTGTAGGAAGTCTCGCCATCTGTGGCAAGGTAGTCGTGGAGCAAAGAGCGCATCTAAGGTCATTAGCTCGTATCAGGACCCGTGTTTCGACATCGTTACCTCGCTTTGATACAGCTTCCACAGCTCTTTGAAGCCTCGAGTCAGCGTTGCGCTTGTGGTTGTGTCGCGAATGCCTTCTCTGCGGATGATACCGGCGACAACATCGTGGACTACTCTGTGGCTCTCGGCGATTGCTTCGAAGCGTGCGTACAAAGTCCAGAGCAGGTCATTCAGGAGTGTCGTACGTATATCGTCACTCTCGATGTCTGTCTTCGACTTGCTGCCCTTCCTCGAAGCGTAAGCGCGCAATGTGCTGGGATGGCGTAGTGCCACCTCGTTGTGGGACTTCTCGACAATCTTGAACAGTTCGACGGGTAGTCTTTGCTCGATTGTGTCCACGGCCAGCTCCAGACGGTTCATCTTGTTCAGTGACTCGACTACAAGCCTGATGTACTGGAATGTGTCTGTCTCTGGGTTATGTGAAGCGTCGTCCGTCATCTGTTCCGGTGAGCAAGGTTCAATCAGAGTCCCTAGGATACGTACCGGCTCTGCTGCGTCCAAGCCGTCTAGGAAATAGTACAGCAAGCGGCCGCGAACATCTGTTTGGGCTCTCTCGGAGACGTCACCCTTGAACTGGTTGTGTGCATACTCTTTCCACCTATCCTCACAATACGGGGATTTGAGGTAGAGATGCCCATGAAGCTCTTCGATGAGAATGTCTGTCAGCGACACCTCTTGGTTGCTGAGATATGTACGCAGGTCGTTCAGAGCGCCAATGTTCTCCATTTCTGATTTGCGAATCATCCTGAGGGCATCCTGCAATATGTCCACTGCTGTCAGGAAACGCTTCTCGGATATGCGAGCCTCAAGCTTCTCTGGTACAAGCTGCAGCTGCTCGATAGTGTTGAGCATCTGGATCATTTCGTCATAGTTCTGAGACGCCGTGGCAAACTCGCGAAGCTCAGGCTTCGTTGTCGAGAGCTGGGATTTGGCAGATGTCAGAGAGGTTTTCAGATTCCTCACACGATGCTGCGAGCTCTGCAAGCTAGTTTGGATCTGATGGAAGGTACCAATAGAACTGTTGAAACCTTGGTGGTGCTCGTTGACGATGGCCTTGAGAGCCTGCTGGAGTTCTTGGTGGGACTGTCGAAACTGGTCATACTGGTCTGCCAGACCGAGAGAGCTCGAGTCCATGAGCTTGAGCGCGACCTCTATTGGGATGCACTGATCTCCAGTCATGAAGTCCCAGTTGTTTTGGATGTACTTGATGACCTCCTCAATGCGCTGGCTGCCTGGACCATAGTTCTGCTGTCTACCTGGCCTGCTTCGACTCCGGTCCGTAGGCGCCCCATATCGTCCTCCACTGCGTGGTCGTGCTGGTTTGCGCTCGATGCTGGTGGGGCGTGTGACCTGAGGTGCGTCCTGACTGCGCTCTTGGTTGCGCTCCTGGCTGCGCGGCTGAAAACCGCCATATCCCCCAGGCCGCCGCTCTCTCGAGCTCTCGCCGCTTGGATGTGACGCATAGCTGTCCTCAGCCGGGTTCATGGCTCCATATCCGCCTGGCCTGCGCGGTCGGTCGGTGCTCGGTCGTGATGGCGATCTGGACTCGTCGTCTCCTCCTCCCAGCCCACCGTAACCACCAGGTCTGCGCCGCGACTCTCCACTGGGCCGTCCTGCGTAGTCGTCGTTGGATGCGCCGTAGCTCCCGTATCCGCCATTGCTGTTGTAGCCTCCGTTGCCGTTGGTGTAGGCGCCATTAGCTCCCGCCCGCGAGTAGCCAGGGTCGCGCGACATGGTGGCTCAGGTGTCGCCGTCTTATATGAATCGTATGCGCGGTCGTCGCAGTATCATCATGAGCGTGCAGCTCGAGTCTCATCGGGCGCGCGTGGCCATTGCGGGGAGTTCGGGGGAGCTCGATGAGGCAGCACGGATCACTTGTCGCAGCCAGCTGGCGATGAGCGCGCCCAGCCCTGACGGGTGAAGGAGATCTGAGAAGACCACCACCGCACTCAGACTGCAAGCCCCAGCAGCGGATACGTCTGCCTCAATTGCACCTTCGCTGTCGTTGGGTCGCGACTTGTGGTCCGACCATTCACCGTGTTGTGGTGCCAAGACCTCCTCCCCCGTCTCCGCGCTCCGCAAGTTTCTAGTCGCGTTGCAGCTCTCCCATCTCGCGAACCTTTGAGCAGTGCCGCCATCCATCACGCCCGCCGCCGCCGCCGCGCCGACACTCCATCGCTCTCACCCTGCTATGCTGCGCTGACCGCAGCACGCCGCCCCTACCGACCGATACCCTAGTCCGCGACAGCGCCCGACCGCGTCACGGTGCGCTCGCCATGTCGGCCGTCTACACAAATGGCGCGAACGGCGTCAACGGCGCAGACAAGACGTTCCCCCCGCCGCGATACTCGGACGTGCCGAGCGCCATCACCGTCTCGGTTGCCGAAGCTGGCGACACCATCGACGTCGAGATCGCGCTCGACGAGGACATCCAGGACGACCCCACGGAGCTGTGCACGCTGCTAGAGACGGAGAACAGCCTCAAGTCGACGTGGGTCCAGGTCGCCGTCGCCTACGCAAAGCACAAGAAGCTGCATGTCGCCATCGACGTGCTGAGCCAGGCCGTCAATGCCTTTGGCCGGGCGCGCGCCGAGGACCGTCTAAGCATCCTGAACGGCCTCTGCTGGCTGTATCTGCTCAAGTGCAGGGAGGCACCGCGTCTGAAGCAAGAGTCGCCCGCGGACCACGAGGTCAAGACCAAGGACTTCTACATGCAGGCCGCCACCAGCGTCCTCAACGATGCCTCGCGCATCAGCCCCTCGTATCCGCCGCTCTTCCTTGCCCGCGGCGTCCTGTACCTCCTCCGTGCATCCCTCCAGGCGCCTGCGACACAAGCCGGGCCAAATGCAATCAGCCAAGAGCGTATGGAGACGCTGAAGCAGGCTGCGAAGTGCTTCGAAGATGCGCTGCGAGCATCAGGCGGAAAGAACCTCATGGCGAAGATGGGCAAGGCGCGTGTCAGCTACTCCATGGGCAAATACGCCGAGGCTCTGAAGACGTACCAGAGCATCATGGAGAGCTCGCCCGATCTGATCGACCCCGACCCACGCATTGGCATTGGCTGCTGTTTCTGGCAGCTTGGCTTCAAGGACGATGCAGCCAGTGCCTGGGAGCGCTCTCTCGAGCTGAACCCGACCTCGAAGATCGCAACCGTTCTGCTCGGTGTCTACAACTTCCACCTCACAGCACAGCTCCCTCCGTCAGATCCCACATTCGGCCGACTTGTCAAGAAGGCGCTGAACGAATACGTTATGCCTGCCATGAAGATGGACAACCAGTTCCCCTTGACTTGCGCCACCCTTGGCAGCTGGTTCATCGCCAGGAAGGACTTCAACAAGGTCGAAGCACTCTCACGGCGCGCCATCGAGCTGACTGACGTGAACGCGATTGCCAGTGATGGCTGGTATCAGCTTGCGCGAAAGGAGCATCACCAGAACAACCCAGCAAAGGCTGCAGAGTTCTACGCCAAGTCAGACGGCGCTCGCGGAGGAGACGACCGTGGCCACATTCCCGCCAAGTTTGGTCTGGCTCAGATGAATGTGCTAATGAACAACTTCGATGGCGCAAAGTTCCGCCTCGAGAAGATCCTCCAACAGCAGCCTACGTTGGAGGCACAAACCCTCCTCGGTACACTCTACGCCGAGGATGTCTTCAACGCACAAGCCAACAAGTCCACGGACGATAAGTCAGCTGAATTCAAGAAGGCGGTTCGGTACCTCGAGGACGTGCAGAAAGCTTGGAAAGACCCCAAGAGAAAGGCCACTCCAGATCCGTCTGTCTTGCTCAATCTTGCAAGGCTCTACGAGGCCGAGCACCCCGACAGAAGTCTGAAATGTCTGGAGGAGGTTGAGCAGATGGAACTGGATGCAATTCCGGAAGAAGACTACCCGGAAGGTATCGAAGACGAGATCGAACTCAAGGCCGCGCTTCGCGAGATGCTGCCGCCCCAGCTGCTCAACAACATGGCCTGCTTCCACTACCAAGCAGAGCGATTCGTGCGAGCAAGGGAGTCTTTCCAGGCTGCTCTCAACGCCTGCGTCAAGGCAGCATCTCGCGACGAGACGATCGACACAGATGCGCTTGTCACATCCATCAGTTACAACCTTGGTCGAACCTACGAGTCCGAAGGCATGCTTGATGAGGCGAAGGGCGTTTACGAGGGCCTACTCAAGCGCCACAACGACTACGTCGATGCTCGCATTCGACTTACATACATTTCGCTGCGCCAGAGCCCTGGAGATGCTGGTCCCAAGGCCCTTAAGCAACTTTTCAAGGAGAACGAAGACAATGTTGAAGTCCGAGCTTTATTCGCCTGGTATAAGAACAAGTCAAAACCGAAGACCCTCAACTTTGGTGAAGACGAAGAACAGCGGATACACAAGCACACACTGCAGAGATTCGACAAGCACGACCGTTACTCACTTATGGGTATGGGCAACATTCATCTCAGCATTGCCCGTGAACTGCCGAGGGGTTCTGAACAAGAAAAGGACAAGCGCCGGAAAGCATACGAGCGAGCAGTCGAGTTCTTCGACAAGGTGCTGCAGCTCGATCCCAAGAATGCTTATGCAGCCCAGGGCATTGCAATTGCTCTCATCGAGGACAAGAAGGACAATCATGGCGCTCTACAGATTTTCAGCAAGGTCAAGGATACTCTCAGGGACTACAGCGTATTCGTGAATCTCGGTCACGCATATGCTGAGGTCAAGCAATATGCTCGCGCCATCGAGAATGTAAGTCAATCACGAACCCCTGCATCGCTGCTGTGCTAATCCTTCCCAGTACGAGATCGCGCTCTCGAGAGACAGGCAGAACGATCCGAAGATCCTTGCCTACCTCGGACGCACATGGTACATGCGAGCGAAGCACGAGCGTAGCGTGTCCTCTTTCAGGATTGCCCTCGACTACGCAAAGCAAGCTGTTAAGATTGTGCCGAACGACCTCGGCTCCCAGTTCAACGTTGCTTTCCTTCAGTTCCAGATTGCGCAAACGCTCAATGGTCTTGACGTCAAACACAGGACCCTTGAGGAACTCAACGAAGCTTCAGAAGGTCTCGACGCCGCTGTTGCATCGCTCGACAGCTTGGCCAAGGCAGAGACCCCACCCTTCCCACGCCAGGATCTTATCTCTCGTGCTAACATGGGTCGTAACACCATGGCGAGACAAATCGCGCGAGAACGCGAGAAGCAGACGGCGCACGAGTCTGAAAACGCAGGCAAGCTCGAGCAGGCTCGCAAATTGCGCGAGGCAGAGATGGCTCGCCGCGAAGACGAGAAGCGCAAGGCGGAAGAAGCAGCTCTTGAGAGGAAGCGCAAGATCCTGGAAGAGCAGGAACGTATTGCAGCAAGAGATCGCGAGTTAATGGAGATGCGTCAGCTGGACGACGAGAAACGCAAGGACGATGACGAGGACAGAGAGGCGCGCAGGGCTGAGCGCAAGGCCCGCGGTCGCGGCGAGGGTAAGGGCAAGAGAAAGAAGAAGGTTGCACACGATGACTCAGCCTCGGACGGTGGGCTATCTGACGAGGAGGACGAGCCGCGATCTCGACGTCGCAGGACTAGTGCGTCTGGGACAGAAGGCCTCAGCGATGAGGAGCGACCGCGCGAGAAGAAGAAGAGGAAGCTCCAGCGCAAGAGCGAGCCGGCCGGCAAGTACAAGTCGGCTGAGTTCATCGACGACGACAGCGATGACGCCGAAGCTCCCGCGGAACCTGCTGAGAAGGCTGCAACTCCTGCTGGGGACGACAGCGCTGATGAGGGCGTCGCTGCCACATCAAGACAACGCAAGGGCCGCAACGTCGTCGACGATGACGACGAGGATGAGGACGCCGGTATTGCTGCACCAAAGGCGAACGGCGACGTGCCCATGTCCGACGACGATGAGTAGTCCTCAAGTTCGAAAAGTGTGACCCAGAAACGAGAGCACAAGCGGAACGATTCTGGATCATCTGCAGTGACGCCTCGTAAGGGCTATGTGGGATTGCGGCGTGCTTTGAAGAAGCAGCCTACTTTGAAGGAGTGAGGGTGTCTGCTCGTCTTCACACTTTATATCTTGTATTGCTTGCATTAGCTACGGCGTTCCTAGGGACTTGAAGAGGTCAATTTGTATACCAGAAAAGGACTGCTGTCCACCGTCAGGGCGGGAGGGGTGTAGACTATACGTGATATACGCTTTCAACCACTTCCTGGACCACTGTTTGCAGCGCCCTTCAATAGCAGTCCAGATGACACGTGCCTCGGCCCGCCCAGTAGCGCGAACGCGTGTCCATCGGCGCGGTACCGTGGAGGCCAAGCAATGCATGAATTGCGTGCTTGCGCCTCCGATGCAACGACGACATGACCTCCCCAAGTAGAGGCGGGGTCCCGCCGGGCTTGCAGTCCAAGTCCACGCCCAACTTGCCGACGCTCAAGCCGCTTGACGAAGCCCGCAAGACTGCTCATCGCCAGCACTCGCGCTCCGCCGTCTCTCCTCCACGCGTACCCAGCCCGCGGTCGCCGCTGTCGAATGGGCCAGCGTCAGTCGAAGACAATGAGGACCAAGAGGAAGACCCGTTTGCCCTAGAGGAGTCGGATGGGTCAGAGTCAGGGGAAGAAGAAGCACCGGAGGAGGTGGACAGTCCGCCAGCGTCTCGCCCGCTGTACACCTCGCGCTCATACACGCACCTGCCACGCCAGCCTGCAGCCGCCCTCTATCCTCCGTTCTACAACCGGCCGCCGGTCCCCTTGCCGCCCTCGCCGTCGCTGACATCGCTCCTCCGGCCTGCGTTCAGCGCGGCGACATCGCGCCCGACTACGCCAGACTCGTCCGATGTCGAGCTGCCGTCGGGGCACACCAATGGCACCAACACGCCCACGTCAAGCACCACCAACCTCGCGCACATCACCAACTCGGCCCGCAATGCGCCGACAGTCCCTCGCGCCTCGCCCAAGGTGCCAACGTACGAGTACTATGGCTTCGCAGTCTACCTGGGCAGCTCTGCGGCGTTCCTGGTGTACGTTCTGTGGGCCTACGTGCCGGCTCCTTTGCTGCACCAGATGGGCATATGGTGGTATCCCGACCGCTGGTGGGCGCTCGCAGTGCCGTGCTGGCTCGTCGTGCTCGTCATCTACATCTACGTCGCTCTGGCCAGCTACAACACGCGCTACCTCACACTACCACTAGACAGCTGCGAGAACCTGGTCGATGAAACCGCGCAGGTTGCTGTCGTGGACCGCAAGACGGGGCAGATAGCACGCACCCCAGTCTTCGGCATTAGCAGCGCAAGGGACAAGGAAGACGACTCATCCAGCAGATCAGTCAGTCGCAGCAATTCTTTCTCCGCATACCAGTTCAGCGCTGACGAGCGCGTTGATTGGAAGAGCCTCTGGAACCTGGGCACGGACGCGGTCATGGATGTGCCCATTGGTGGTGTCTGCGAAATCCTGTACGGGAACGACCGGTAAACAGCGCGTATCTGATGCACCGTCATCGTTACTCCGACTGTTATCGAATCAGCATGGCTTGCGCTCGAAGCAGGTCGCCGGCGAGCGCCGTCCACTCACGACGCGCCCTGCCACCCCAGGGCGTAAAAAGCTTGTCGTTTCTTGTGGGTACTGAGGACCCCCACTTTGGAAGCCCCTCCTGACCTTCGGAATTACTTTGCGACTATTGCCGCAAACATCCAATCCAGAACCTTGTCCATGATACTAAAGCGGGGCCCGACATGCTATTGCTAAGCTAGGTGAAGCTCTATGTATCTCCTCGGCAGAGCTTGAGTGATATCGCGTCGTCTATCGCGGTAGCTCGCGGTATAAGATGGCGAGGAATGCAGCTTTCGCACGTTTCCCACCCCGCTGCTCTCCGCTGCTCTCCGCCGAAGTCTGACTTCTGCTCTGGTCAATTGGTGTCCTTCGTTGTTGTTCAAATGCACATCATGAAGTCTGCCATTGCATTTTCTGCTATGCTCGCTGGAGCGGAGGCCGCCGAAACTGTTCTCGGGGCTTACATCTTCCACCGCCACGGTGACCGCACACCCAAGGCTCTTGCTCCCACCAGTCTGACTCCTCTGGGCTACGACGAGGTCTACCGCTCCGGCCAGTACTACAACTCTCGCTACATCACCGGCGACAACAGAATCAAGGGCATCAACGAGGAGACTGTCAAGCTATCCCAGCTCTCTGTCACTTCCCCCGTCGACAATGTCCTCCAGAACTCCGCCATGGGTTTCCTTCAGGGTCTCTACCCTCCTGTCCAGACCGTCCAGACTCTCGGCAACGGTACCGACGTTACCGCACCTCTGAGCGGCTACCAGCTGATCCCCGTCAACACTATCGCAACTGGTGCCGGCTCAGAGGACGCTGGCTGGTTGCAGGATGCCTCCAGCTGCGCCAACGCAAAGACCAGCTCCAACAACTACTTCAACAGCGCCGAGTACCAGAACACTCTGAAGTCCACTACCGACTTCTACAACTCCCTCGTCCCTGTCGTCAATCAGACCTTGACCGCCGACCAGGTCTCGTTCAAGAACGCCTACGTCGTCTACGACCTCATCAACGTCGCCGAGATCCACAACTCCTCCATCCCCTCGTCCGAGGTCCTCACCAACGAAACTCTCAAGGAGCTGCTCGTCCTCGCAAACCAGCACGAGTACGGCCTCGCCTACAACGCGTCCGACGACATGCGCGCAATCGCCGGCATGCAGCTCGCGGGCGAGATCCTCTCCTACATGAACAGCACTATCACGTCCGGCGGCGCAAAAAAGCTCGGCATCCAGTTCGGCGCGTACGCGACCGCGCTCTCGCTCTTCGGGCTCATGGATCTGCCGAAGGTGAGCGACGACTTCACCGGCGTCATCGACTACGCTTCATCTCTTGTCTTCGAGCTCGTCACCAACGCTAGCACTGATGCGTTCCCTGCCGCCGAGGATCTGAGTGTTCGCTTCCTCTTCCACAACGGCACCGCGTCCAACGCGTCTGAGCCTATCGCCTACCCGCTCTTCGGCGGCGAGTCTGAGCTCGTGTCTTGGAACGACTTCTCAAGCAACCTGAACAAGTTCGGTGTTTCTAACAGCGAGCAGTGGTGCACTAAGTGCGGGAACTCAACAGGCACTTGCGCCGCGTATGCTGGTAGCTCTGGCTCCGGCTCTGCGTCTACGCAGCAGAAGAGCAGCGGCGGTATCAGCCCTGCTATCGGCGGTGTCATTGGTGCCATGGTCACCCTCGCTGTTATTCTTGGTTCTCTTGCGGCTTTCATGCTGCTGGGTGGCTTTAGGCTGGTTAGCAAGAAGCACCTTGCTGGCACTGGTGCTGCCGCTGCTGCGTCTGAGGAGAAGGTCGGTACCAAGGCTTAAGCTATACGCCAAGGCTTAAGCTATGTTGGGAGGATGGATGGGAGTAGTTATGGTGATGGTAGCAACGATCTGATGACATACGGCCGTTATACCCTATTATTCACTTGTCTGATCTCTTCTCTGCTTGTTTCTTCTTGTACCGTTCATTTCGTTGCGTATCGTTCAAAGCGAATAAGCCGCACCCCGTTCCGAGGACTAATGTATTCTCGAATGCTCGCTATCAAGCCGCTTTACGAGGCAAGTAAATGTACTCCAACGACGCCTGTAGGGTAGTGGATTCAAGGCCTGAGTCAAGCAACGATATGAGCGAAGAGCTGAGCAGCTTTGCCCTAAGAGCTTTTGGCTGGCGAGGTACAATGTAAAGCGAAAACTCGTTTGTGCTGGGACGTAGGGAGGCGCTCTTGGAAGGGGCAGGTTGTTTACTTGATGTAGCATCGTCAATATAGAGAGTATGTCCGACATCCAGACGCTTCAAAGCAGGAAGTTGACAGAGTGCAGTGTGAGTAAGAGTGTGTTTGCTCGGCCTTTTTTGGTATTTGAGCAGGAACTTAGGGGCGGTCGATGATTATTGGTAAGAGGTGTCGAGCAACCTGGTTGGTTTTTTGGACGGCTATGGAAGTTGACAACACGAGAATGCTTAGAATAGGAACACTCCACCTTTCTCTGCGCCCTCTTGCCCAACTTTGTTCTCCTGCAAGCTTGCCTTGATTCGCTTCGCCAGTGCTGCACCGAACATCTCCTTGTCGTCCATCGACGGCATCTCTGATAGTCTGCTCTTATCGACGCGTAACCATACTACTTCGCCGGCTTTGCTTGCAGCGTCGCGCATAGAGTCGACTGTTGCATCATCGAAGGCGCCGCCAAGGGCTACGGCGGCGGGTGGGTTGGCGCCGGACAGGAGTTGTGGGATTTCGTTGATGCCTTCGTCTGGGGAGAGGACTATTTTGACCACTGGGATTATTCAGTCACGGTTTTGAACAATTCGGAGTCGATAAGTAAATGTGCTGAGGTTGGCTCCGTGCGTACCTTCGTATTCAGGCGCCAGGTCTTGCTTGACTTTGTTCGCGATTTCGGGGCTGCGGCCGCAGACTACGATTGGAATCGGTGACATGGTATTGAGTGACTGGACGTGTTTCGTTTACTTCAAACGGAGCGAGGAGTCAACGCTCATCTTATACACGCTTACTTGGCTTCGCGGCTTCACCCAGTTGCTGCGGGGTCCCGAAGATCCACTCTGAACCTTGTACATGATGTGTACATAGGTCTGGGCGCTGCGAGGTGTTCAACAGCACATATCTTGGTCGTCAGAAAGCATGTTGTGAGTGTCATGGCTTCTTGAAATTGTGAGTACTGGTTTGGGAACGGATGCAGGTGCAAGTGAATGCACTAGGCTGAGAGCGGTTGGACCTGCCTTCTGCCCCACTCTGCTTCGCGCGACCACTCAGCGGTGGAAGGAATGACTCAGGTTGATTCGATTGTTCAGCTGTGGGTTTCCTCATCATTCTCTTCCAGCCCATGCGAGAAGGATGCAGCTGCCTCACGATGTTTAGGGGAAGTTGCAGCATGCAGGTGACAGCCACCCTTCTCAGCTTTGGACGGGCCGTCCGTAAACACTCACCCTCGCACTACAGCACAAATGCATCGCTGCACTTCCTGCATTCTTTGAGCATCACTATCCAACATGACAACACTACAGGTTTCGCCCGAGATAGTGCCAGATGACTTGGACGTCGAGATCTCCCCGAGAACCTCCAGGATTGACTCCGCTGACCACACTTCCAAACGACGCGACAGGTCATCATACGATCTTCGGACTAAAGCAGACGTACGGAGCTTCCTCGAAGACCATCAAGAGCTCACAAATTTCTACATCGACTACCTCCTCGGTGGCACTGCCAACCATGTATATCGAGTAACCGAATATGGAATTGGGACGACTCATATCATCAAGCATGCCGCGCCACAACTCGCTAGTAATCATACGTTCAGACTGAGTCAGGAACGGATCGATTTCGAAGCCGAGATGTTGCTGAAGAGAAGTCAGGACGAGAATGAATGCCACTGCACCACCACCGTGGAGGTATTCGACGCCTCCACCATCGAGAGAACTCATGTACACACGGCGCATTTCATGTCATACGACCGGGACGTCAAGCTCTTGCGCATTGAGGATGGCGGCAACAAGAATCTCAGGGATGCCTATCATGATCTCAGTCTGGCAGAAGTGCAAGAGATCGGTACGGAGCTGGGAAAGTGGTTGGCCAAGTTGCACGGTACAACACCACTGTCCTACGTGTCCGGAGCCGAGTCCAGTCGCAACAACCCTGTTGGGGTGGCCATAGTAGGCTACACATACAAGCACCTCAACGGTACGGTCAAGTTATACTGCGACGCCGCTGCGGCCGGGACGTTGAGTGATAAAGCCCTGGCTGATTGGCTAAAACCGTACAACGACACCAGGAAAATTGTTGAGAGGCTGAGCGAAATAGCTGACAAATATGTCGGCAAACCTTTGGCCAGCGCGAAGGAAAGTGTCTGTCACGGCGACTTCTGGCCTGGCAACATCCTACTGCGAAGCAACACTTCTTCCAAGAGCCACCTCCTGACAGTGATCGACTGGGAACTTACGCGCATTGGCAACAGCGCAACAGACATCGGCCAGTTCGCAGCGGAGGCTACAATACTTGATCTCGTGAACAAGAACAATCACGATAAGGGTCTCTGCGCTACGTTCGTGCGAGCATACTTCAAGACCAGCGCTGTGGGTAACGGCTCTAAAGAGACGCTCTATGGTTGGATGACGCAGATCGCGGTACACTACGCCGTGCATCTCATCGTGTGGCCGTGCCAAAAAGTTCACTGGGCTCCCCAAAAAGAGGTGGCGATCTTGGCCGTTCACGGTCTCACTGTTCTCAAGAATGCGTTTTCTCAGACGCCGGATATCAGGACTTGGGGGTTGTTTGCTGGTCTTGATGATCTGGAGAATATTGCGAGCGAGTTCGTGGTCAAGCGAAGCGTTGATGCTGACGAGTAGTACCTCGACGGGCGTATGGGCTTGACTGTGAAGGATGAGTCGGCTGATGAGCAAAACAAGGAGCACAGTCAGTTGTAAGCTGTGTCGTAGTGCTCGAGCACGCTACAGTACTATGACTCTTGAGAATTACGCTTACTATGATATTATCGTGTTCTCCATGTTGTGTGCACATGCGGCTCTTTCATGCCGCAGAAGAAGCCAGCCGCAACACACAAAAGTCTTTGTAGCCTCCAAAACTCTAATCATTTGCAGATGCTTTGCTGATACTCTCTGACTACCTCTCACTTTTCAAGAGGTCGCCTGTTATAGTGGGTATTCTGTGCAATTTGACAGATAGCTGTCCTGTTGTCTGCTCGTTGTGTTGCCCAAGCAGCAACACGATTTGGTATCTTACGCCGCTTTCACACTGCACGTCTTTCGAGCTTCCGCCCAGGGCTACTCATGGTGATAGACATTTGGCACGCAAGTGGCATCGTACGTGTTATATGACCTTACGTGCATGCAACAGCCAGGATGTGTTTGCTATCTCATGGGCTCACAAGATAGCCTGCTTCGTGTGGAAAACCGAGAAGCCTCTTTCTTATATATGACCGAGGTATCACTTAAGGAAGGGAGAAGGCAATTTCCGGTCTCGGAGGCTCCACCACCTGCATACGTGCACTAAGCTCTACAACAGTGACACCGCAGCAACAAGGCGTTAGACGTCACATGGCGGTTGGTCGTATGTTGAAGCTCTCAATGTTCGTGTTTCACTGGAAGTAGATGTTGTCTTATCGCATAATGCACATCAGTCCGAGTAATATTATCAAGGCGCTTCTTCATATTCATCAGTGGCGAGATTCAGCAGGGAGGAGCGGCAATGCTCATGACCACATGACAGCAACAAAGGTACAGACCTTACAGATCAGCTTATCACATGCTGAAGCACTCCACGCTGATACCTTAAAGGGGGCTGTGTTAGCATTGTTGCCAAAACACAGGCTTCAATATGGTACAGCTTAAGAACTAAGGTTGATTGTCAAGTTTTTGTCATTCATTGATCTTGGAGACGATCATATCGAAAAGACCCGCAGCTCAATTACTCTGCGGCAGCTCAATCTAATCATCCATCTGTGTATCTCCTTAGTGAGCCACTCTTCGTACGCACCCAGTCGTGGTGCCTTCTCCATGTGGGACCGTCGATGATCATAACTATGCATGATATCAGTGTTCTGCGTGTGAAAGCATCTGTACTCACAGTTGATCGCGGATCCAACCTCTCAATCCTCCATCCCTAAGCTCATCTCTGCCAACGGCTCCTCCAGCATGGAGTCTTCGGTGATTGCGGTCGAGGCTGTGGTACCTGCTGAGAAGACCGTAGCCGCACCTGAAGACGACGAGATGCTTGCAAGCGGCGAGAGCGGCGAAAGGTTGTCCATGTACTTCTCGTGCTGACGAAGTCTTGGGCCAAGAATGTCCTCCAGCGTAGTTGACTCGTACAGTCGAAGCATCTTCTTTAGCGTGTCCGCTCCACCCCACGTACCCTCACCGTACATGTCGTTGTACATGTCCTGGTAGTGTTCGTACCGCATCAAAGTTTCCTCGGCCCACAGCTTCAGATCTGGCGTGGTGGGCAGCCAAAAGGCGAGCTCACAAGGCTTTCGATCCTTTTTCGAGCTTGCCTTGCACAAGTCAGGAATTCTCTTGACCGAGACGTGTTCGACGTCTTTGAGGACGTCTTCTCGGAGCTTGCCAAGTTTGCGTGAGTTATAAAGGTACTGAACGATAGACGCAAGCTCTGTCTCTGGGTGCGAGCGGAGGATCAGAATCGAAAGCCATCTCAAGGGCATTGCGAAATCGTCGTGGCCAAGTACGCCGTTCAGCCCCTCGAAGGCATTAGAGCTTGAGCATACAAGGCCAACCTCAAAGCAAGACAGGAGGTCCATGAGATGGTCCATATCGAGGTTGTCTTCGTCAATGTGCATGGGCGTCTTGAGTGCCTCCTCATCGATCATTTCGTCGCGCAATAGACTGTGGAATACCACGAAGAAATACTCTTGAACACGTAACCGCCACCTCATGCCCTTGAGAAAGGTTCCCCACTGCTTGAGCAACTCTCCAGAGTCTCGAAGTGTCTTCAAGTAGTTTATACACGTGAAGAAACCATAGTCATTCTGACTCGAGGCTGTCTTTGGGTCTCGCAGGCGACGGAGCTCGTATTCGATGCCTCTCATGTAGTTGTCGTTGGCATTAGGATCGGCAGCCGCCGCAGCCGCTTCGCCCTTCGGATTGTACTGAGGACCTGGCTTTGGTGGAGTAAAGACGATCTCAGGTCTTTCGTCACCATTCCGAGTTCTGATCTGATAAGAACGAAGGAGAACATTGATGATAGCATCAATGGCACCCTCTCGGCCGCCGCCTTGCTACGATTGTGGAACGCCTACATTCAGAGAAGAGGGATCGGAATGGCAACCGAGAGTGTCAACGAAGCGGAAGTGTTCAGCCACAGTTCTGGCAGGCTCTGTAGCTTGCGCAGCCCTCAGACCTTTATCGAAGCTGGCGGCGAAGGCGTTAATGAATGGTGGCCCGCGCCATTGTCCACTCGTGCTAGGTTCTCTGTACGACCATGACTTGGCCAGAGAACTGGCAGATGTCTGAACAGTCCTCCGCCTTTGGTCGACAGCCTCAATCTTGTCGAGCAGGAGGCCGGAAAAGCAGGCCGCCGCAATCACGTTTACCTGCACACCAGCATCGAAGTCTTCGCGGATGACTTTATTGATGTCGTCATAGTAGAGTCGGCTTCCCTTGTCTCCTGGTCCTCCGAGTTGAAGGAAACCGCCTTTTGCTGTTCCTCCGTGACCAAAGATGAAGATGTTGACCTTGTTAGGATGTCTCGCCTTCATCGCGATTACCTTCATCTCTTTGATGATACGATCAGCGGCACCCGGGAAGTCTTCAGGGGGAATTTGTTCGAAAAAGACATGGTCGTCAGGCGTAAAAGTGATGATCGGTTCCGAGTTGTCTACGGTGTTGATGGTGCTGGCTCCCTCTGAGTTTTTGGCGACGTTGACCGCGTTCTGAAACCCCTGATAGCCCCAGGCAATGCGTTGTGGCTTCTCCTTGGGCAAATTGTTCAGGTAAGTCTTGTAATCATAGAGATTGAGATATGTTCCAGTCATTCCTCCTGTCGCCATGAAGATCTTCGAGGTCGCCTGAAAATCCGCGAACATCCAAACGTCCCTTGTGATTTCTAGGCCGGCGCAGATAAACAGTCCATGTGTCATCCCCTCTGGGATAGACACCGACGGCGGTGGCGCTGCCATGGCAAGCGCAGGGTCAGTCAGGGGTAGCTATCGATGTGGATGTCGTGACTACCTCCGGGCTGGGCGTTCGAACCGCTTGAACAGTGTCGAAGTTGACTGTGTAGGTGGGAGGGAGTGTGGGTTATAAGTTACTGGCGCGCGAGCAATTATTTGTCGTGCGAAAAATTCACGCACACAAGTGTCCACTCATGGACAAGCGCGAAGATTCCACGCCTTTCGATTCCGTTCGTGCCTTTCACTTGGTTGTCGTCTAATCAACCTTGGGATGACGGGAAGGACCATACATTGGAAGACCCTGAACCGCCCTCGCACAGACCGCAGAACAGCAAGAGATCAGAGGCAACAACAATGTCGGCAGACTCTGGTTTAAGATCTCGTCCTCCATAGGGGAAGATGACGACTTGTGACAGGAAAGACAAGCACCCTGCATAGACGCCAAAAGGAGGCTACGAAGAGAAGCTCTCGAAGCAAGAACAATTGGGAGTAAGACGGCGAGAACAGTCAGGCGCAAGGAGACGAGAACGAGAGGGAGTTTGGTCAAACGGAAGAACAAGAGGGCAGGGTATAGAGCGCCTGGCAGATCCTGGCAAGCGCCAGCGTAGTTCAAGCATCTTGACGTGAAGATCGAACATGGCAAGAGCGACACAAGGAGAGAAACTGACCGTAATGCACACACAAGAACAAGGCACATCGCCTGATAGTAAATTTTGATATACAACTGCTCAAATCAATGCGAAGCTCTTACAACTTGCTCGCCTCAGCACTGGTCCTGTTGAGATACAACGGATCCCTAGGCTCGATGCCATACTTCCTACACAGCTCCTCACCCTTCTTTTGCTGTGCCTCAATCCTCTGCTTGTGCGCAACACCCCTCTTGTTCTCATTCCTGCCAAGCTGCAGCAGATGGACCTCATCAGGACCATCGACGATCCTCATCGTCCTGCCGCTCGAGTACATATTGGCAAGCGGAGTGTCCTGGCACACACCAGCACCACCGTAGGCCTGGATAGCCCAGTCGATGACCTTGAGGTTGACCTCGGGAACAAGGACCTTGACCTCAGCGATCTCCTTCAGCGCACCCTTGGCGTTAGATTCATCGATCTTAATAGCTGCGTTAAGCACGGAGAGACGTGCGGCATCGATCTCGATACGAGAGCGAGCGACACGCTCAAGCATGATGCCGTGCTCGTGCAGCATCTTGCCAAAGGGCTTCTTGCGCTCGTCGTTGAGACGGGCGAGCATCCACTCAAGCGCCTTCTCCGCAGAACCAATGCTGCGCATGGCGTGGTGGATACGGCCGGGTCCGAGACGGCCCTGGATGATCTCGAAACCTCTGCCCTCGCCGAGAACCATATTGGAGGCTGGTACGCGGACGTTTTGGAATGTAACGTGGCCGTGGCCGTGGGGTGCGTCGTCGAAACCCATGACTGACAGCATGCGGTGGATGGTGACGCCGGGTGTCTCGGCGGAGACGAGGATGACGGATTGTTGCTTGTACTTGTCGGCATTGTTGGGGTCGGTCTTACCAAGGACGATGAAGACCTTGCAGCGAGGGTCACCGATTCCTGAAGACCACCATTTCTGATGTGACTGTCAGCGAAGCCTGACTGTGGTGAGGATTGATGTGGCGTACCTGGCCGTTCAGAACGTAGTGGTCACCATCACGCTTGATGGTCATCTCGATGTTTGTAGCGTCACTCGAGGCGACCTGAGGCTCTGTCATCAAGAAGGCAGAACGGATCTTGCCATCGAGCAGAGGGTCGAGCCACTGCCTCTTCTGTGCCTCAGTGCCGTACTTGGCAATGACCTCCATGTTTCCAGTGTCGGGCGCAGCGCAGTTAGTAGCCTGTAAGCTGTCAGTGTGCAGTCCCTTATCTCGAAACGTGACAGCAGTACCTCAGATGCTATCCTGCTCTTGCCCAGGTACTCAGCCATGAGACCATACTCCAGGTTGCTGAACCCAGCACCCTCCTTGAAGTGTGCCTTGGGCAGGAACATGTTCCACAACCCAAGCTCCTTTCCCCTCTTCTTCATATCCTCAATGATCTGGGGATGCGCTGAGAAGCGCTCTTTGGTTGTCTCACCGAGCTGACGGAGGTAGACTTGGTCGGCGGGAATGCATTCTTCTTCGACGAACTTCTCAACCTTGAAACGTGTAAGTGGCTGCGTAACATTGATTGATGGCTTCCAACATACGATGTCGAGTGTCTTCGCAGCTCTCTCGCTGACAAAGGGTCGTGCAATAGTGGGAATGCGCTGGGAGGCCGAGACATGGCCCTTGGCGTCGTTCTGGAGGAGATAAGGGACAGACATCTTGGCCTAAACTTTTGAAGGCAATGAATGCTAGTGAGAAGATCTGAGAGCCAAACGTCCGAGGAATCTGGGGTAATTGAAGGGATGGGGCGACTCGCAACGCGTCCGTCGGTTCGGCATGGAGCTTTGCGGGGACGAGCTTCCAACCTCGGAATGCCGAGGTCCAGGGCCGCAAAACGTCTCCCCACAATTCTGGGGTGAGACGCGCCCGGGCGTCGTACGTTGATAACGATATCCAGAGACGCTGCCTAGGATTCCGAGATGTATTGACCGAGGCACGTTACTGGGTTTCAAAGCTTTCAGGATGCTGGGATGTCCACTGCTCAAGATTGAAGGCGACATGTTATCAGGGTTCACGATGCTACCAGTCGTGCAGACTGTAGCAGAAGATTGAGAAGAGGCATCAATTTAGTATCGACGACGTATTATTTTAACAAACAATGGAGGGGTATGTGCATGTCAGCGTAACAATAATTCGCTCCCCAAACGCCATTCCCATCAATGCATCGTAGACCTGCTCGAACGCCACAGTGCGCAAATCCAATGCTAATCAGTTGCTCATGAATTATTCACTGCCGCTGTCAATGGGCGAATTTTCGTTTGCGGCGCCATCGTAGCTGCTCTGCGCTCTTCTCAGAGGCGACCTTGCCTTGCCCTTGAACCGAACTTCTTTGTGCGACACGGTGTCTTGCTCCTCAGCCTTGAGCTGGTCAATAGCGCGGTCGACCTCTTCCCAGGATGGTCTGCTGTCTCGCGTGCCATTGGGAGTTGCAGGGCCAGACTGCGTGGCCAGGACTTGTATGCGCTTGGCTTGCTCTTCAGGAGATATGTCCTGAACCTTTCTAGGTGTTGCAGGACTGGCGTCTGAATCGACCTCGTCAACACCATTGACATATGGTGGTGAGGATCCCGACTCAGAATCGATCATAGACTGCTCGCCTTGAAGGTCACCAGGCGTATTTGGAGTCGGTGGACTGTACTCAATCTGCACGGGACTTCTTGCATCGTCGCTGTCCATATCCGAGATCGTGTTGCGTGCTTGGCCGCTCCTGTCACTCAGTCCAGCTGAAGTGTCGCTGCGCCACATGCTTTTGAACGTTCGTCTGCGCCTGTCTGCACCGTTCTCTATTTGCCGTTGTGGTGGAGAGTCGAAGAAACTAGAGTACTTGGTTCCCAGTTGCTGTGCAATAGGCATATCTGCGGCAGCTCCCATATTCCCTGATCTGGCGAATAGGACCAGACCTAAGCAAAGGAGCAATAGCGTTGACTGAACGACAGCCATCCTCTTCTGCCACACAAGCTCATCGGCCATCATGCTAAGTCTGGCGCCAATCTCTCCGATGTCTTTGTTTTGCTTCTCCTTGATGCCTTCAATCTCAATGACGGTGCTTTGCCAGAGCTGTTCGTACAAGTTACGGTAATGCTTGAGCTCTGTAATGACTGTGGTGTTCATGTACTCCAGGAACTTCTCCGTCTTTGCCAGCTGCTTTTTCTCGACTTTGATGAAAGCGTCCCGCAAGATACGTGACTGCTCCTCAATGTACTGCAGCGAGAGCGTGCTGTTAGCTTCAAGGTATTGCAGGCGTTTGTGAATCGATTTGAAGAAAGATTCCTGGGTTGATGGAGCAGCGGCGTTCGGTTGTGTATGTGAGGATCGGGGCTGTGAAGCGCCAGAAGGGTGCGCCGCGGTGTTATTGTGGGAAGGTTTTGTAGGTGGCTGATTCACAGGAGATGGTGCTGCATCAGATGCAGACGATCGAATGGGAGACTCCTTGCGTATTGGGGCTGCTCCAGGGGTAATATGCGGAGCGACTGGTCCTAAGCTTGGGTCTGATGCGCTTGCGTGGGTGTGCGGTGAGGCAGCAGCAGTATGGCTGGCGCTTGTTTCTTGCGCTTTCGTCGCATAGTCTTCACTACTGCTTGATTGGGACAATGTGGACGATGGTTGATCCACTGACTTGTTCGTGGGAACGCTGACCTGTGTGACAACCGGGTTACTGCTGGTTTCTGATGTTGATGCCTGACTAGACCCTGATGATCCACCAGTCGTTGTGGAATGCGGAACCGCCTGACTGGAAGTGGCCCAACTGTTAGAGGAAGTGACCGATTGTGTCGCACTCCCAGCAGATACTGCCGCTGAGGACTCCGAGGTCTCATCTTTCGCTGGTATGACAGGCACTCGATCTGGTGGAATTGGGCCACTGCCGTCTGCAGGCTTGACCACGTCCTCTTCCTCTTCGATCGACTCAGCATCATCATCTCCACCACGAGCTTCCTCCTCTTCGCGCCTGAACTGCTCCATCATCGTTGTCCCATGTACTCGCAGCAAGCTCAATGGACAGTAGAACTCATTGCCGTATTGAGTCAAGAACTCAATGCGCAGATAGCGAGCCCAGATTTGCGGCTCTGTGATGAGGAAGGGCTGAATTTCGCGCGAGTTGCGAGCCTCAAAGGTGGCCAGCGTACGCCATCTCTCCATCTTAACAGGGTAGCGGTCTGATACGCTGACGCGAAAATGGCGGAACATCGACGAGAAGAATTCATAGTTGGCAAGGACAACTGTATCGACCAGAATATCGTCACAAAGCTCTACAATGAGGAACTTGTTGTCGACAGAGCATTCGTTGAGCATGTAGCTATCCTTGTGCTCTGACAACACGGCTGACGAGCCCTTCGCCTTCTTATTCGTCTTAAGAACGGTTGCTGCGCAGTCGAAGGAAGCATAGTTGAAACGCTCCTTACACGTCTTTCCAGCATCTTTGCTGAGCGCCCACGAGCCTGAGCCAGGCTTGTCGGCTTCTTCAGTAGGCTTTGCTGCTTCGCCAACTGAAGCTTTTGAAGCAACATCGCTGCCAATGGAGCTTCCCTCTGATGGATCGCCAAATCCACTGAAGTCGATATCAATTTCTGCTTCCTCGCCCAACGAATCCAGGGCATTGACATTGACCGGGCGCCTCCTAGGCCCTTGTTCGGCAGACGCAGCTCGACCTTGCCCAACACTATCAGGCGACTGGCCAGCTTGCGCCAGGTTCCTCTTCTTCCATTCGTCAAAGGAGAGGAAGTTGGCGTTGTCGAACGGCGAATCCGTCTCCAACTCGGCATCTGGTTCTGTGTTGGCAGTACCGCTGCCAGCCACACCTTCGCCTGAGTCTGTGCCCTCTGCATGAGAGACAGATGTGGGTTCAGGACTCCGCGTGCTGTCATCTGATCCACTTCCAGCTGCTTCGTTCGCGATCGCAGATGGCGTTTGCAGGGCAAAGGTCGAATCTGCTGCAGTCGCTGTGGCATTCGTTGAAATCGTAGCGATTCGGTCTGACCAACTTGTCTTGAGACATTGCTGCGGCAGTGTGTGTGTAATGTAGTTTATCGTACGGTACGAGCAGATCGTGTCGGCGTCGGCGTAGGAGCGAGTGAAGGGGGTTGGTTGTGAAGGAGCGGCAGAAGCGTCATGTTGTGTAACGCTGGAGGTTGTCACGCTATCATTCGTCGCCTGGGCGAGAGCGGTTGACGTGCAGAGGAGCAGGAATGCTGTCCAATTGCGGAGTTGTGCGGTGGGCATTGCTTGGGAGCATAGCTTGACCAGACTCGCGAGCTGGCTGGCGGAGTTTCGAGACGGGTCATGAGCACCGATGCATGTGTGGGGGGCTGAGAGGGTTTCAGCGCGGTGCGAACAGGTGTTCGTGCAAAGACACGTTGCGCACAGTGGCTCATTAAGTCCTAGGCCGCGTCTTTGTTTGAGCCGTGGGTGGCAGGTGCCAAGACATCAGCGTCATACCCGCCGATGTCAGAGGACCGTACCTAGGGAAGTCAAAACGTGCGGCTGCACTTGTTACTGTTCTTGTGAGACGCCTTCACTTCTGAGGCACAATTTACATATTTGTGTAGAGGTCAAAGGTCAAAGGTCAAAGGTCAAATATCAAACTAGCATCTGCACATGGTGAAATAGCGGCGGTATCCGCACGCTTCATTATATTCATGCTACATCAAAGGAGACTCGTGAAATGCTGCCTGCCTATATGCGGCCAAGCATTGCACAAGCTAGAGAGCAAAGTGCCTCTTGCCCGCCATAAGCTGTCGGGCATCCACTCGCCTCCACCTTCTTCCCATCATTGTCTCTATCATGTGTGTTGTGCTAATCACCCTAGCGCGTTATGCTTGGGTCGAAACAGGAACGCCTTATGAGAGCGCTAATAAGCCCAGCGCCAGAAGTTCCCGCTATGCTATCGTATGGGGTATGTCTTGCCAGGTATCGTCGAGTCGCATAAAATAATATCGAGGAATACAATCGTCAAACATACGTGCAAATGGTCTCTAGATCAGGTGTTGAAGCGACCCAGGATCGGTGAACGGAGGACTATGCTCGAAGGTGGATCCTGAGCAAAGGGAGTCGCATATCGAATGATCGTCCGTTTCCAGCGCCAACAGAATCGTAGCCACCATGGCTGGCTGGAGAAAGTCGCACGCCTGCGTGGTCTAAAAGGGACTGAAACCAGCCTACGAAGCCTTGTTCTAGAAGCCTTCGTTGCCTGCATGGCAGACCTTGATCTCCGAGACCCATTCGGAGGCAAGAACTTGGTGCGCTGTAAGACGGCGTGCTGGAATGGGATCGAGGATCGAATAGATCACATTACGGCACTGGCGCTGTGCAAACATTAGTGAATGTATCTGTTCGAAGTATGTTCGACTTACCCTTCGCAGGACTTCGATCGGCCGGTAGCCCTCTTCCTCTTTACGGTCCTCGAGGTAACGGTCGAAGAACTCATCCTCACCCTTTTGCGCAACACGCCAGAGATGCCGACCAGTCCTCATAGCCATGTAGATGATACCGCAAGCCCAAACGTCGACAGCGCGAGGATCGAACTCCTTATCGACATACTCTTCAGGAGCAATATAAGGGGCCGAACCGCAAAGACCAGCGGTCATGTGGGCTTCCTTCTCCCAGGCCATCCTGAAGCACTCGCCATTGCCAAAGTCAGTGATCTTGATCGCACCGTGGGTGGTCAGGAGAAGGTTCTCGGGCTTAAGGTCGCGATGCGCGACACCCATCTCGTGCATGTATTCGACACCGCGCATCAACTGCTTAAAGAAGCAGTCAGCTTCAGCAACCTCGAGCTGTCCAGCGGCAAGGACGAGCGTGTACAGATCGCCTCCAGAGCAATATTCCATGACTTCGCAGTATACACCCTTCTCGTCCTGGAGAAGGTCGAGCGTAGTGATGACGTTTGGATGTTGCATGGACGAGGATATGCAGAACTCGGATGTGAGGCGCTTCTGGTACTTCTTCGCAGACTCGTTGGGACGCTGCTTGAACTCCTTGACGGCGTAGAGCTGCTCCCGCTTTGCATCCTTGGGGTCCTGTTTATGAGCGACGCGGACGATACCGAAGGCTCCTCGCCCCACGACCTCCTGGCACTTGCCATACTTCTGCACCAGGGTCTGCGGCAGATTGGACGAGTTTTTCGCTTCAGCAAGCTTTTCTTTTTCGTTACGCATGACGTCAACCCAATTCGACATGAGACTGAGGGGCTGATCGGCGGGGTTGTCCTCCTTCTTCTTGCCCAACATCAAATTCTGGAACATATCGGACAGCTTCTCTTGACGCTTTGCGACCTTGAGGTGGTGCTCGTGGCCGCCCTCCTCGTTGGCCCAGAAGCGCTTGTATGGCGCAGGCTCTTTGGGAGCCTTCGAGACCGAGCCCTGGCGCACAGGTGCAGGGCGACCATTCGCGGTGTCGACGCCGTTGGCGACTCTGGCTGCCTTGACGGTCTCGCCGTTGGTCTGCTTCGACCCAACATCCTTGCTGGAGCCGAACATGCTGCTGAGGCGTGAGGACATGGTCGGTTTTTTTGGCTTCAAGAGGGCTTCGGCGGCGGCTTGCACTCCATGCGCTCCAGATTGGTGAACCACGGGTGGGGGCAGAGCAGTCGCCTCTGGCATGGAGTGCAGTGACGACGCCGTAGAGGCAGTCGCAGATGGTGACGCAGCAGGTTTTGAGGTCCCACTGGGTGGGTTACTGCTCGTAGAGGCCGCCATATCCTTGGAATTTGCGAGTTGTGCTGGCCGGCGCGGCTAGGAAGGCTGGGTGGGTCGAAAACTGGGTACGGGAAGTGCGATGGGATTTGGTTCGGAGACGCAGGTGTCTCGCGGGCAAGGAGCCCAGGGTTGTTATTGTATGGCCTTCAGCACAGCGTACGTTCGGCGGCGATGGGTGGTGGAGATCAGATTCGGAAGCGTGTGCTGCGCGTGGGTGCTTTTGTATCGCGAAAACACGGTGAAGATGGGAAAAGAGCAGTCGCCGGGGCGAACAGGCAACTTGGCCGCAGTGGTGGCTGCTCTCTTATTGCTGGGGGCGTGGGGATTACAAACGCGCGCGCAACTCGTGCAGAAGCAGACACTTGCTCGCGCAAAGTGTGGGTGGCTGCTGCTGTGGCTGTGTCGGGGGCCGAGGAAGGATCGGCGGATGATGTCGTTGGGCTGGCAGGTGCGCCGGGCAGCAGCACGCTTCCGAAGGCTTGCCTTGGTGAGTGGGCTGTTGTCTTGGACAGCAGAGGGGAGCGCGCGAGACAGATGGCTGCACCCGGGGTAGATATTTCGCTGAACGAAACCGCTGTTTGTGCGGGAGCTTGCACTGCCTCGACCTTCTCGTGGTCGGGAGCTTCGATTCCAGTTAGACTGCGCGATTTTCCATTTTGCTCCCCTCATTATTCGACTTGCCGCCGACCGCTCATCTCTCCCAGTTGATTATCAAAGCAAAACGACCCGCGGGAAGCGGCTAAGCGCACTGCCAGAGGAACGCCGAGCTTGATCTTCAGCCCTGCTCGTACTCGCTCAAAATGTGGCAGGTGAACGTCACTCTGGAGGTATTCGGGCATTTGCTTTACGCAATGCGGCAAAAGGTGCTCGCAGAAGCAGCAGTGCAGTGCTGACATGTTCTGTTCTGCATGAGGTTTCAAGGTGACGTCCTCTCGACTGTCGATTTCAAGATCCAGCACCAGCCAGTATCAACCCTAGCTTCGATCCCAATATGGTAAATCGAGCATCCTCCATCAACCCGACTGCTTCAACTGCATGCACACGATGTCTGGTGACGCAAGGGAGCTTGCTTCTGGTGAGCGTCAGCCGTAGCCTGCAAGACATGCCGTGATCACACGTCCATCTTCACATTGCATCCTCGTCTCCATTGGCTTCCAAGGTCGTTGCAGGTACCCATACCGGTACCATGCCGGCACACGTCAAGAGGACGCTGGCGAATTACTCGCGTTAGCAAAATTCAACACCATAACAGCAGCAACGGCGCGCCGGTGTCATCTGCCCCGCATTCGTAGCCCCTCCACACTCCGTGCGAACACGTCCACACCGCAACTCAAATACCCCGAGTGCGTGCGACATGCAGCAGAGCAATTTAAGCAGCAGGTCGGCTATCCACTTACCGGTCGTAGCGCGGGTCTGCCACATAGCCGCACGCCAAATCCTGTCGTGTATCTTCAACAACTGCAGTATGCAGACAATGCGGACCAACAGCTGTGTCTGGTCGAATGCACGCCTTCGCACTGACCACTTTCGAAATACCATCAGCCTGGGTAGATCCGTTTGCTTGGGCTACATAACGCAGGGGTTCTCTGTGCCGGCTGCCCTTCATTGGCTGCTGAGGGCTGAAGCTACACCGACCGCAGAACTCTGTTCACTCTATTGTGACTACACACGTATTTCGATACGGGGACAATCATACCAGATGAACGCACAGAAGAGCCTGCAGGCTCGTGAACAACATTACATAACAGCACCCGCAGCTCTGTTCCTATCTCGCAGGATGACAATCAGTGTGGAGTTGAGCAGCAGGTCTTGAGCGCGATTTTTCATAGCCACTCAAAAGTATGCACCTGCACAACAGGCCACATTTCAAGTTACAAGATGATCATATTACCTGCAGCCTACACTCGGTCGGTAACGACTTGGAACAGCTGCCTGTGTCTGTTGACGTAAAAGATCTGCAGAAGCTGATACTCCCTTCCAGTACCAAAAGCGTGCCCGCTTGCTCGGCTATGTCCTTGCACCAGGTCGAAGTGACAGCGGGAACGAGAACGAGAAGCGGATGTTTCAGATCTGCTGTTCGAGACAAGTCCCACATCCCCATTGTTCCTGCCTTGCACAGCCTCGTCCGTCTCGTGGCTGCTTTACTCGACATCATTGGCGTCCCAGGCAGCTGATAGCGACCTGCAAGTATCTCGACATATAGTCGATCCTTGGAGGTAGGTGTCGAAAGCTGTGTAGGTTTAGTCAATGTGTTGAAGGCATCGATCTGAGGCTACATCCTCGTAAGGCTGCTCTACGATGTGCACTTACTTTCCGTTGTGTGCGGCAAGAGCCAAAGGCCTCTATGGCAGCAACTGCCTTCAGGCAGCTGTCCAAGATCAACAAGGCTCAGCTCTTTCGCTCCTTGACATCTCAACAACAACACGCCTGACGAACACCATTGGTTTGTGATGTAGCCAACAGACAATTCCAACAGCTTTCGAAGGCGGCGCTTTCAGAAAGGTGTATCTATCTAGGTCGCTCTCTATACAGGTGCTGTGATCCAATTGGTTCCGTCCAGTGATCCCAAGCCATTTCATGCACACCCAAGACGCCCAACACCTCAATCACGAATGCTATCCGCTCTCCTCCCCGTCGCTCACCCTTAGCGTATCCTCATTGTCCCAATCCCACTCCCTGCAGACCTCACTCTCCCCTTCCAACGCAAACATCTCCTGCTGCAGCACCTCTGTCGTCTCACTCTCGCCATCCCAGTGCTGCTCGCTGTGCTCTTCTAACGCATACACCTCACTCATACACGCTCGCAGAAAACTGCTGTAAAACGCCCCATCCCTCAACTGCCGTTTCTTGCACGCAACCACCGTCGGATGCGACGGATGCGCGTGAAAATTACAGCTATCCCTAATCTCCTCCTTGAGCTTCAGCCGACTAACGTGCTTCATCGGCGTTGTAGTAAGCAGCATATCGACCAAAAAATCCTTGGGCAGATCATCCAGCTTCGCCCGCTTGATCTTCGTCAGGTCCCTGTACACCGCCGCCTCTTTGACCAGATACCTGCACAGCGGAGCGGAACTAGGTAGTCCAGAGTACAGCTCTGTGTATGGCGGCCATAGGTCCCGCTGTCCCTTGCGGTCGCGGTTATAGTTCTGCAGGTCCACGAGGAGTGTCATTACGTCGCTGCTGAGCTGTGGGATGTCGTAGGTGTGCGCGAGTGTTGAGAGCCCGATGAAAGTACGCAGGTACTGGTGGTTTGTGCTGAATAGGAACTCTGCGGTATCGAGCCAGGCGGGCGTGCGGCGCGTATTAAACAGGTCTTCTGTCGACAATTCGTCTCCATCGTGATCCTGTGGCGGCGGCGCTGCATCTGCAGGACCGGGCGCATCGAGGTCGATAATTTCCTTCCCCTTGAGGTGCGGTTTTGGGCGCTTGATCACGCGCTTGGGCTCTTCGCGGGTTGCCTGGCCGTAGAGCCAGAATTGGAAGAGTTTGATTGTTGATTCGGAGATGTTAGGGAGGTGGATGGTGAGCGCTTCGTCTTCGGATAGCAGGCCTTCACAGGCGTTACGGAAGTAACGTGAGTGTGCACAGAGAAGGTCTTTGTGTAGCATGAACGACTTCTTGCCCTCGTCTTCCTCGCCTATTGTTATCCCGATGAGGGTCTGGTCGATGGCACTGCCTTGCGTCAGTAGCGTGCTCGAATGAGGTAGGACGGGTGTGGACCCGTGCCGAGCACGTGTGGAAGCCTTACAGGAAGTTGGGGCGTTTTCGCTTCTGCCCGGCAGTTGGTGCTGAGTTCGCATTGCCCATTTTGGAATTGTGATAGGCCTTCTTGAGGTTGCTCACGACATTCATTGGTTGTGGTCGGCGTGAGGCGTGCGCTTGCCCTACCTTTTTAGTGGAGCAAACAAAGGGTTCGTTGACTGGGAAATTAGCGCGACACGCTAACACCGCGTGGTCACACTTTCACGCCCGAGGGAAGGAGCACAGAATATGTTCGGAGATGTGGTTGATCGACACCTGACAGATTTCTATACATATAGCTACAACATGCGGGTATACACAACACAGATGTCTCGATCTCGGGCCATGTGGTTTGCAGGGTCTTAGACACCTCATTCCTGCTGAGACATGTGTGTAGGAAAATTGTAGTCCGTGTAGTCGATATGGACAAAGGCACGGTCGACGTACGGTACGCTTTCTGAACACGTATTAGTGCAATATTCGTTTAGGCTGGCGACATGGACTCACCAAGGACGTATTGCAGACTCTCTCCGAGATCGTGGCTGTCCCTCAATGCGGTGTGCTCATCGACAACGATGTCGACCTCTACGTTAAGCTTGTCGCCGGCGTGATAGGCTTGGATACCTTGAATCCTCTTGATCGACTTTGCGAAACGCATAGTCATGTAAAGCAAGATGTTTCGCTCGTCGGCAGTGGCACTCGCACCAGTCAAGTTGCGGATGTGCTCTGCTGAGGTGCGCGACCAATTGATGATCACGTAGGCGGACAGCAAGATACCACCAAGCGCATCAAGCCACCAAATCTTCCAGAAGTAGCCAACGAGCGGGAAGAAGATTGAGAAGGTGTTGAAAACCACGTCCGTGACAGCGTCTTGGGCGAGCGCTTGCACAGAAGAGTTGCGGATGAGGCGGCACCAGAACCAGCACAGTCCCTTAATTACAACGGTAGATGCCATGATAGCGACTGCCGGAATAGTGAGCTGCACAACCGAGTGATCTGGCCCAGAAAGACGGGATATACCCTCAATACCGACCTGGAAGAAGGACGTGATCATGATCACTGAGAAAACAAGGACTCCAATAGGCTCAAGACGTCGGCGGCCAACAGGATATGCGTATCGATCCTGACGTGCGATCATCCAAGATGTGAACCAGACGATGGCGGTACTGAGGAAGTCGAGCGCGGCATCGACCAAACTGGCTACGACGGAGAGCGAGGATGTCATGACTGCTACAATGATCTTCAGGATCAGGAGTGCCGTATTGGCTGCCAAGTTGAGGTACAGCGCCAGCTTGACGATGGGACTGTCCGTATCCTCGTCCTCCTCGGGCACCCAATCCAGCAGTTTTGAGTTTGAGGAGCCCTCATCTTCGTCATCTGAGATTACCTCGTCGCGCGGAATCAAAGGTGTGTTCTCGTCAGCCTCAGGTACTTTGTACAGGTTCTTCGGTGTTCGTGTCAGCTTCGCCTTTGTGGTACCGTTCGCGTTGCCATTCGTGCCGTATGAGTCTGTCAGGCTGGTTGCCGAAGAGTGCCCGTTGCTCAACGTGCCGTTGTGCGGTGTGGTTGCGGCCGGTGTGTTCACCGCAGAAGATTCTTCGCTGATCGTGTAGGGGATGTTAACGGCGCCAGATTCGAGGTTGGTATATTCTTCGATGAGATTGTGGGGTAGCGAGGAGTCGAGGAGACGGTCGATGTACATGTAGTGCTGGATGAGCTGGTTGTTGCGCTCGTAGTACTCTCGTCTGCAATATTGTCAGTTGCGTACATGCGATCTCCACAGAATTCGACTTACATGGGCTTCCTCATGCCCTTCAGCTCTTCATCACTTTTGTAATACTTCTCCCTGCCTACAGTCAGTCCTGGCCGCTCCTGTATGGTTCTCAGGCACTCACCACTTGTACCGAGGGTTCGAGTTTCCAATCAGGCGCTGGCTGCGCATTTGCGGTGTGTTCAGGACCGATGCGCCAACACTGTGCCTTCTGTCCGAGTCGCTCTCGTAGTTCATCATCAGGCCATGGCGGCCACTCTCCAGGTCCTCATCATCATCGCTAATGCTACCGCGGCGCTCGCGGTCGACGCTGCGCAATGTTGACGGTCGACGCTTGAACAGAGAAGGCAAGTGCTGCCCTCGTGTAGAGATTGCGCTTCCTTCATTCTGCAGCGGCAGGAAGAGCTTGCTGTTGGCGATTCGAGGGAGACTCGACGAGCGGGGAACTGAAGCTGGAGAGGGCGATTTCGGGGGTGGTGTTGTAGCTCCTCGTCGGTCCGCCATGGTTGAGTTTGACTCCAGTATTTCAGCTGAGGAGGTGTTGGAGTCTGAAGGGTCCGCGACAAGAATTTGACGGTTCAATTGACAAAGCTCGGTTCTTCCTCGCCCTTATCTGTGCAATTATTACTGCTTGGCTCTGAACAATGCGCCCGAGGCTAGAGCTGGTTGTGTAGAAATCGAAACGATGGAGCGTGTGCGCTATAACGCGACTGCAGTATACTTCCATACGAAACACATGGTGGGCAGTGGGGTGGCAGCGTGGTGCAGGACGAAGCGCAGGTTGGCCGAGAAGAGGGTCCAGGGACCGGAGATCTACAATTCATGTTACGGAAAGCGCAATCTTGGGTGGCCATAGCTTCATCTGGGGAAACTCCTCTGACAGTCGTGGGCTTCGACTTGTCGCAAATGTTTCACGATAGCAATGTCAGCCTTGGCAAATTGTGAATAATCTGATCATTGTTTTGTGTCTACGTGGTTCTTCGTGTCTGCTGCCTCACTTCAAGCTCTGCATCTCAAGATGAGCCCTTGAGGTGTTCAACAATCCCAGAACTGTATCCGGTGAGGATCCACTCAACCGGCGTCTCGCACCTGCATGAACTCCTGGGCATGCGCTGATCCTCGCGTAGCGCCGTCACGCAGACATTCAACACGAGAGCTGATCCTTCCTTGTCCTCAAAAATTGCGCGACGACCTCCACGCTCACGATCGCACCCAGGAAGCTGTCAAACTGAACATCATTCTTTGTTCTCCATGGATGAGGCCATCACATCCTTCGCGCAGGCGTCCACTTTGGCTGTGAAGACGTGTGGCTTGCTTGCGATGCGCTTGCGGCATTCTGTCTCAGTAAGGTTCGTTCGTGTGATCATGAAAGAGACAGGAATTGAATACGTGGTCAAAAATGCCGATAGACATCTTGTATGCCTTTTGGGTGCGTGTTTTCACAGCGTAACACACGCCGACCTCGAACGCAAGGTCAGGATTGAGCTTTCGTAGAGCTTGCATCTACTGGGCAGGGTCTCCCTCGCCATAGAGGATTCATATCCAGGCGATCGAACAGGCCAACAATTTTGTGAACTTGGACGATGCTGGCAAGTTGCTGTATACGAAGTTGACAAAGACTTCATCCTCATCTAGCCACCGGTTCCATTTCCAACATTGACCGACAAAGGCTGTCATAATGTCCTCGCGCAACTGGGGCACAGAGTGCTTGTCAGCTAGTATAAAAATTCTCATGATGGCCAGATTGAACGACTTCGTATTGTGCACCCATCTCTTATTGTTGAAGTATTTGTTTTCATCGTCACTGTGCGTGTGGTATTCCTCCTTGTCGAAGATGGGAGGGTTCTCAATAAGATAGCTCCTACGGTCGCAGGTTGCTCTGCTTACATACATCGCTGTAGTAAGTGTCGTCTTCGCGGGCCGGTTCTATAGGATTATTCGCTTCGCCAAGCGAAGTAGTGCGCCATGATCAAGTGCTGCTGATTTCGTGTCGAACCGCAGACTTTGTACGTATGCCCAGTGCAGAAAGATCCGGAAGCTGCTCTTGCCGACTTCCTTTAAGGTAATAGCGTGCTGCTCTTGGAATGGGCCCTTGAGAACCGTATGGAAGTAAGGTGAGACCGTTGTCAATTTTTGCTTGTATACAACAAAATTGGTTTCCTCGACCTGTACAATGATAGCAGAGCGATTACATTTGGCTGCATGGTTGACTGTTTGCGCGTGTTGGCTTCGTGTTGGCCTCGTGTTGGCTTTGTGGAGTTCAAGAGAGAATTTGGAGACGCGAAAATGTTGTCCGAGCCTACAATTTGGTGCGCAGAAATTCTTAAAGCCCTATTGCCATGTCTGGTAACGGAGCAAATAACCATGTTTGACTATGTTCTACGGGAAATTATTCGAATATACAGCTGCCTGCTTGACCAAGATACGTTTTTTTGGTACCGAGGTATTCCGTTGCGTCCAAACTATTATCAGATCCTAGACACAGCGAGCCATCAATACTACTACACTACCTCTGACATTGGGGTCATCTATCTATGATCGGAGTTCCTTAGATGCTACTCCACCATCCAATCTGCGATGGATCGATGCTCTTTAGAGCATCGTCGATGTTGAAGAGTTCATCACGTCGTTCAGGCAAACCTCCAAGACTGCTCTAAAGATGTGTTGCTAAGAAGCAATACGCTGCCGACACATGACTGTCTCTCGAGTGATTCCTGCGTGATCGTGAAAAGGGCATGCATTGAGAACGTTGTCTTCAATATGAAACGAAGCCAGACAGTTCTCCTCAAAGGAGGCCTCCGCCTTCTGCGCAAGAACAATAGCAACCTCTAGGACGAGCTCTGGGCTGAGGTCGTTCAACGCTCGCATCTTGTCAGCAGCGTCCCCATAAGAGACTCTATTCCCCTCTTTAAAGGCAAGTCCGTCCCAAGCAATGCAGTTGGCGGAGGAACTTAGTCATCTTAGAAGACGCTGGTAGCCGGTCACGAATGAAGACGAACAGATCAGACTCATGGTCTGGGAACCAGTTCCACTGTCAGATCTGACAGAGCCACGCCGTCACGATATCATCTCGAAGCTGAGGCACTCAGTACCAGTCAGCGAAAAGGAACAGCTTCGCAATACTCATGTTGAAACGAGTGGCGTTCCGTATCCATGTAGCATCGGCGCAGAATACCTCAAGGGCCTTTTCTGCCATCGTTGGAACTTGCCGTTCGTCGAAGGCGGGTTCCGCACCAGCGCCGCTCATCTCGTCGTCGTCATCCTCTTGCTCGTTTTCATTTTCGTCTGCGTGCTCGTCTCCGTCTGCAGATTTTTCAGTGTTCAGCTCGTCGACCGCTTTGAACAGACGCGCAACTTTGGCTGGCGGGAGTAGTGCATCTGATGGCAGTGTCTCGGCTTCGGTGCTGTATTGAGAGCTTTGCGCATGGAGCCAGTGGAGAAACATCCGGAACACTGGTCAGTGACGCCCTCGAGGAAGATCGAGTTACCATGTGCCTCTTCAAAGCGTCCATCGAAGGCGTTCTTGATGTAGGTCGATACAGATGTCAACAGTGCTTTCTATACCACGATCTCTCTACCATCCTTGAGGCAGATTGTGACGGTCTCTAAGTCCATCGTCTGGAAGCTGGGTATTCGCGTGTGTGAAACGTCTGTTTGCATAGTTGAATACCTCCAAGGTTGGTCTTGATGATAGTAAGAGAGCATGAGGCTCGAGAGTGTGACAGCTGTTTATGACGAGCAGAGATTAGACATGAGGTTGGTGAAAGGGTAAGGGTTCTGTATTGTGTATTTGCGTCTTGAAACGAAGACCGTACTCGAGCGTCTTTCCACAATGTAGATGAGAGGGGAAATCTGTACTATGACCTGCTCTCCCTTCGATTAGGACTCTCGTCTTTCGCCGCGAAAAAGGTAGCACTCTGTCTACGCACCACAGTCCATACGATTCTGAGCGATGTGATACCCTCATTTGACGCTGACATACTGGCACAGGTTGTAATGCCGCAGTGACATTCGAAGGCAGGCTTAGCCGAGCGTCATTGCACCAGACCTAAGCTCCTGCACGCAAGCATCCAAGACAGCCACAAAGACCTCGGGTGTGTCCTTAATCCGGCGGCGACACTGATCTGCGTTAAGGTCAGTGTGCTCATAAAACGGACATGCGTTGGGCACAAAGTCGCGGAAGTCGATTGGATCTCGTCGGCGAGACTGGTAGTGCGTGTGGATAGCACCTGCCATGCTGACGCTTGACTTGGAAAGCGAACTCGGAGTGTAAGCCCAACAGTACACGCATATTCTCGGCACGGCTCTTTGTTGCACATGCGCTCCTGGTCGCCGGTAACCATAACAACGCTGTGGACAGAGCGATGAGTCTCATCAGGGACGAGGATGTTGGAAGGTTGTCACACATGTAAGTGGTCAGCCCCTCGGGATCTGGGTACCAATACATGGCGTGACAGAGCTCCAAGCAGGCCGTCAGAACGTCGTCGCGCAGTTGAGGGACCTTATATCTGTCCGCGAAGACGTAGAGCTGTACGATAGAGAGGAAGATCCTGCGATAGTTCGCCAACCAATCCTGGTTTGTGTAGAAGCGCTCTCTAAGCTCCTCTATGTGTTCTGGCTCCGGATGGAAGTTTCGCTCGTCGAAGCCGTAGTCACCATTGTGACTGGTGTCGTAGCTAATCTGGTAGAGATTGGCGACTGTAGGACTGGTTCCGCGTGTCGAGGGTGTTCCTGCGGTTGTCGGGAGCAGGGATTCTTTGCAGAGTACCTTGACTGCAGGTCGTGAACGAAAGATCTTGATGTTTGCCCACTGCAGGAAGGCTCGGAAAGTTGGCTCGGAGACATCGGGGAGTGCGATGGTGTGCTGCTTCGCCTCAATGAATGGTCCATCGAAGGCATTCTGTGAGTAGGACGAGACCGCTGACAGCACTACCCTGTGCACCGTGATGGCCACATTTCCTTCTGGACGAATAGTCACTGAATCGAGATCCATCGTGAGAAAGCTAGGCATCAAGTCGCCTTGGGAGCTCGGAGGTGGCTGCATATCCGCAAGGTTGATGTGACGAGGCAGACAAGAATGAGGTAAACAGTGCGGAGCAAAAAGTTGACGAGGAGGGGCAGAAGTGATCGCGAAATGAAAGAGGATACAGGTCGGCAACAAAAGTGAAAAGTTGAGAATCCTTCTATAAGTGTCTTTCCTCTTCGGGTAATAGAGCAAACGCTGTTTCCTAGACCGTTAGCGTAACATTGAATCACCTACCAGTTTCTGCAACTGCTTCAGTACAGGTCTGCAGCTATTCAATTCTATCACTTGAAAGGTGTTGTGGGAAATCTCTGAATCCGGTGGTGCAAAAGTTGGAAGTGAAGTAGAACAGCCGACGCAAGACTTCGCCGACAGCAAAGATTAAACGCAGTCACCCAAACTGGCTGACGTGTTCAGAGTTGTTCCCCAGCCTCATGTCTACCAGACGTGCAAACAACGTGTCGCGCACGCGCAGCGATTATAGCTATAGCCCCAACAGTGATGTCCATCTGGCAACATTGCTTATGATCGATCACGATATGCTCCTGAAGCAGGCACGGGCTGTGTTCCCTCGTAAGAATTGCGTTGCCGCAGCTCTTGCCTGTAATGTAGTGTTTTATCAAATAGTCCTGGATCAAGCTGACCTGAACAGCGAAGTCGGGCTGATCGCTGTACGCAGTCTACAGTACCGAAAGCTGTTTCGAATCATACTGCGAAAGCCAATGTACCGCCGTGGTCTAGGCAATGTATCTGGCGAGGGACGATGTTGTAGGCAGAAATTCGTATATGAAAGTAACCAACTCGACGTTTTTGGGCTCTGGGATCCACGACCATTCCTGCTCTTGCTTGAACATGGCGCTGATGGTATCATCGCGCAGCTGGGGTACGTCGTACTTGTCGGCGAAGATGAATAGCTCCGCCATTGCATGGATGGAAGATTGATAGTTGCTCTACCATTCCAAACTCTTATGGCATCTCTCCAACATTTCGCGACGAAGATCCCAATACTCCTGTGTTTTACCGTGAGTACAAGTGAGCTTTCGGCAATCGCCGCCAGTAGTATCGTGAGCTGCCTTGCTGTCAGCGAGCTCAGGCAGGAGTATCTCTGGCCCAGGCAGCTCTAGGTCCTCCAAAAGACCTTCGGCAGCTTGTATCGCGATCCAGTGTAGAAACAGTCGAAACGTGTGTTCAGAGACATCCGGAAGAGAAATTGTACTCAGAGCAAACAACAAGCAGACAGACTGGCACCGTTCAAGCGACAACGATGGCTTATTACACAATATGAGCATGCTGTTGGTACAGCAATGATGTTTGGCGCCTCCCGTGACAGACCGATGCGGCTAGCCCGTGCATAGGCCACTTGGACCCACATACCCGCACAAGCGAGTCGCACTTGCCGCTGCTCGAGAAAATCGAACTTCATCGTTGACACAACTTTCGACATCCGACTGCAAGTCAATCAGCCACGATGCCGGTACGCTGCCGCCCTTCCACGACGGTTACCACTACGCTCGACGTTTTCTAACGAATTGCTACAGTCCCAAAAGTCTTTCCGCACCAAGCAGAAGCTTGCAAAGGCTCAGAAGCAGAACCGCCCCATCCCCCAGTGGATCCGCCTGAGGACAAACAACACCATCAGGTACGCCGACATCGCGAACGCCCGCATCTCGTAGCTGCCTGCGATCTTCCGCAGCAGATCGCACGACACGCACAACGAACGCACACATGGAGGAGCCGCAGCTGACAGCCCGCAGGTACAACGCCAAGAGGAGGCACTGGCGCAAGACCCGTCTCGGTATCTAGACGACTCGTCTACGGACCCTCATTTTCGACTCTCGATTCCAGCACACAAGTACACCGCGTACACGACAAGCCCACCCACGAGCGCACGCACGGATATTGGTTTCGAATCGCAATGACGGGAATCGAGCAGACAGTCTTCAAAGCCGGGCTCATTATGTCTTTCTTCATGAATGGTATGGGTATCTGCGAATACCCTGGCGCTACTGCGGGAATGAGAAATCGAATCATGATGGGTTTAGACTAGGCAGTGATATCAGATACGAATACACTCGCTGGTCACAATGAATATGATGTGCGTCACTGGATGTGATGTGGTCGTGTTGTACGATGGGTAGCATGTTTATTGAACGCTGGGTCTACGTCTATGACATAATAGCGACTGGAAGGGCAGACTGGACAGGAGGCTGCCTTGCTTCGGCGCTTTTTCGCACTCCATGCACGCTCAGATGAGCCAGACATGAGGCGTTATTTAAGCACTCAGGCCGCTCTCCCTTCGCATCGAATGACCGAGCCTCCAGTACCGAGAACGACGCTCAAACGGCTCTGAATATGAACAGTGCCTCCACCAAGCCTGCCTCCCAACACAATCTACTTCCCACTCCTCACCTGGAACTTCGGCCGATCACTCAGATCGACAATCAAACACCTCTCATTGCTCTTGCCCGCCGTCTCAAACAGACTCACAACCCCCTTATCAATCTTGATAACCGTACTGCTCCCGGCATAGCACACGCCCTTCTCCATGCCACTCCGATTCGCCATAACCACAAACACCGGCTCATCCAGCCTAGCCTCCACAATCGGCTGAAAACGCTCAACCCAATACGCAATGGTTGCAACATCGGGCTGACTCGAATCGCGCATGAGTTCCTCGGGCGTGAGATGGCACAGCCACGCCATCGAGACGCACAGCAGGTTTGTCTTGTGCGTCAGCGCTGTGGTGGCAAATTCGTACGCGTCCCAGGCCGCGGTGAATTTGTACGGGTTGATGTCCATGCAGATGCCTAGCGTCACGTTGCCGAGGTCACCCAAGGGGCCAGAGAAGAAGGGCGTGTCGGGTGAGGTGGGGTTGGAGAGGTTGTGCTCGTGTGAACCGGGGCCTTCGGTGGCCCATGTTTCGTCGGTGTAGTAGAGGAAGGATTTGCGGTAGTTGTTGAGAATGGCGCCGGCGGGGGAGATGGTGACGGTGGAGTTGTATTGTGTGGACGGCTGGGTGGGTGTTGCTGTTGTGATCTCTGGGTAGCCGATTGTTACGTGGCAGTTGTAGTGACGGGCTGCTTGGATGGCCCATTGTGTGCTGATTCCAGATGTCGTGGGTTCCAGATATGGTTTGATCTCCTCTAGGGAGAAGAAATTGTAGCCTGCAAGTGCGTTAGCGTTTGGAACAAAATGGTCCGTGAGGACTGAATTTGGACAAGGAGACTGCACGATAGCCAAGGCATCTCACAAAGAATAGACAAACCGGTCTATCCTCCCTCAAGTAGTATGTCACATGTTCCAGACCCAGCGCTTTGCAGGTTACTTACCTGTAAAGGCGAGTTCTGGAAGCACAAGCCAGTCAACATCGAAGGGCAGTTGAGCTTCCAGTAGTATGCTGTCTGCTCTAGCGATGTTTTCCTGGACCTTTCCCACTTCCGGGGCAAACTGAAGACACGCGACTTTCATCTCGGCGTTCTCTCAGGGCCAATGTGGGGTATTGGAGGGGTAGACCAGGGTGTGTCGAGCTCGGTTCAGTGATGAAGTGGTTGTGAGGTCAGTCGAAAATATATTTGAGAGCAAGTAGACTCTCAAAAAATGATCTGTCGGCAATCTCCTTGATCAGGCCAGAATAGAGGGCTGGTGTTGTAGTCACGATCATTCGGGCCCTTGGTTCCCGCGCCCTAAACTTGTTCAAAAACGTTGAGATCCGCGGAAAGACAAAAGGACAAAAGAAGTAACTAAAGCTTCCCAACCCAACGCCGATAGCAGAAGAACGCGCAAGATTCCAAATGTCGGGCTTGCAGCAGAGACACCATCAATCTGCGAGGTTGGTAGTATGTGTACCTGCATGAAGCCTAGCCTCTTCCAATCTAGTGCAGTGCAAGATCTCGGAGCAATTGGAAGCTTTGGGCAATTGAGGGCTATGACGATATGATCGATGGTTTCTAGACAGCTGCAGCTGCTGTCCACGCTCTGCAGAAGCAACCGCGCTCAATGCGCAATGAGGTTTCCATAACATCCGTGACCTGAATCCTTAACAATGGCTGGCAGGCGTTTCGTGGACGCCGCGAAACTGTTCCAGGCGTCCAAATCGATTGCCTCGAAGCACATCACGCTACGCTCGCAGCAGTTCGAAGCCTACCAAAAGACGTCCACATTAGCCAAGGCTGTCAAGTCGCAGACCGACCGTGTCACCCTTACCGCCGCCGCTGCCGTTGCTCTCTACCAGCGGTCGAACGAAGCCGCTCCATCCTACACTAAAGCCGCACCCGAGCGCCCAACACCACCAAGCACACAGCATGCAGATATACCCAGGAAAGAGACTGTAGAGAGACAGGCACCAGAGCACGACGTCAGGGAAGGACTTCAGCAGGACCATCACTATGATCGCTCCGGACGAACGACCGCTGCTCAGTCCCCGCCGGAACAAGAGCTCGATGTCGAACAGGCGAAGGCACCGCGTCGACCACTGCCAGATGGCACAATACCCCCTGAAGGTATGATGTTGGGACAAGAGAAAGGCCAGGACACTTTCTCTGAGCGACCTGTAGCGGAGGCTCCCAAAGACCCCTTGGCCAACGAGCAGACCACCCAGGTTCGACAGGAGGATGAGGGCATAAAGCCAGTAGAGTCTATCGAGTCAACCATCCCGTTACCTGGACAGCCAAGAGGCAGTTCCACTGATGCCACAGAGCCTATACCAGCACACGCGAACGACCTGCAGCCATCGACAAAGTCGTCCAAAATACAAAGCCTTCTCGAGGGCCACGACAGAGACGTCTTCTATACAAGATCGGTGGAGTCACAGTCTGAGTCGTCTGCACAATCACGTTCCCAGATACCTAAAGAGACTGCAGACAAGCAGGGAAGTGACAGTCATGTTGAGGAAGGGCGTCTTAATCAGGATGTGTTCTATGCTACGCCCAAGCCAGGGCAGCAGCAGACACCGATCCAGGCTGCACCTCCCCTTGACGAGGATGTACCAGAAGGCGTCAACACTGATGTGTTCCACTCAAAAAGGGTTGCTCGAATGCTCGGGCAAGATCGCTATTCACGTAAAGAACACCTCGGGTCTACTATTTCGAGAGGCACAGGGAGACACCCTCTTGACGACCGACCGATCGCTCAGACTGAACACAGTGCAAGAGTTCAGTCAAGCCAGCCATCTCAATCGCCGGCACCTGCCCAAGCAACCGACCAAGCGCAGCCTTCAACAACCGAAGAGGAGATGCAAGATCTGGCTTTAAAGCTAGCCAGGGACGCCGAAAAACAGGCTACGGCTGCTTCTGGGGTATGTACTGGGTGCAGCTTATCTCGAAGGATGCTGATATACTGACAGTTGGGTCGCAGGTACCTACTGAGCCAGAGCCAGAGAAGCCAGCATATGCACTTCGTGAATCGAGAGTCCCATCTTCACGATTCGGGCGGCTTTGGCAGTACGCCGGATTGGGCACCAGTATGGCCCTAGGTGCCGTAGGCGAGAGTCTTCGTCGTGTCACAGGCACAGCTGCCGCGACTGGTGGTTCGCTCATGCTCAGCCCTGGCAATCTTGAGATCCTTGTCGCGAAACTCTCTCGTATGCGAGGTGCTGCACTCAAGCTTGGACAGATGATCAGTTTCCAGGACAGTAAGATGCTGCCGCCACAAATCCAGGAAGTCCTGCAGCGTGTACAGGACAGCGCAGACTACATGCCTGCATGGCAGAGGGACAAGGTGCTCACGTCGAATCTTGGATCTGAATGGCGCGATTTGTTCGAGTCGTTTGATGACGTTCCAATCGCAGCTGCATCGATTGGACAGGTACACAAAGCGGTACTCAAGTCCACCGGACAGCCTGTCGCTGTCAAGGTCCAGTACCCTGGGGTTGCCAACTCGATCGACTCGGATCTGAACAATCTCTCCATACTCCTCACAGCCTCCCGCATCCTGCCTCGAGGGCTCTTCCTAGATAAGACCATTGCGAACGCCCGTACAGAGCTCGGCTGGGAATGTGACTACATACGCGAGGCCGAGTGTCAGACACGCTTCCGCAAGCTTGTCGCGGACGATACTTCCGTCTTCACAGTCCCCAAGGTCTTCCCCGAAGCCAGCGGGCCCACGGTCCTCACCGCAGAAATGATGAGTGGCGTAGGAGTCGCAAAGCTCAAGAGTCTCACCCAAGAGCAGCGCGACTGGATCGGGACACAGATCCTGCGTCTCTGCCTGCGTGAAATTGTCGAGTTCAAATTCATGCAAACAGATCCGAACTGGACAAACTTCCTCTTCAACGCCGCGGACAAGAAGATCGAGCTCCTCGACTTCGGCGCAAGCCGCGACTACCCCGATGAATTTGTAGAACCCTACATCAACGTCCTGATCGCTGCCAGCAAGGAAGACCGCACCGCGATCCGCGACCTCTCTCTCGAACTCGGCTATTTGACCGGCGATGAGAGCACGGCCATGCTCAACGCGCACACGGACTCAGGCCTCACTCTTGCAGAGCCATTTAAAGCGAGTGGACCTGAGATATATGATTTCCGCGATCAGACTATTACGGATCGTGTGAGAGATCTGATCCCGGTTATGGTTAGGGAACGACTTGCGCCACCGCCGGAGGAGACGTACTCACTGCATCGCAAGTTGTCCGGAGCGTTCCTGCTGTGTGCTAGACTGGGGAGCCGAGTGCCGTGTCGCGAGCTGTTCGAGAAGGCCATCGCCACATATTACGGGAAAGCGAAGATGAAGTAATACACGTATGGTTGTTGTAGTATAGATAGCATTATAGTATAACAGATCCTACACTTTCTGGTACAAATATCTGTATTGTATACGTCTCACCGTGCTTTGAGTTGCGCGATCTTGTTTGTTTAGGTTTTCATCAATATCTTGTGTCTGCAACGTACTGCATCATTGCGCCGCAGTCGCACCTTCTCTTCGCAATCCTCGCAAATGTATGTCACCCAGTTCCCTGCCTCGCTCTGACTGAGCTCTCGTTGCCTTGCGTAGTTTTCAGCGCGAAGGCGCGCTTCCGCTTCTCGTAATTGTTGCGCCTTGCGAGCTTCCTGAGTTTCGTACGCGGTTGTTGAAGCAGTCCCTGCGTCAATTCGGCGTGGTGACTGCGTAGCTGCTGAAGTTGTAGTCTCGGGGTCGGCACCCTTTCCTGAGGTATCTGGTGACAGGAGATCGTCTGGTTCTGGAAGTTGTCAGAAAACTGCGTATTAGCTTGCTTCAATGTTTAGGTGACTTACCATCTGGGGCGCTGTCGGTTCGATACAGTGCTTTGGGCATGTTTTGTGACGATGATCGTCCTTGTGATGTGAGGCTGTGTGGTGTGGACTGTATGTACCTGTGCTGAAAGGCGGAAGCGGCTCCATTGCATTCGTCCAAGACATGATGGAGAGAAGGAATTCTTATAGCAATGACATGTCCGGGTCGCCCTGGGTACTCGTGTTCTGAAGCGGCAGCTGCGCTTGGTATGCTCGATTGGGTTGTGGTATGCTGGGTGTTGTTGTTGCGAGACGAGATAACGTGGAATACGTCTGGTAACGGGGTCGATGTATGCAGGCTCTCCAGGGATTCGTGCTTCAGGGTAGTTTGCGAGCACGTATTGTCAGCAAGGGACAAAGAGATTGTTAGGTGCTAGTTGTGAGCCTCATAGGGATTGGCCGACGACATTCGTCGCTTTTGGAGCAAAGAGAACATAGAAGGGATGGACCCAACTGAGCTATGAAGCTCGAACTTCCAATTACCTCGAATGCGTGTGCTCGCTGCTAATGCTATAATATACGGAGGTCGACGTCAGTACATCAAGTGGCATGTCTCGGTGCCATTGACTCAGGTCTTCTTCTCTTGTTCCTCCTCTTTCCCCTCTTTCGAGGGTCCCCGGGACCATAGAGCAGCAGCGACAGCGATGAAAGCACCATAGCTGGTCAACATGATCATACGACCACGAAGGCCCTGTTTCCTCTTGAGCTCTTCGTTGCCTCCCAAGATCTTGACTGCATCCTTCTTCCAGGTGTACTCCAGACCGCTGTACAGTGTGGTACTGGCGACAATCCCAGAAAGCCCAGTAACGAGGTTCTTCACACCAGCTTCACCGCCCAACATGTCCTGGATGGACAGCAAGAACCCACCCGCGGCGGAACTGGTCGCAGCAGGGTCGTGGAGGAGGTTTGTACAGAGTAGTGTTCCAAGAAGGATGAGTTGAAGGAACGTGTTGAACTTAGAGAGTTGTGTGGGGTGCACTTCTGCGCTTGGTAGACTGAAGTCCCAGTATCTGGCCATGGTCTTCGGGGCGGGTAGAGATGCGTAGCGGTAGTAGAGCGCAGAGACTGCGAGACTGACATCACGTCCAAGAATGACCACAGCTAGAGGTGCCGCCATGCTTCCATTGACAGCCAGACAAGTGACGAGTGTGGTCATGAGCAGCTTGTCGGCCATGGGATCGACGACACTGCCAACCACAGTCTGCAGCTTCCATTTCCTAGCTATCCACCCATCGAGGAGATCTGAGAAGGCCGCGTAGGTGAAAAGCGAGAAAGCTGCAAGATGCTGATTGTGAACAATTAGGTACCCAACTACCGGAGTTGCTAACAGACGGGTAAGAGTGAGGAAGTTCGGTATGTTGTAGATTTGCTCGTGTCGTTGTGCTGGTGTATCCAGCTTCAGAGATGATTTCAATGTAGCTGCAACTTTTGCTGTAGTTGAGAGAGTGTTGATCTAAAGCTACTGTTAGCTACGGTAATGCTTACATGATCTGCTTGAAGGTTGGCGTTGCTTCGGCCGCTTACAACCTGCGTCTTCGTGGTGTTTGACTGAATTTGCGTCTACATGAGAACACGGTCACCACAACAGTGCCTGGCATAGATGATGTACGGCGCCACGGATTGCCTTTGTTGAAGCAAGGAACATGTAACGATTCGCAAAGTTGAAAGAGGTTTACGTACCTCTGGGTCTCCTGGTTGCTTCTCATCTTTGCGTTCCACATTTTGCCTGGCGGAGGTACTGAAGACGCTAGATGGTTGTGTGCGCCAAACATTGTTGGCTTTGGTTACTAGTAGCGACTGTTGATGCCTGATGCTGCTGTTTCGAGTCCACGAACATGAGGCACGTGAAGAGAAAGGGAGAGAAGAATGACCGCTGCGAGACCGAAGCGCGGCTCGTAAACCACTCAGCGAGCTGCGCGATAGCGTGCTCGAAATACCCGGTATCCTGCACGCCATTGACATGATTATTGAGATCGCGTGCTTCCGGTGTGCTTGTTTGCGGCTGCGACGCGCCTGCAGATGATGGGGCTGCGCCAAGCCAAGACATGACGCCCAAACAAGCAAGATTCAGGGCTCGTCATGTCACCTCCATCTGTGACTGCCAACAACAGCTCTCCGATCTGACATCGAGCGACTAGGTCATGTTGTTTTGCGATCTAGAGATAACTTCTCAGCAAGCAAGAGAGCATGGTAAATGCTCGTCGTCTCGACCGCAAGGCACAACGATCGCTCTTCGAGACTTCGCTGCGCCTCTACCACCACAAAACTGCAGAATGCACCAAGTACGCAAGGTTTCATCAGGACCACGAACACCACGATAGATTATTAGCGTAGTCTACTAGCGACGAGAAGTCGAGCCCCAGTGTGACAGTGTGCTCGAGGCGAAGTCAGTATACAGAAAGCAAGTGATGAACATACTTTGCCTACGGGCGAGCTACCTCACTACGATTGCGCTCGTCACAAGTCCTTCTGTGCGGCAAGGCGCAATTATTGACAATCCGGTTCTCCTGTCGCCGTTAATATTAACAGTCAATCGTATCAGTCAAACCTTAATCATGGCCGTTCATGCCCCTTATAGGAGAGGGACTATACGCTCACTTCCAGCAGGAGGTGATGAAAGCTTTGAGTGCAAGGCTACACTAACCTTAACTCATGCAGCAGAGCCGCTTCTGCGATGGTTTGCGCTCATTATTGCCACGGTGCAGATGCCTGAAGCGGATTGTCACGTCCAGGGCGACCTTCTCTACCAATGCACCAGCTGTCAAGATCCTACCATCGTCGACCCACCTTCTGCACAGCGGCGAATTTTGCAAGTATTGGCATAGCTCTGGAGTGTTCTGAAGGTCGAACCGCGACCCCTGATGAGTAGATAGCTATGAGAATCATTTGTTACGTATGGGCGAGGTTCAACCTTACATCGTCGCTATATAGCACCAGGGTCCGCTAACGTTTCTCCGAAGGGTCTCCGGTTGCGGAAGGAAGCTCGACCTCCACATCCACATTTGTGAGCCTACTGGGTATCCTTCTCTCGGCTTGTATGTCTTGAGGACATTCTCATCGGCGCACAGGAACGAACTTGGAAGATTGGTACAGGATGAGAGCACCTCCAGCTTAAACAAAGAAGATGATGCGCCGGGGGAGCCGCAGGATCGATCCTTCCAATGAGCCGTGCTGATCAGCGCGGTTGTTATTGCTATGCCACGACTCAATCATCTCAAAATGGTTGAAGACACCAATCGACGCTTCAGTCAATTCCATATTTGGCATTTCAGCTATCGATTTCGTGGACCTTTGCAAATTTCCGAGGACGGGTCTCCAGCTTGGGTCCACAGTTCACCGTTTGCAGCAGGATACCCCCATACTTCGCAGTCATCTGAAACCAAGACATTCAGCGAAGATTTACGCCATTTCTAGCGATCTCGTGTACGCACGCGAACCATACCTCCCCCATCCTGGCACGGGCCGCATCTTCCACTGCTTCTACGGATTCTTACTGGATAAAGTTTGGCATTGCTGCACGGTGTCATGAGTCGTGCATCAAGCCTGGCACTAGAGGCGAATTGGTGGGCATGATTCACAGTCGACCACGAGGCCGCTAAGAAACTCTAATGAAATCCGGTCAACGAGTCCTCTGAAGGTTATGGCGTAATCCTGGAGAAAGCTTGAGTCAGTCTTGCAGGACATAGAATATGACCAGAAGTAGTCGGCAGAATTGCGGGAACTCGCAAACGATATCTGTGACTTTGACAGGCGTTGTGGTTCGAATCTTATGCAGCAAGCGGCGAAGGCTTCGATCGAACACCAAGAAGCTGTCGACCCTCGCATGGATCTAGGCTCATGCCTGTACATATTGCCGGCGGTTCATTCTCGTCTTCCGCGATGGCCAATGTGCTATCGATCACATGGAACCCTTCTGCAAGTGACAGAATGCCTGAAACTCCCGCGACTCTGATACATGGCTTCAGATTCTGAGGCAGCAGAAGCAGATCAGGGACATCAAACACACCCTGCATCTGCCCTGGATCTCTTCCTGCTCGGGGTACTTGATCAGCAATCTTGTTCTGGCTACCGCTGCTGAAACACATCGTCAGGAATTCGATAATGGAAGGCACCGTCAACGTGGGTACACACCCGCTTCATCTGCATATGTAGCATTTGGGTTTACGGTAGTTGCCACGTTCAAAGGATGAAACTTTGAACACTGAATGGTACGTCTTACAAGTAGGATGGCAGCGGGTAGATCGACTGCCAAGTCTGGACTACTTACATGTTTCCGCTACCTCTGCAGGTGTATCAACTCGCCCAAACTCGTTTATCAGATTGCCAATTGACGAAAGAGGGAGCGATGAGCCTCGATGTCATTGAAATCGAACGAGCTTGTAGCCACAGCTGCAACGCATGACTTGTTGTCAACACTAAAGGGCTTTCAACGTCCCAGCTAATGATCATGGTTGAAACCTTATTACTTCTTCCACGGCCACAAGAACGGCCAATGCAATGGCGCACCGGCAGTGGCCCATTACGCTTGTAGAAGAGTTGGTCTGAGCAACGGCATTCTGCCTTCCTAGTGAGACCATCTGGCTTCTAGCGAGCATCCAGACATCCCGTTCGAGCATATCGAAGGGTGAGGGTGGGTTTCAGGTGTGCCACTCCAGCCCCCGCTAACGCAGGTACAGGCTCCTATTTCCCAAAACGATGCTTCCTCCGATGAAAATGACTACGAAATGCGCCGGCAGACGCGAGAACTTGTTTTCATGAACGGTACTGCAGATTCCTGCCGCAAGACACCAAGCGTTCGCAGATAGGATGCACGAGGCAGGAATCCAGATTTCTATTACCCAAAAATCCGCGCTCGATTAGGACGGAGTGCGGTGCATCTAGCGCCCGAAACAAGCTTACCAAAACTCTCAGAACTCGCTCGGTGACATCTCAAATACCGTATCGTTCGGAACCGATTAATAGCAAAGCGAGTCAGAAGCGCAGAGACAATTTGAATGCCAATGTCAGTCACCATGTGCGCGCTGCAGGAACAGCAACAATGAAGCTGCAAGCTTCAAGTACCGAAGACGCCGAAACGTGGGGTTTGTGATGACCCTTTTCCGACTGCATGAAGGTGGTGACGGCACCAAGCTGCAAGTTGACAATTGCGAGCGGCGCTTGCACTCGAAAGGCAGAGCCACCGGTGGTTCCTTATTCGCTGACTCGTGCCGATGACAAAACGGCTAGAACGATTATACTAGCTAAAAGCACATCTGAAACGGCTTCAACCACGCTCTCACTGGCTCGAGAGGCAGCGTTACGCTGCACAAGTTATCCTGCAATTGACGATATGGCAACGTGCACCGCTGCCTGAAGGCCAGCATGAAGATGCAAGCGCACGACTTCACCACTCAAATTGCTATGCGAACCGCAGAGGGTGGGTAATCGAGCGAGAGATCTGAAGAGAACCAATGGCCACTCCCGCAGGCCGAGCGAGAAGCGTGTTTCAGAAGGATGATCAAACGATGCTTCAACGCTGCTTCTGCTGGTTCCTGCATCTCGACGCACTCACATCATCGCGCGAGAAGCCACAACTAAACGGCTTCAGGAAACGGGCTGACAGGGCTGGATGATGGCATGTCTTGTGACTGCAACGGCACAGAGTGCGGCATCCCTCCGTCATTCGCAGACGGAGTGAAATGGGAAGATTTCGCGGCACTTGCCAGTGGGTCGCAAGCAGCCTCAGGCTCTGCAGCGCGAATTACTGTGATAACAGAGTGATAGCTGAGCAGGTTGTATCGACTGGGGAAGTTCGGTTGACAGCGGGAATAGTGATAGGGCGGTGTCAACCGGGCGGACAGGCAGGAGAACAGTGGTTGCGGCATCGCACAGCAGCAGCGCCGACCGCCGGGCACATGTCCGGCTGCATCCATTCACCTGACAACACCCACGAGGCTGCCCCGTACAGCAGCGTGGTGTTGAGGCGACTGTGTAGTCGGATCTGCCCTCACGCCGCGCAGTTGCGTCAGATTAACTTTGAGCTGGTGAAGTCGCAGCAGCCGACGGACCGCGCTGATCTGGTCGCGCACTCGGCGCAGCTGTCATTTCGAGCATGGCGTCGCGAGGGCAGACCGTGCAGGTGCACGTAGCGAGCGGGGCAGGTGCGAGTAACCGCGAGGAAAGGGCGCCCCGGGTGCCCTCCAGCACAGGAGCAGCAGGTTGCATCAGAGCTCCACGACGGCCGTGATGGGCCTCGATGCATGATGCCGTCGACTGCACCGCACAGGGCCGCGCAGGCATGCTGCTGGCCGCACCGCTGGAGACAGGTCGAAAAGAGGGGACGACTGGAGTCTGATCCACCGCTACTTGGCTCTCTCGCAGCGACATGCCAGTGACACTCCCTCCAAGCGCAGTCCGCGGCCAGCCACTCTGCTGGACGCTCTGGCGCACACGCGCTAAGGAGCAATTCACACTCACCACCCACTCCTGCACGGCCGTCCCACGAGTCGCCCGCACGCTAGAGTGCGGGCCTCAAAATAGATTGGTGGCAGGGGTCCGCAGGCGGGCGCAGAGACCAATGGCCAAGGTCTTTCTCAAACACCGCTAGGCCAGCAGAGACCCAGAGCCCAGGGCGTTTCAGCGCTGCGACACTTTAACCTGCCGCTTTCCCTCCCAGACCTCGTTTCGCATCCCCAGCCCGTCACGTCTGCTCCCAATCCGCCGTCGAGACCGCTCGCGATACATTTCATTCTCATTTAACATACCTCAAACCGTCGCTGGCCGATTTCTCTTTCGCTTTGCGCTTCAACTTTCGTTGTTCGAACCTGGCAGGCCCTTCACCGCGCTTTCCCCTCGCGTTTCCAGCGTTCCTCGCACCCCATCACGTCGCCGACGTCTGACCTTTGCGACGCCAAACACACGTCTATAGAGGGACGTGTTGCAGCGCAGCATGTTTCCCAACGCCCACCACCAACAGATGCCCCCACCCCAGGCACGCAGTGTAGCGCCTGAGACGTTCTTATTAGATCAGGACGCTCAGCAAAGCCTGCCGCCGGACAGCATCGTCGCCCTGCAGCAGGTCGACAACCGTACGTGCCGCACCCGTGTCTCCACTGTCCGCGCATAGCTTGAGACGTCCCAATTGTCTGCCCTCGTGTGTGCTAACCCTCGCTGCAGTCAAGTACTTTCTTATCTCAGCACCCGTCGACTGGCAACCAGACCAGTACATTCGCAGGTTCCTCCTGCCCACAGGCGAATATGTCTCTTGCGTTCTATGGTAAGTGCGCCTGCTGCAATGCACCACCACCACCCAACTAATTGGCATGCAGGAACAACCTCTTTCACATCTCGGGTACCGACATCGTACGATGCCTGTCTTTCAGATTCCAGGCCTTTGGCCGCCCTGTCAAGAACTCCAAGAAGTTCGAGGAAGGCATTTTCTCAGATCTTCGCAACCTGAAGTCTGGCACAGACGCGTCGCTAGAGGAACCCAAGAGCGCATTCCTCGACTTCCTCTACAAGAACAACTGCATCCGCACACAGAAGAAGCAGAAGGTCTTCTACTGGTATAGCGTACCACACGACCGTCTTTTCCTTGACGCGCTGGAGCGCGACCTCAAGCGAGAGAAGATGGGACAGGAGGCGACCACCATGGCTGTCAGCGAGCCTGCGCTTTCCTTCGAGTTCGACTCTTCGCAGTCTCTCTTCGAGCAGCTCACCAAGGCGCAGCAAACCAACTCTTCCTCATTCAACAACAACGTACAGCCTTCGTACCAGCACGGCCCATCGCCCGACATGATGTCGCGCGAGTCGATGCCCCCACCACAGATGGTCCCTGTTCCTCAGCAAATGCCCCAGCAGATGCCTCAGCAACAGCCTATGCACCACCGGCCTCAACCAGTGCACCATGAGGACCCCATGGCCCAATACCACCAGCAGATGTCTATGGCACCTTCCATGGCGCCTATGCAGCCTACCGTCATGAAGAGCAGAGAGCGCGAGTTCAGCACCTCGCTGCAGTACGACCGCAATGGCATCCCACTCTCGCAGGTTCACCAGCGCCACAGCTCTATGCCCGCTTACATGGAGTATTCGCCAGCCCCCTCTTTTGTTTCTTCGCACTACGAGGATTACAGCACTCGCGGCATGTCTTTCGAGCCTCTTACCCCACCACAGCACCAGATTGGTCTCGGTGCTGAGCCAGCTTACATTGCCAACGAGGACACTGGTCTTTACAGCGCTATTCCCGACCTTCCAGTGCCCAACACATTCAACCCGTTGATGAACATCCCTCCTTCGAACTTGATGGGCCCTGGCTACCCTGTGTCGAGGCCATTCGCGCCTGGCAATGTTTACTCTGTCATTGAGGGCTCGCCGACTTACAAGCAGCGCAGGAGGCGTTCTTCGCTGTCCGCTGGAATTACTGCTGCGGTTGCCGCTGCCGGTAACGCTCATCAGCCCCACCGACAAAGTGATCTGAGAAGGTCGATGTCGGTCAACCCTGTCCCCGAGGCCGACGAGTCGCAACACAACTCACCTTCGCCCAACAGCTACGCTCAACCGATGCCGGAGTCTAAGTCTCTGGTCGACATCTCGCGCCAAGGTACACCTCTTAACACTGTTGAGGAGAGCCCTGAGCCCCAGCCAGCGATGCTGCACCACGATGATCTGAACAGCATGGTCAACGGTGAGCTATTCGAGACTCCACTCCAGCATAGCGCTGTCGCTCGCGCGGCAGGTGCTCCCGTCTTCCGACGCGCGCGCAGTGCTACCATGATGGAGATTGGTCCCTACCCACAGAAGTCCCACTCTTGCCCCATTCCTACATGTGGCAGACTCTTCAAGAGATTAGAGCACCTCAAGAGGTAAGCGCTTTTGCTCCTTTCATTTCCAGTTGATAGGCTGTTAGGACCTGAAGCTATTTTTGTGCATTGACGCTGACGATCTGGCGCTTAGGCACGTGCGCACTCATACACAAGAACGACCATACGTCTGCCCATTGTGCAACAAGGCGTTCTCGCGCTCAGACAACCTTGCCCAGTGAGTCACTCTCGTCAGCCCTTTTTTGAATCACATTGCTAACGCAACTCAGGCACCGTCGCACACACGAGCCCCGTCCTGACGGTGAGCCTATCGAGGACTTCAACGAGGAAGACCTTGAGGGCGAAGATGACCTTAACCTCGAGGAAGAGTCGCCCACATCCGGTAACGACAACCTCTACGGTGCACACAACGTGCCTGCTACTTACGCCGACATTCCGGGCCCTGGTCTCGGTATGGGCGCTACCATGGCCACACCTCAGCAGCTGATGGCCAGCCACTACTAGGCGGTCGCAAGCGACTGTCTTTATTGATGTCTTATCACGATACAAGCATTTGGCGCTGGGCGAACCTCGATAGAGTGGTTACACTTTTTTCTTATTTCTTATTGATTCCCTAGATCAGGTTTCTTCTTTACATTCTGAACATCATTTGATGTTTGCATTGCATCGCATCGCATGCATTTTGTCCGGTATTGGATGTCACGAACACGAGTACCCTTTTCCTTATCGCTTCGCTTACGCGCAGTCATCTCTTTCTGTATGGTTGCATACCTTGTTGGCATACAAGCGATTTTCTGCAAAAGTTGTTGGATGGTATTGGCGCTGATCGCCGTTACGCGCGCCTTGTTGGTCGCTGCGTTTTTCTTATGGATAGGATACCATAGTGGAGGTCGCCGCTTGAGGCGAGTGTATAATATTGCAACAATGCAGAAACTACCCCAACGTCAGCTCCACACTGCCTGGTGACACGTGAACTGCTCTCTATTGACTGGAGGCTCAATCGATGTAACACATCGAACAGACGCAGTCGGCGCTCGCCCACGCTACGTGAAGTCTGCCAGCTCCTCACCACTGAAGCTATGACACTTCTGCTTTCACAGCTAAACGCTTAACTTCCCTTCGAAGGCGGAACCGGGCGGCTTCTCCCCTTCGCTACCGTACTCGCACAGCGGTAAACAGAAGCAGCCGCCGCGCTCGAGCCATGGCATCGTACATCGATCCAGTAAGCCCTGCGTCCTCCAAACCCGGACTCAAAAGCAGCAATCGTGCGGTTTACCAATCACAACTGCGGTCGCTCTTTGACGAACTGAACGTGTGCATGCTCTCGCGAGGCGGTGAGATGCAGCTCACCGATCACGCCCTTACAAAGGCCTGGGCGATCAGAATTCTCCTTCCGCAACGTCTCTCGAGGCCGCTCGGTTGAGGCTCCGCAGTCAAACAAGGGTCTCCTGGCGAAACTTGGGACGGGACTGTAAGGCAAAGTTGATGCCTGAGGCGAATGCTGGAGGTTGGAGAGGCTCGCTTACGTGCAGCCTGCAGGTCACGAGGAAGGGGCGAGGCTGAGCCTTTCCCGCGTTGTTGACCTTGGGTCTTTGGCCTTTGTCTACATGTCACTTTCCTCCATTGCAGCTTTAGAAGCACACGGTACGTCATGGAGCCGGACGTATATCAGTACGATGCCCTGCCACCGGGCGAGCAATTCCGCTATCTGGTTCTTCAGCCCGGATTTGGTGATCAACCACTGGTGTGCAGCCTCGTCACAGCACCTTTGGCAGGAACATAATTCGAAGCCATATCGTATGTGTGGGGATCTCCAATACGATATCAGGTCAGCTCGTGCGATGAGAAGCCTCTGCATATTACTTCAAGTCTGCACGAAGTCTTGTGCAGGTTACGCTACCCAGGTGCACTGAGGCAGCTATGGGCAGACGGCGTGTGCATAAATCAGGACGACACGAAAGAGAAGAGCCATCAGGTTGGCTTTGTGAGCAAGATATATCAAGAAGCCAGCTGCGTGCTCATGTATGCAGGATCGAATTGCGGAGAGGATGGAGAGAAGGTCGGCACTCTGTTGAGAGATGTAGGAAGTTCGATCGACGAGGAGCTTGGCAGGCTTGGTTCTTCTACTTACGACTCATAACCGTGGCCGGCTTCTGACGATCCTGTGCTTACTGATCCGCGATGGGCTTCCTTGAATCGTCTGGTCCGTCTGAGATGGTTCGGTCGAGGCTGGGTACTTCGAGAAGCTGCACTGGCTCGATCCGGCTTACTGATATGGGACAAAAACGAGTACAGTTGGGATGACCTGATGCTCCTCTTGATGTACGCTTACTATCATGTCGAGATGGTAAGTGTCAATGGTGTATTAAGTTCAGTCTATTTCGAGTGCCATCTCCAGGCGTACCGAGACCGACATGACGCCTGGCTCCGAGCATTTTTCACCGAATATCAATCACGACCAGATCACCTGCCGGACTACCTAGGTCATGACTTCAGTTTCTCGGATCCACGTGATCGGATCTACGCCTTCCTGGACCTTACCACCGAATCTTTGGATGGACTAATCCTTAACCCTGATTACGACTTATCTGCAGAAGAAGTCTTTCATGACTTTGCCGAGAAGTACATACGAGCAACAGAAAATACGAGCTTGTTAGACGACATTGTGCATTTTAGACATGCACCACATTCGAAACTCCATCTTGGGTTCCAAGGTGGGATCTGATCGCTTCAGGACCAACTCCACCCCTGCACTAGAGAGGGGCAGTGTTGTTCCCGAAGAGGGTGACTGCTCATCGACCGGAAGTGGTTAATCATGCGACACTCAAGGTGCACGGTGTCGTGTTTGACTCTGTAAGGTTCCTGTCAGAGGTATTTCATGTTGGCACTACGGAGCCAAAAGACGTTCTCAATCTTATGAGTTCTGTACTTAGTGACGAGTTTCCGTCACCTTACCCGCCCGGGTCTCGTCTGGGCGCATTTGTTGCGACTCTAGCCAGGAACAGTTACGGTGGTGATTTTGACGCGTGGAAAATGGCTCAGAGGGCTTATGTGAGGAAACTGCACCAGCACAAAGGAAACATGTCGTCTTTTGAGTGGGACTCTGATGACCAGGACGCAAAATCGCTGTCCTTTGCACACGAGTATGTCAGAAAATGTAGGAGAGAGACACGCTTCATGATAACCCAACGTGGCTATATGGGATTAGCGCCGGCCATCGCAAAGCAAGGGGATTCGTGCAGCATCATATTCGGGTGTAGTACTCCGTCACTAATCTGGCCTGTCCCTGCAGCGAACGAATCGACATACACGTTCTTGGGTCCTTCATTTGTTCTCGGCAGCGAGTATGTGGAGTCTGAGAAAGGTACTCCGCACAGCGCAGACGAAGATGTTTTGGAGAGGCACATTCCACCAGGTTCTCCTCCTATAGCTACTTCTGCCAGGCCTGGTAGTACAGATGAGGGCGTTGTCCCCAGCTTAGACTGGCGGTGCTTCAATGATTTTGGAGATGACAACGACGAATCCTGGAACAACTGGGCTGCGGAGCAGGACATCTACCTTGTATGAAGTCGGTTGAATGTGCGCAAGTTTCACAAATTGAGATGCCCAGGATCTACTTCTCCGAGCTTACCACTCTTGGATCCCTGACCTCATGCCTATCATTCGCCTGGTCACAACCAGCATCGACAAAGCATACAGCAATCGAAAGTATGCGGGAAGCACACATGTTGGAGACTTCATGATGGTGTATTGAAAAACAGCCCTCCCTCTCGTCTATGGCATCGAGGTCGAGCAATCCAACCAGAAACGCCGCCCAATGCATACATACAAGTACAACAAGCTTTACATGCCCTCAACGGCAACACCCTTCGCCGCACCACCAACGTCTCTGTACATCACCTTCCTCTTTTCAACCTCCTCCTTCCATCTCCGTTCCCTCTCCTCTTTCCCAACACCCTTGACATACTGCAACAACCTCAGCGCACCAGTAGGCGTCACACCCTCAACTCTCCTCGCCTGCCCCACGCTCTCCGGCCTCGCAACCTTGAGCGCCGCCTTCTCCTCAAAGCTCAACCCAAAGATACTCTCAAAATCCAGATCAAGCGGCAGAGCTAACTGCTCATCCCTCAGCCATCTCGCTTGCGCCGCAGCCTGATACGCAACATACGGCGCATACGTCGCCTCAATCTGGACTCTATCTCGAATCCTTTGCGAGTACTTAGTGACCTCGGGCAGTATAGCTGCTAAGCTGGTCGGCGTGGTATTCGCCATGCGCAACAAATCGTACGCCGAGCGCTTCGTGCTATCATTCCTGACATCGAAACCGAGGTCTTTCCACAGCGGGGCTCCCATACTCTTGCCCTGGAGTAAAGTAGTCAATTCACACATCTGCGTCGCTTCGTCCGAAAACGCGATCCAGCGCTTGTCCCCAACCACGCCGTGCGAGCGCCCCAGCGCCGTCAGTCGTGTATCTGCGTTGTCGGCGCGCGCAGACATGCGGTACTCGCTGCGGCTCGTGAACATGCGGTACGGCTCGCTGACGCCCTTGGTGATCAGGTCGTCGATCATGATGCCGACGTATCCATCCGCTCTAGTCAAGACCATAGCTTGTTTGCCCAGGCTCCGCAGTCCGGCATTTATGCCTGCGACTACGCCCTGGCCGGCGGCTTCTTCGTAGCCTGTTGTCCCGTTGATTTGGCCCGCGAGGAAAAGCCCGGAGATGTTTTTGGTTTCGAGGGTCGAGCGCAGGTGTCGCGGATCTACGTAGTCGTATTCTACGCCGTAACCGGGTTGCAGCATTTTTACGTTTTCGAGGCCCCGCACGGTCTTGAGGAAGGCTTCTTGCACGTCGGGTGGTACGGTGCAGGATATGCCGTTCGGGTAGATGATATCGTTGTCAAAGCCTTCGGGCTCGAGCCAGATGATGTGGCTTGTTTTGTCTGTGAAGCGGATGATCTTTGATTCGAGGGAAGGGCAGTATCGAGGGCCCTTGACGGTCTCGCGGATATGTATCGATTTATCGAGGTTCTGGCGGATGATCTCGTGGCCGGCTTCGTTTGTGCGGGTTTCGTGGTTCAGCAGCTGGTGCTCGACTTGAACGCGGTCGTTCAGGTAGCTGAAGGGCATGGGTGGGTCGTCGCCTTCCTGCGCATCGAGGATCTTGAAATTGATCGACTTGGCGTCTAACCGCGGTGGTGTGCCTGTCTTCAATCTCCCCAGTGTGAACCCAGCTTCCCTCAGACTCTTGCTCAGGCCAAACGTCGCGGCCTCGCCCATGCGCCCAGACGGAAAGGCGTCCAGGCCGATATGAATCTCTCCGCCCAGAAAAGTGCCAGTCGTGATGACCACATTCCCCGTAGGAATAATCTGTCCGCTTTCCAACCTCACGCCTGTGATCTTTCCGTATGCACCCCTCCGCTCCTCATCCGGTGTGCGATCCACGATGATATCCGCAACACTGCCCTCCACAACGCTCAAGCCCTTATACCCCTCAATCTCCTCGCGCATATACTGCTTGTACAGCGCACGATCAATCTGCGCCCGCGGCCCCCACACCGCAGGGCCCTTCTTGCGATTTAAGACCCGGAACTGGACTCCCGCTTTATCGACAATGCGGCCCACAACTCCATCCAGGGCGTCGATCTCGCGCAGCATTGTGCCCTTTCCGATTCCGCCGAACGACGGATTGCAGCTGCAGACGCCGAGGTTTTCTTTCGAGGGGGTGACGAGGGCGGTGCGAGCGCCGGCGCGCGCTGCGGCGGCGGAGGCTTCGCAGCCTGCGTGACCGCCGCCGATGACGATGACATCGTAGGGTCTGTGAGGGTTTAGCCGTGGTGTTGGGGAAAGTTGGAAGTGCGGAAGTACTGCTCGGTGCCGGCGATGCTGGCGAATGCTCTGCGCCGGTGGTTGTGGGAGGACCGGATGCGCGGTGCGTGGCCCCAGAGCTGGCGCGCTCGTTGTGGGACGACCCGCTGCATTGTGGGTGTGTTGCTGTGGAATAGTGTTCTTTTCTGGAAAAACTTTGGGATGGACGCGGAGGTCTTGAATCGCCGCAACTTTCGCCGCGCGGTATCACGTGGCGAGGCGTTAAGTTGCTTGCGCGAGTAATGTGGCAGCTGTCATGGAAGCTTGATGCTGTGTTGACTTGCTAAGAAAGCCGGTCCTGAGAGTAGGAAGGTAAACAATACAGGAAGTAGCCAGAGGTCTTCCGTACGCTTCCTGTCATGAAATGATGGCAAGAGCTTCTGTGCTACGGCCAGTTTTATTCAGGAACATGAGAGTCACAGAAGCTCTGAAACACCTCAATGATGTAAGCGCAATCGAGAAATTGAGTCACTTAGCATTGCTGGAGAACAGCACGCATTGCAGACCAAAATTGCGCAGAACGCCTCCATTTCCATCCTACAAGAGTAGAGATCGCACATAAGAAACTCTCCATGGTATACACTCTTCATCTCGTACACATCCCATCTCTCAAGGTGTGACAGCCTATCGCAGGAACCATCTTCCTCCAAGTCGTATAAACCCAGTCATCATTACAAGGTATAGCGGCACATCGTACATATCTCATCCGTAACAAAGGCGATCGCTTAACCAGAAGCCTCCTGGACGAGACCCTCGTCGTTGGTCTCAGCGCCCTCCTCGGTGCGGGCGCGGCTCAGGACATCGAAGTTCCTCGCGACGAGGCTCAGGTTGGAGCGCTTGTTGCCCTCGGCGTCGGTGAAGGTCTCCATGCGCGCGTCGGCGTCGACGTAGAGGAGGGATCTGTTTCAACCCATTAGCCGTTGTTCAAGCATCCTCTGCTTTTTCGCCCAATGCACAATTCCTCTCCTCATGCGCCTGCACGCCTCGCGCACCCCTTCCACTCATCTTAAGCGTACATATAGAGAAGAACTCACCCCTTAGGAACATTCATCAGAAAATCCTTCTGCGCGCCCTGCACAAAACTCGCGACCCTAAACCAACTCGTCTTCTTGTCCTCGCCCTTGCCAAACGAGCTACCAATCACATATCGCACCAGCGTGCGATCGCCCGAGATAGTAACCTCCTCGGGCGCAACGCCCAGGCGACCGACGACCGTCATGCGCGCAAGCTGCGACGCGGGCGAGGAGCTGAAGCTGCGTGTGAATGCGCGGGGCGCGGCGGTGCGGAAGGTGTTGGCGAACATTTCGTGGGTTGTGAGGATGTGTAAGCGGGTGGGTGGTGGCGGTGATGATGTGGTGGTGGTGTTTGGTGCCGGAGTGGGGACAGAAGAGGACGCGCGAGTCGCGACGCGGGCGTGTTAAGGTTGCCTCAGCTGTCAGGGGCCGGAGCCAAGAGGGGTTTCACCGAGGCGATTGGCGAATCAGCGCGGGGGCAACGGCGATATGGCTGCAGTGGAACAGCTTGTAGATAGCACAGTCATATGATCCATGTTGTTCTGGTGGTTTGTTTGTTGTCGTGCTGCTCAGAGATTATCGTTGTCATCTTGTCTCAAAGACTGAAGATGTTCTTGTACTACATCTCCACAGTGTTGCTCCTTGTTATCGTGACACCCGCACTCATGATTTCGGTTCATTGCCGACAAGCATCTGACAAAGGGTTCAGAAGTGAGCAGCCTCCAGAGTCTAAAGTTCTATTGATTGACATCTACTCAATACCTAGCAATCTTCCCTAATCGTACAGTAGTAAAAGCCGCAACAACCGCACAACACGCTCCAATGAACAAGCAAACGCTGATAGCATTCACACCGTCGGTGCTGTGGTGCTCCTCTTCCGGCGCATCGCTGAGCTCTGGACTCTTTCCAGGCTCGAGCAATGAGAAGACAACAAATGATATTCCCGTTCCTACAAACTGGGGTAGTGTCGTATAAACGTTCATGATGCCTAGGTATTTGCCTGACCCTTCACCTGTCGATTGCTGCTCAGTGTCGGGTTGGTCCAAATGAAGGGTAGATGGTCCGTCGAGCTCGACGGAGTTCCGGCCAAGGGGTACGTAGGATGGTGTTGATGACAGGCGGTTGATCTCTACGCCGAGGAAGGCGAAGGGCGCCCAGCAGCTGATTGCCCATGAACTGCTCATGATTAGCTTTGGTAGCCTTTTCAACATGAGGCGATACAACACGTACATTCCGCAGATACCTATGATCAGGGTAGCGCCGCGCAGAGACTCGACGAACGGTGCTAGGCACATTGCGCACGCAAAGACCACGTGTGAGACCATCCATGCCGTGAGAAGCGTGGGCTTGAATTGCCCGGCTTTCTGCACAAATGTCGCCAGTTTGACCGGCGGCCGTGCAGTGAAGGCCGGCTCTTCGCCCTCTGGTTTTTTGACGACGAAGGGTAACAGTACAGACATGATGAATGTCATGATCGAGAAGCCGATGAGAGCCAGTGAGCCAACCCGGCCGACTTGGCCAGTCATGTCGTTCGAGTTCTTTGCGGAGGAAGGCGCGTCGTAACGGAGGTACACTTCGCCCACCCATGTCGTACTGTAGAAGAGGAAAGGGAACCAGCCTGCTTTGGTGTTAAAAGCGTTCATGGGGAATCAGCGTCAAAAACCTACCAATCCATGCCCAGAACTGTACATGACAAATGGTCTTGATAGTTGCTGGAAGATCGAAGGTCGACTTCGCAAGGTCGATTAAGACCTTAGTAGCGCTCATCTTCTCATCTCCGTCGTGCCCGATAAGTACCCTCTCGGTGACAGCCCAACTTGTGAGGCCTACGGTCAGACACAGACAGAAAGCAGCCACCACAGTGAGCTGCTTGAACTGCGTGTCACCCAGCAATGTGCCAAAGACAGTCTCTAGCTTAAGCGCTCCAGCACCATATCCTATCAAACTGCCCACAGCAACCATACGACTCGCCCAGCTGCTCCCAGCCTGCTGTTTCGGAATCGGCAGCGTGTCGACGATCAGCCCTCTGCAACTTCCCTGGACCGCATTGATAGCGAAATCGATCCCATAGATACTGAACACGGCGAGTACTATCGTCGCGTTCTTGACCGTCTCCTTCTCGCTGGCAAACAAGCCCACGACTTCTTTTGTCCAGCCAAGCAGCAGCAGAAACAGGGATGTGAGGATGGTGCAGCCGACCATGAACGGACGTCGTCGACCATAGCGCGAGGTCGAACGATCTGCTATCACGCCGACCACAGGCTGCATGATCAGGCCTGAGAGGGGGCCGGCGATCCAGACGAGCGAGATGCGGGACTTGGTGAGGCCGAGCTCAAGGAGGTAGGGCGTGCAGTAGGTCATTTCGACGTTCCATGTTATCCTGCGATTAACCCATTAGCTCTGGTATTGCGCAGGACCCATAGACTTGAGGAGGCGCACTGTAGCCCTATGAGCGATGCTGTGAGCAGCGCCATGCGCACGCTCTCACTCGAGCCTTTGATCGACGGCGTGCCGGCCCATTGTGCTACAGACGGCATCCTCCCTGACCGGCGATCGTGTTTCGATTGGCTCTAAACGTTAGGGTTTGGTGCTTTGGTATGCGGTCGCGTGCGCTGTGATCCGGGGAATGGAATGTTGCATTGGGCGATGACGCGTTTGGTGTGAGGTTTTGCAAGGCTGCGGGATTAAGGAGACATGTTATGAAGACAAAAGGCGCTGAAGATGAAAGTGCAACAATTTATTGTAATGTACACATAGGTGGCTGCAGGGGGAGCGGACGTCAGCGTAGATCGTGGCTTGGGCGTGGAGAGACGTTGAGCTAAGCTAGGGTTATGAATAGAACGGCCGCTTGCGTGCAGCTGAACGACACCGAACGCTTGGGTTCGGTTGAGCAACTCTCGATTAGTCCTGGCTTTGCGTCTTGAGATCTGACTTCATCTTTCAAGATGTCGGTTTGACACTTTCAGTATATTGAGTTGTTCCTTACCAGACGTAGTCGCTCTGACAGCTGAGATGGCGTGACGTATGCACCAAGCTCCATCTCCACACCTGTACCGCCTTATCCATCTGGGCATCCCGAGTTGCGGAGATAATTGCCGCTATTAGACCATGATCAGATGAGGCCATTTCATTAAGGGTTACAATTTGTAAAAGGCGAGTAAGGAGAAGAGGTCTGCACTGCAGAACGGGTGTTTTCTAAAATTATAAGGTATCCTTGGCTTCCTCGACATTCAATTTGGTATAGTATCAGATAGCCAACGATGCGATGCACAAGATGCGCCTAAATATGCTATGGATATACAGCTTCAAATGCCCAACATACAAATACAAAGACCACAATATCATATCGCAATTACAAGCCCGTTACTGCTGTGGAAGGATCCGGTAAATCAGGCACCGATCAGCTCCTTTGGCACTAGAGCAAATCCTGTACTGATCACGGCTAGAATGGTGCTGAAGATGATCAAAGCCCAGTTCAAGACCGTCTCTCCTCGCCCAATGTCCTTTCCGAACAGCTTCAGGTGAAAAGCAACGGGCAGGATAATGCAGATGGAAAAGCAAGCAACGCTGCCGAGGAGTGTCATGATGCGATCGAAAGATGGGAAGACGATAGCGATGACGACAAAGATGACGATGGTTACAATCTTCAGCGTAATCTTAAGCAGACCTCGGCTGAGACCTGACATGCCGTTCATGGAGGACGACATCGCCATTGCGCGTGAATCGAGACCGAAGAGGACTTCGAGGGTAGATACGATCGGGCGAGCGTTCAGCGGGACCTTCGTGAGAGGAATGATGGCGATGCAAATAGCAATGAAGACCGAGAGACCTGCAGGGTAGCCGGCTGTCCTGAAGATATTGTTTGTGATCTCCTCACTGACGCCGTCACCGAACATGAGAATACCGGCGCAAGCCATTCCGACGTCGATGATGAAGGTAAAGATGTAGGTGATGTCGACGCCACGACGGTACTTGTATGGGTGCCTCATATCTCTGTAAATGTTGGGGAACACAGAGTGCCCACCCCAGGGAGACATCAGAAGACCGAAGGAGATCGGGATCGTCATCCAGTTCTCGGGGAACAGGTACTGGGTCATGGGCTGACGAATGGATCCAGGGGCATCGGCCTTAATGAGACCGTCTGCCCAAACGGCAAGTGTAATGCCAAAACATGACATGACACCTAGAATGGAGGTGAATGACAGCATGCGCAAAGGAAGAAAGCTCAACGGTATCAGGATGACGCCGCAGACGATCTTCCACGTCAAGGTACCATAGCCTGAGATCAAAGCGTCCATGCTATCGGCGAAGAGCACCACGAGAGCAACACATGCTGCCAGGAGTTCCAGAGAAAAAAGTATGCTGACCGCAACCCGCGCCTTGTTACCGAAAGAGACGTAAGCCAAATCGGCGAACGTGATGAGGGAGCTGTCGACATCCAGACATTTGGCGAGGAGCTTTGCCGTATACGAAGTGACCACGGCAGACCATGCGAGGAAGATCATGCCGATCACCCAACCGGAGTATCTCAGAGCTAGGGGCAGCGTTAGCAGCCCCACACCGACCAGAACATTGACGGAGTTGAAGATGGTCTGTGGCAGTGTCGACTGCCCAACAACGACGTTGATGATGTGGCCGTCCTCTTCCACCTGCTTGACCAGCAACGGCTCGCGCTCCTGCTCTGGTTCTTGCACACCCTTCAACTGCTGCTCAGTGAACAGGCGTCCAGCATGGCGCATAGAGGACTCGTTGACGCGCGCAGACAGGCTGCCATAGGCTGTGCCGTAGCTTCCACCAAACGGCGAGGAAAGCGAGGGTTCAATCTGAAAGATGCTCTCGCCGCGTGTCCTCAGGCGCTGTTGTGAATCCTTCGGTAGAAGATGGGTATGCTCGTTGGCGCCTGCCTCCTCGTCCACGACTGCAGTTCCCTGATCAGAAGTGCGCCTTCCTTGTGACTGCAGCGCATTGCGAAGAGCCGAACGGTGCTCGGCCAAAGTGCTTGGGACGAACCCGGCGCGTGGGAATTCGGCAGTGGGCGTCTCGAAGTCCTCGTCCTCGCTCTCAACGCGGAAACTTGGGCGCACCGGGGTGATTTCGAAAAAGCCTGCTGCACGCTGCCATGAGCGGGCGAAATTGTTGATACTGTTGACGCCGCCTGCATCGCCCAGCGCTTGCAATTGCTGCGATACTGAGGATCTGGAGTTGTTGGTCAGTAAACGCTCCGTTGCGCCCAACCAGCTGCCGAGTGCAGATTTTGCCTACCTCCTCCGTCGCAGAGTGCCATTGATCGCTGGAGACGTGCCTGTGTTCGATGCGCTCTGCTCGCTGGGCCGCCGCTCGAGCTCGTCCCACTGCACGCGACTGCCCTGCGAGCCCACCGACGCACCGCGCACGCCGTCGTACTGATCCCAGGTGGACGGCTGCTTGCCCTTGATGTCCATGGTGAGTGAAGGTCAGTCTCTCACACTGACGACTACACGAAACAAATAGCAATGGTTCTGGAGATAAGGGAGAGCAGGTGGAGCCGATATAAAACTTGTTCACGGACCCATGCAGGGTGCGGGAGCTAGATACAGTATCGATGGAAGGTTATCGTCGGTGGATTGGATTGGCGTTGGAAATGCGTAACGCCTGAAGTCCATGACCACTGCGGCACGGCAGATGTCCTGATAGAAGCGCCGAGAACGGAAGAGACATCATGTGTGAAGCCCTAGGATGAAGATATCACGAGGCAGGCGGCGCCCCGCATGTACCTTTCGTCATGCCGCGGGTGCACAGCGGGCGTCTACTGCGTTGTGAGTGGACCCGTTAGCGATTGGAGCCTTGGGTAGAGACAGCACAGCCATTGTCCACAGTCAGCAGTGACTCTGCTTGACTCTGCTTGACGGTGTTTGACTGGAGACGCGTGAGGTTTGACGATTTGAAGTTTGATGCATGCTCAGTGAGGTGCATAAATAAGCAAGCGTCTATCGTGGTTTGCTGCTGCACCCTCTGCCCAAACCTCGTGTTGTTACTCGCGGGAACGACCGCAGCCCCTCCGAACAGCGAGCGTGCTGCAAGGCAAAATTTACACCCCGCGCCTTCGTCACTTCTTCACCCACCCACACCGCAAAGATGTCGTCGAAGGAGCCCCAGCCCAACGACGCGGAAAAGAACATCGAGATCTGGAAGGTCAAGAAGCTGATCAAGCGTCTCGAAGCCGCCCGCGGAAATGGCACATCCATGATTTCGCTCATTATCCGTATGTGAGCCCCAAAGCTGGCCCTGAGCCTTGCCGCCCACGATGCGGCCACGCACGAGCAGCACCACTCACTATGCACAGCGCCCAAGGACCAGGTCTCGCGCGCCGCGAAGATGTTGGCTGAAGAGTTCGGAACCGCCTCCAACATCAAGTCCCGTGTCAACCGTCTCTCTGTCCTGTCCGCGATTACCTCGACCCAGCAGCGCCTGAAGCTTTACTCGAAGGTCCCGCCCAACGGCCTCGTCATCTACTGTGGTGAAATCCTGACCTCCGAGGGCAAGGAACGCAAGGTCAACATCGACTTCGAGCCCTTCAAGCCCATCAACACGTCGCTGTACCTCTGTGACAACAAGTTCCACACCGAGGCCCTCGCCGAGCTGCTCGAGTCAGACCAGAAGTTCGGCTTCATCATCATGGACGGAAACGGCGCGCTCTTCGGTACTCTGTCAGGAAACACCCGTGAGATTGTTCACAAGTTCTCTGTCGATCTGCCCAAGAAGCACGGTCGTGGTGGTCAATCTGCTTTGCGTTTCGCCCGTCTGCGTGAAGAGAAGCGCCACAACTACGTCCGCAAGGTCGCCGAACTGGCGGTGCAGAACTTCATCACAGCTGATAAGGTCAACGTTGCTGGTATCATTCTGGCCGGTAGCGCCGACTTCAAGAACGACCTGAACCAGTCCGATCTTTTCGACAACCGTCTGCAGGCCAAGGTCATCAAGGTCGTCGACGTTTCATACGGTGGCGAGAACGGCTTCAATCAGGCTATCGAGCTGTCATCCGAGACGCTCGGCAACGTCAAGTTCATCCAGGAGAAGAAACTCATCAACGAGTACTTCGACCACATCTCCAAGGACTCTGGCAAGGTCTGCTACGGTATTGAGGATACCCTCAAGGCTCTGGAGGCCGGTGCTGCTGAGACTTTGATTGTCTTCGAGAACCTAGAGATTACTCGCTGGGTTCTCAAGGCTTCAGACGGCACCGAGGTCATCCTTCACACCAACAAGATCCAGGAGGCCGACCGAACCAATTTCATGGACAAGACCACTGGACAGGAGATGGAGATTGTCGAGCAAGGCTCTATGCTTGAGTGGCTCGCCGAGAAGTACCGCGACTTCGGCGCCACCCTCGAATTTGTCTCCGACCGTTCCTCCGAGGGCAACCAGTTCGTGAAGGGTTTCGGTGGTATTGGTGCCATTCTGCGTTATGCGCTCAACTTTGAGCAGCTTGCCGACTTTAGCGACGACGAAGACGAATTCTACGATGATTGACGGTTGTGCGCCCTCGCTGACTGCGAGGCAGCGTCCCCACTCCACGCGTCGAGTGAAGGAACGTCAGCTGCCCGCGCACAAGGTCAACAAGACGCGCCCGGAATGAAGGACGGAGCAGTCGATGTCACGACGCTTCGCCTCTCCCGATTGTAGAGAACAGGGGAGCGCTCACGGAGGTTTTGCATGGTAGGTTGACTGTCATGCGACGAACGACCACCACTAATACCTTCCAGGCTGATGAACCACCCATTCTTACCATACCCCTTTCGTTCAACGGAGAGGCAGCAGCCTTCTCCGACAAGTTGCTCAATCATACCCTGATTGTAGAGCTCTATCCTAGCCGCGACAATGAGTGAGGACGAACAGGACACTGAGAATAGCCATTGTCAATCATCTATTTGCGAACTTTCCGCAGCACTCCCAGATGGAAGAAGGAGAGGCAAATTGCTCACTCGCGTATGCGTCAGCTTGTCTGTCGTTCATCTCCAGCTGAACTAAAATGTGCTTTACCCAAGACTTGCGCCGAGTGACTTTCTAAATGTGAAAACGTGCGCAATGAAACCACAATGAACCGTGCTATAGATACGTAAAATCGCCGGCAATGCGCCCTACATGCTGGATGTTTGTACATCCGCCCTATGATGTCGATTCGCCGTCTAAAAGGCCGATGCCGCTCTTATTTCCATTTCCATTCCACACTTGTACCCTGCGTTGACCTTCGACACACCAATTGCAGCTACACAAGATGTCAGAGAGTAGTAAACCGAAAGTGGCGTTCCTAGGGCCCGAGGCAAGCTACACACACCAGGTCAGTTGACAGCTCTTCTCTCGAATGCTGTTTTCCGCAATTTGTTGTTTACGAAACCTTCCAAAAGGGTTAACACGTCACGGGATCTGGCAACACCCGCCCGCGAATGGAGCATATGTGCTTCGAATTGCCTGAACAATTTACAGCAAGCAATGATGAATAGGGTCTCTTGCAAAATTACGATAGATATCGTGACATGCGCTCTCAAATCATTTACCTTTACTGACATCACACCCAGGCAACTCTCGATACCTTCTCACCAGACGCATACACTCTCGCACCACAAACCACCATCGAGGATGTCTTCGCCGCAGTCCAAGATGGCAGCGTCCACCGCGGCGTCGTTCCCTTCGAAAACAGCACCAACGGCTCCGTAGTCTTCACGCTAGACCTCTTCGCCGACCTGCACAGCAATTACAGCGACATCCTTGTGTGCGGCGAGGCCTATGTGAACGTGAGCCACTGCCTTCTCGGTCTCTCTGCCCCAACCTCCCAGGACTACTCGAAAATCACAAAACTCTACTCCCACCCACAGGCCTGGGGCCAGTGCAAAATGTTCCTGCAGAAGCACCTCAAGCACGCAGAGCGCTTCGACGTATCCTCTACCTCACGCGCCGCGCAGATAGTCGCCGAGTCCCAGGACCCCAGCGCAGCGGCTATAAGCAGCAAAGTAGCGGGTACATTGTTCGATCTCCCGCTGCTGGCTGAGGGCATCAACGACGTCAGCGGCAACCAAACGCGCTTTCTTGTGCTGCGGCGAAGAGACAGTCCGCAGACCTCTGCACCAGCCTCTCCAGCCATGTCGGCCGTCAACAGCGACGAAGAGAACTTCAAGACGCTTCTCCTCTTCACGCTGCCTTATACGCCGTCGGACCCTAACCCCGGTGCTCTGGCACAGTGCTTGTCGGTGTTTGGCGGGCATAAACTAAATCTTACGAGTATCAATACTAGGCCGAGTGGTGTGGCGAATTGGGAGTATATCTTCTTTATTGAGTTTAAGGGGCGGAAGGATGAAGGGGAGGGTGGGGCGGTGAATGCGGCGTTTAGGGAGCTGGGGGGTGTTTGTGAGTGGTATCGGTGGTTGGGGAGTTGGGAGAATAGGCTGCCTGCGCAGGGTTCGCAAACGTCATAGTTTCGAGCACAAGTAGAATTGTCGTTTGGGACGATTACGGCAGGGATGTCGAACAAATCGGTTCTCTATGTTCGCCCGCTAAACGAGGTATATGTCCTGTTCTTCTACATCCCAGTTCACCCAATCCTTGCTGTCCTCATGTCCCAGAACATCATAGTCATGAGTCCCCATGATGTTGCTGGAATAGTTTTGACTCCCCAATAGGAAGCAGGACCCCAGAAACTGGAACTGCTCCTCCTGGCCTGTCGGTCGTAGTACACAAGGCATGGTGCAACCAAATACAATGGCACACAAGTCTCCTTCTTGAGCAACAGCTGGGCCAAGACCCAGGTAACCCCGGCTAGTAATCATGAACCTCCTTCCATGCACCTCATCCCTGATAACTGCGTGAACGATGCCACCTTCCATATCGTCATCACGATCAGTACCACTTCCGGAATTATCCTGAGCATCCACGAGATGCGGAGTCCACCTCAAGCATGCCCGTTGCCAGCTGTGCCAGTCGCCTCTGTAACTGCCACTTGTAAGGGCAGAGAGGAATGCCTGTGGCAATGAGACATGGTAGGGCGTGTCAGAAGCTCTTGTTTCTAAGACAGTCCAAAGATCGACCAAGGACTTCACAGTGCTGGTTGGTCCGTCAAATACGTCTTTCGCAAATTGCATCCAATCAAGGACGACCCCTTGCACTTTCAGTATCGTCCTCCCGATCAATGACGTCTGCGCTGAGGTTCCTGAACGTGAGGTCAGATTACCTCTATCGATATGCCAGCATGGGCCATTCTGTAGGTAGTTCCAGTGAGGTACCCAAGTAGGCACTTCCGTGTTCAGAGTTTCAGCATCATGAAGAACATAATCCAAGGGCTTTGAGTCCCCTGGGACGTTGATGTACTCTACTGTGAAATCATGGTAGACCTGTAGTGGCGTGTCCCCATATCGTGGGATGACTATCACCTTTTCTTCCTTTTCTGTAGGTATGTCCAGGAATGCATAGAGCCGATCAAGTGGATTCCTCAGCTGCAGACTCCGACCAGCACCCAGATAAGCCGAAAGCGAACTCCGGTTCTCGGCGTCTGCGAGAGACGTGCCGTTCACAAAAAGCGTTCACATGTATTAAGACACAGGAGTGCCAACCACCGTCTATACCCAATACAAATTCGCCACGCATGCGAGACCAACCTAAGGTCAGCATGAGTTGTTCCCAACTGAACTCAGTTCGACCCCAGATTACCGAGCCTTGTTGTGCCAGAGCCGCTTCCCGTACAACCCATCCACGAGTAAACCACTCTTGTTTCAAAAGCGTTCGTAGAGAACCCCAGCGGAAGTCATATGCAAAAGGAACGGTCTCGTGGCGAGGAAATGAATCCCAGGCCGAGGTGTCAATCTTTCCCATTTCTTTATCAATCATGCTTGCGACCTCTCCTATGAGACCTTCCACATGCTGTCCATGCTCAACATCTTCGCCCATATAGATGTTGGCACGGGCAGCACTCCGGTATGTCTCACTCATGATTGCAACTTGATGACTTTTCTCCTCCAGAACTGCCTGATCGATGCATAACGAATCAGCCCAGAGGTTTCGTGTGGCGTTTGACAGCCTCAGTCGTCGAAGTACCATCGACAGACTCTGGGTGATGCGCAACTCTTTCTCATTGCAGATGACAGGATGATCAAGCTTGTCGGAGCCCCACACGTATGATGTAGCTTCGTATTGCGGCGCATCATCCATATGTATAGTATGCAGGCTGCAAACTAACGGGTCCTCTTCATGGCCAGGATGCAGCGTCAGGTAACGAAAAACGTATCCTTTAGGAAGTTCATCGTAGACGAACTTCTACAGTGACGAATATGCCATGATAGACTATGCTGGAGATCACTTTTGCGCCGTGTGTCGAAGCTGGTTGACTTGGAGGCAACAGCGATCGAATCAAATCTGCCGAAGGTGCTTTCTGGTTCCACAGGCTTTGATCCAGTGTCAAATCACATCGACTACCTCCAGGGTCTCCTGTGTTTGTGCGTATGCTTAGGGTCACGGCTGAAATGCTACCCCGTTCAGCGAACTCAGCCTTGCCGGTACGCGATGTGACGAGTGACCATAAGAGAGACGGTTCCAACAGTCGGCTTGAGTGCGATGAAGATAGGTGTTCAAATCGAGGAAGATTCGGGCCTCACATATCGTCGAGTTGAGTGGTCGAGCGTCGAGAGGGTTAAACCACGTAGAGGCTCCACTTCAACCACAGGTCTAACCAATCTGAAGCTAGTGCCATGGACCCTGCATCCAGGCTCGATCAAATTCACGCATTTGAACAATATCTCTGCTGGACTTTCTCCCCTAAACAATCATAACAATTGTAAAATGTCAACTACACCCGCTTCAAAGATCTACTTGCGCCCTCACCATGAGGCTGGGAGGAAACAAGCCACCAGGACGTACGTAATCTACTTCATCACCGGAAACCCTGGCCTCATCGAATATTACCGCACCTTTCTCACACATCTGTACGGAGTTCTGACACGCGAGTCCGCTACAAATCGCGATGTTGAGTTCCAAGTTTACGGTCGCTCGCTCTCTGGTTTCGAGATGAAGAGCCACGAAATCAACACCATGAAATGGCACAAGATCCCCCCTTACGGCCTCCAGGATCAAATCCGACACGCCGAGGATGAGCTGACGGATCTCGTTGAAGATGTCTCGGATGACGGGCATAAGGACGTAAGAGTGATTGTAATGGGTCACTCTGTCGGTAGCTACATCGCCCTCGAGATCATCCGGAGATTGCGTGCGCACGGTCTTGTAGGAGAGGACTATGCAACAAGAATCGTCGGCGGTGTTGCACTATTCCCTACTGTCATGGAGATCGTCAGAAGTGAGAGCGGGCAGAAAGCAGCAGTACGTATCCCACAGCCATTTGGTCACGTGCTCCAGCTAATATTCTTCCAGCCTTTCCTGAAGAACCCGAACTTCGCTTTCTTTGCCTCCGTACTCGCCAATTTACTGACTCTGCTTATTCCCATTTCACTACTGGCGACACTTGTCAAGTCCATCATGGGCTTCCCAGACGACGCAGCACACACCACCGCCTCCTTTGTCAAATCGCCTCACGGCGTCCAGCAAGCGCTGCACATGGCTCGCGACGAAATGTTCCAGATCGACACCGACTTTTGGGATGACGAGATCTGGGGTGCCGCAAAGCCAACAGAGCACAAGCACGAGCGGGCCCACTTACGCTTCCTGTTCGCCAAGAAGGACCACTGGGTCGCCGATGAGACAAGAGACAAGCTGATCCAGACCAGAGGACGCCAAGCAGCGCAGGGTGTGCAGGAGGTCGATGGCTTTGGCGAGAACTGGAAGCCGATCATGGAGGTCGATGAGAGGGAAGGCTTCCCGCATGGGTTCTGCTTGCGTCACGGCGTGCCTGTTGCTGAGAAGGCTGCGCAGTACGTGAGGGACATTGTTTCGAAAGACACTGGTGTATTCGAGAAGAAGAAGGAAGATGAGCAGGGCTGGACTTGGTAGTCGTTCGCAGAAGTAGAGCACTCATTGTACTAGCAATAGAATGTAGACTAGCAGCGACCTTGAGTATCTGCCGAATGTAAAGCTAATCACCATCTAATCCTGCTTGTTCCAGTTCGCTGTCCTCTCCTCTGCATTCGTGACGACCTCCAGCTCTTCGATGGCAGCTTGTTGCGATTTCTTATCGAGCTGTGTTGCCGTTAGCTTTGGACTCTCGCTCCAGATGGTCTAATCACTTACCCACTGTACCGCAGCAGTGCAGGCAAAGAACGCAAATACCACCACAATCATCGTGATGTATCCCTTCTGCCAATAAGGCGCATCCACTGCAGGATACAATGCAATCCCCCAAAATGTGTACAGAATCGACTGCACCATGCTCATGACATACAGAATGACCGAGCGTGAAGCGTCATCTCCACCACGCTGACAAATGACACTCGCCCACCCGTACAAGATAGGGTTGACAATGTATGACGTGCCAGCAAGGTAAAAAGCAAAGAAGATACCAGCAGTCGAGAGGTTGGGAATAAGCAGAAGGATGGCAACCAAAAGTTGCAGAAGACCAGCCAGGATGACCATAGGGATGCGGCGATTCGTCATGTCGATGACATAGCCAGCACCGATATTCGAGACAATTGATACCGCCTGGATACCTAGAGGGTACGTAGTTGTGGCGTAGGATGGAAACTTCTCGATGTTGGCCTTCATCCACAAGAGAAAGAGGCCTTGCAGCACGATGGCTTCGAGGGCACAACCAATGACCGAATACAGTGTCAAAAAATAGAAGTTGGGCGACGCAAACAGACGCTTGCAAAGCGACTTGATGCTGATGTCGTGGCCCCAGTTCTTCTTGGGTGGCAGACGATCAATGGCTAGCTGTAGCTCCTCTTTGCTGAGGTAGGGAGCATTCGGCGCTTCTGGCAGATTTGGGAACAGACACAAGCCGAAGATGCCGAATGGGATGCCCATTGCACCATCTGTAATATGTTAGCAAGATCAGTACCTTCAGCGGGTAAAAACGTACTAATGATGAACACCCACTGCCACCCTTCAAGTGCTGTCTGGCCATGCAGCCCCTCGTTCATCGCAGTCATCATGACACCGGCAAACATGCTGCCAATCTGGCCGACCGCAGTGAAGATAGCAGTCCGCTTAGCGATCTCCAGAGGCTTGTACCAGGAGCCTAGGATGTAGATGGTGCCACTGTACAGACTCGACTCGAAGAACCCTTGGAAGAAGCGGACCACACAGAGCTGCTTGTAGGTCTTACAGGCAGCGCAGACCATGGTCAAGCCGGACCAGACGAGTAATGTGAAAGGCAGCCAGAATCGCGGCGCAATCTTTTGAATAATAAGAGCATGTGGGATCTGGCCGACACATGCACTGTCGTCGTTAAAATCGATCAATGAAATATTTGGGGGAGTATCTGTACCCTGCTGTGAACATAGCAATCAGGATGCTGTATTGGTTGCCTCCCAGATGAAGGGACTCCTTAAGTCCAGACACCTAACGTGAATGTCAGAATGTGGTGCAGTGTCGCTGATGTATGGTAAGTATACATATGCATTTGCGAAAGCAGACCGATCTGCCAGGTGTAAGTCCGCGGAACCATAGCACTAATCGCTACACTGACCTAGGTAGTTGAAGAAGTACGCCGCACAGCAGTACACCTGTCAGACCTTAGCTTACACTCAGCCCTGCATACACAGAAAGCATACAAGTATAAAGCAATCTAGCAACGAATTAGCCGGCGTTCGCCAAACGCCACGGCACACGCACCAAGCTTTCTCACCAGCCTCTTCTCAACACTCGATCTGGCCATGTTGCTCAAGGCGGTACTCAGGGTCTGATACCCAGCATACTTCCGTGTCACAAACATCATCCACAGCGACGGCGGCTCAATGTCAGCGGCTCGCCCCGAAGTGGAGCACTTCACATGTGGGCACCATGTTGGACGCTGGCGAGCCAATGACGACGAGCGCTTTGCTAAGCGACAGTCGAGGCAGCGAAGAATCGGCGTTGCGAGTGCGGACTTGGCTCTTGGCTGAGTGTCGATGTCTCCTTCTTTATCAGGAGGAGGTTGTGGGTTTGGAGAGGCGATCGCGAGTCGTGGGTGGGGTGATGGATGGCGGGGCTGCTGAGCTGTGATGGCGGCGAACTTCGACCCTCACGTTGATCAATGTGACAGCCTGATGCACAGAAGCTTCAAGACGTCTAAACAATGGGAGTTAAATTCGTCGTGAATCTGCTAAGAAGCATAGGGTAATAGTCATTCGGTCAAGATACGATCCATACCTTTAGGCAACAGCACATCGGCCACGATGCATTCCACATGAGGCTTCCTTTGCGCATCAACTTCTGTTCCAGTCTCCACTCTACATCAAATCAAGCACCATTCATTGAAATCCCAGACTGACTCAAATGTATCCCTCCTCTCACACCGTTAACCCCACTGCACCACACACGCACACCATAATCTTCCTCCACGGGCGCGGCTCTAACGCTGCAGAGTTCTGCTCCGAAATCTTCGAATCCCAGGACAGTTCTGGTGCTTACTTCACCCAGTTCTTCCCCAGCGTGAAATGGATCTTTCCATGCGCGAAGCAGTTATGGTCCAACCTAGACCAGGAAGAAGTGCATCAATGGTTCGACATGACCAGCGTGCAGAACGCGCATGAAGATCCTGAGGTGCAGAGACCAGGGTTACAAGAGAGCAAGACGCAGCTACTACGTATCATTCGGGAGGAAGGACATTATGTGCCGAGTGATAGGATTGTTGTGGCGGGAATCAGTCAGGGATGTGCGCTTGCGCTGTATACGCTGGCTTCGTCGGAGATCTGCGTCGGTGGGTTCTTTGGGCTCTGTGGGTGGTTGCCATTGGCGGACGAGTTGTCCAAAGATGACAGGTATGAGTTGAGATGGAAGGATCTCATACGCATACCGATTTTGCTGCAGCATTGTGGGGATGATACTGTAGTACCGATTGCCAATAGCGAGGCAATGCGAGATTGGCTGGATGAATCGGGGTTCGGTTTAGAATGGCAGCAATTTGAGAAGGGCGGGCATTGGCTAAATGAGCCGGAGGGTATGGATGGGATCGTGAAGTTCCTGAAAAGGATCATGGTCACTAAGCCAACCTAGCTTGAGGGACTTTCCAAGACTGTATGGGAAGTGGTGACTGAAGATCAGAAGGTAGATGGTTGCTTTGAAGACAGAAGTCTAGGTGTATATCAAACAGAACCTGAACGCCGCGCTATGCTTTTCCTGCTCCGAGGATCGTGATACCGTCTATGCAGGGTTGTCCCCATTCTTTGATAGTTCCGGGCCCCAGAAGGCATCAGAGTCCTTCTGGAAAGTCTCTCGGTCCATTTTCCGGCGCTTAGCCTTGTGCTCGTCAAGATCCGACCCCTGCACTGCATCACGCTTCTGTGCTTGATTCAACTTGACGAGATCCACTTTGTCCGGGTCTTGACAGGTTTTCAGCTTCTTGATAAGCCTCTTAATCCCGGCTTTGTGCTCTGCATCCATCTTCACTTGCTCTTCCTTCGGAGCATCCAGCTTCCGGTACGAGCGGTGCGAAGAGAGCATTGAAGCGCATTCGCGAAGAGCGGTCATGACTTTGTCATAGACTGGGGATGTGGAGGGCAACTTGACGGAGAGGTAGAACAAGACCAGTGGCTCGTCAGCTAGGAGGTATGCTGAGAGCCAAATCTGAGATGGCGTATACAGGAAGTACACGTCTGTAAGAGGAGCTGTCTTCTTCAGGATTTGCGACGCCTTGGCATAAGACTCCTCCATGATGCGAGAAGTGAGCTGGGCAGTAGTCGCTCTTACTGCCGTACCGCCAGATTTACGTGGTAGTTGATGCAACGCGGAGCTTAGATCTGCAGCAGTCTTATGTGGGCTGTGATTCGGTCCCTCGTATTTCCCGTTGACCATGCTCATCAAGTCGAGCATACCACCTTTGAGCGCTCTAAATGGATGCTTGACATCGAAATTGAAGCGCAGTGCCTGCACAATCAGATACTCTGGTGCCAAGATCTGCTCTGGCGTGACTTTTGTTTTCTCTGAAGAGATCCTTTGCGCGAAATCGTCCAAGCTCTGATGTTCGCTCTCCGACTTGCCGGCAAGAAACATTGCTGTCCGGCTGATGTTCTGGGCGTGGTATGTCATGGGCGAGTTGTACAGATAGAAACGGCGCAGGAACTGTATGCATGTTGCGACGGCGCCGTCACTGAACTTGCAGTACTGGCCCAGTGCCATGGTTCGCTCGCAGAACTCCTCCAAGAAAGCCAGCTCTTCAGTGACCGTGAAGCAGTCCACCTCCTTATCTGATGTGACCGCATTGGGTGTGTTTGCGCCAGTTTCTATGCCCGAGTTTCCGCTTGTGCTGTCGAATTCCGTTGCCTGAGCGCGCTGGGCGCGTTGTCGCGCAACATTGAGCTTGACGCGCTCAGTGGCTTGGAGGTTTGTTTTCGCGCGTTGGGCGGCCAGCTGCTCGGCAGTGAAGGACCACTGGCGGAATTGCGTCGAGGTACGGTACAGGTCGTCTTCGTTGAGCTTCATTATGTGTCGAGCGGCGTCGAGCGGCTGCTGGGGGCTGTCGTTGTCGCAGTCGCCTTTACTCGATGATGAAGCTCCCAATCGCCGAGATGGCAAGTGCAGCCGAGACTTGCCCGCGAATAGTCGTTCTCTCAACTTTACCACTCCCCCACCCCAGTCCTTGAACCATGCACATCACTGCATCTTTGGCTTCGACAAGCAGGCTACTGAGAGCTTGACCACGTCGTCGGACCTTCTGAGCGCTATCATCGACCCCAGGAGCCAGGTTCAATACCAGTTTCGTCTCGGCATGCATCTCGAGGAGGTTCTGTCCAATCAACACACCTGACCGCTTCGAACTTATCGGCCTCAATCGTGCTCAACTTTGACCAGAAGCGGAGTACTGCATGATTTCTGTTTACTGTGTAAATTCTCATAAGAGTTCCGTATCCGCGCTCTAGAGCTTCAAAGATCACCCCCTCTCTCCTTCGACTCAGGCTCAAAAGCCATGTATCCGTCGATACCAGTTATTCCGTCATCGATCCTCGAAACCCAAGTCATGTTCTATCTTGCGCAGCTTCCAAGAAACCTCGCCTCACTCTTTAAACGCTGACAGTCTTCATTACCACACTGCTTGTGTCGAATCCGCCTCGCAACATGCGACCAGAATTCTAAATGCCAAGGACAATTCTCCGCGATCTACGTTCCGCTATGAAAGCACCGAGTCACGGCTCCTCCGAGATAAGAGCCGGGATTACTTGTGCCGCTGCTGCAATGTATGCACGCTCCGCAGGGACGTGCTTGTGCATTCGTACCCGGCTTCGAACGGCACAGCTCAAGCATTCCGCACTCTTCGCCACCACGGGAGAGCATTCTGAAGGCAAATGCTGCAGCTTGCACATCGTACTATCCTTGAAGCTGCCTTCTCCGTCCACGACACCCGCGATCTTTTCGCGGTGGCTGTGGATGCAATCCTACCATTTCTTGGCACCTTCCCAAAGTAGTTTAAGCACCCATCTCCGCTGACGGTCCGTTCAGAAGCTGTCCTACTGGTCCGCCTCGTTTCTCCACATGGTGAACGACTGCTGCTTGCCAAATTCGACTTCTAGCTTGTTCCAAACGCCCGGGGTGTAATCAAGCCAAGAGTGGACCTGGATGAGGAGCAAATCAGCAAAGATGTCCCACCATCTCCCAAGACTTCCTCAAGAAGTGCCCAGCTTGCCAGTGCATGCCAACGACAACGTTAATGCTTCTACACGGGCCTTGGTAACAAACAATGAGCCCCGGCAGTAATCTACGATAGGAAGGTACCCAGGGTGACACGGTGAACGCGAATCTATGGCGCATCGCACGCGACTGGATGCTGAGCGACAGCATGCTTCTTGGGGTGGCCTAGTCGATAGCTCCAGAATATAAGATGGTAGGACCTGCACCCAGGTTCTTGGATCATCTCCATCTGCAACTGTCAATTCGCAGTCGAAATCGCAAAGATGAAGTGGACCACCATTGCAACCGCTCTCGCAGCCGTGCCTTTGGCATCGGCCGCCGGCTACTCCAAGGAGCAGTACCGCTCTGGTGAAGTCATGGAGAAGATGATGATGGCCAAGGAGGTACGACAGCTGGTCCTACTGGCGTTGACTGATCGATCACTAACGACACCATAGGGTGCTTGGGCTAAGCAGCGCGCTGCTGGTGCTTACGACCAGAAGAAGTGGAAGGACTTCCACAAGAAGCGCGTCAACAAGAACAAGATCGAGTGCAAGCACGGTCGCGTAGAGGCTGTCAAAGGCGATGCCGATCAGACCTACAAGTGCAAGAACATCGTAGGTGCATTCAGCTGAGGTTCGAGATCGCCAGACATTAACGCCACCGTAGGATCTGTACGACTTCAAGACGCATGAAGAACTTGGCAACCCCCCTCCCGTTTCTGAGGGTTCTGGTTCGTGGGGTTGGACACATAAGGGCCGCGAGTTCATTGCCATTGGTCAGACCAACGGCACTGCATTTGCAGAGGTCACTAAGAAGGGTGAACTTGAGTACCTCGGCCGTCTGCCAGCTCAGGCGTCGCCAGTCATCTGGCACGAGATGAAGACTCTTGGCGACTACCTTTTCGTCGGTTCCGAGGGTGCAAACCACGGAGTACAGATCTTCGATCTCAAGAAGCTCCTCAAGCTTGACCCCAAGAAGCCCAAGACCTTCAACACAACCACCGACCTCACATCTTGGTTCAACGACCTTACTGAAGGTGCCGGTATCAAGGGTAGGTCTCACAACGTCGTCACCAACGAGGAGAAGGGCTACGCCGTAGCCGTTGGATCCGGCGGACGTGCAGGCCGGAACGACACCTGCGCTGGTGGTCTCATCTTCATCAATGTTGATGATATCACCAAGCCCTACAAGGAGGGTTGCGCCCCTCAGGACGGCTACGTCCACGATGCTCAGTGCATCGTCTACCGTGGACCTCACAAGAAGTACTACGGCCGCGACATCTGCTACGGCTACAACGAGGACACCCTGACCATCTACGACGTCACCAACAAGAAGGGCTTCAACGCCTCGACCATCATCTCCCGCACACCCTACAAGGGCGCTTCTTACACCCACCAGGGCTGGGTCCTCGACCCCTACTGGCAGACCCACCTTGTCATGGACGACGAGCTCGATGAAGGCGAAATCGACAACGGCACCGACACACACCCCGACTCCGTCGCCAAGGACGGCTACCCCGCGACCTACATCTGGGACATTACCAACCTCGAGGCCCCCAAGAACAGCGGCTACTACAAGTCCTCCACCCGCGCGGTTGACCACAACCAGTTCGTTCACGACGGCCTCGCGTACCAGTCGAACTACCAGGCGGGTCTGCGCATTCTGGATGTCAGCTCCATCCCTCGCTTCTCTGACGGCAGCAAAGTTGAGGAGATTGCGTACTTCGACGTGTTCCCCGGCGACGACGCTGTTCCCGGTGGTGGTCAGGCGCTCTGGGACGCTGGAACTTGGTCGCATTACACGTTCCCTAGCGGGTACACGGTTATTAACACTATTGACCGTGGTGCGTTTGTTGTCAAGCCTACTTTTGGCCGCGGCAAGGGCAAGTACTTCGGCAAGTACTAGGGTACAATCACGAGAAATGAAAAGTTTAGTAAATCTTTGATATTGAAGGTGCTATCAGCATCGTGATCACAGTTTAGTACAAGGTTTGCTTGTGAGACGTGAAGTTCAGTTGGCAGCCATTTAGGCCATGGCGTCCTGGCCCAGCAGAGGTATGAGGGACGTTGGTGACATGATCGTGCAGCATAGAAAACACAACGGGCGGTACTTCACCACAGGATGCATACATCACTAGTCACTGCAGCTCTCTAAGGAATTCTTTAACATTGCCGGCACGCCTCATTGTAAACTCCATCCTTCGAATTGGGATATTGATAGATCGCACGAAGAGTATAAATGTCTGGATACTTTGATTGGGGTTTTATCGTGGATATGGAACATGTCTGCTTACAGTGCATGTGTAAACAATACCGGACGCCGTCGCCGATGGTGGTGTATGGAATGAATGACAAACGCCTGAGCATCCAACTCTTACTGTGACGCCGATGTCTTTCTCTTCCTCTTTCTTGCCCTCGCTCGTTATGCCTCACCGAACAGCCGCGCGGTGATGTCACCCATGTATGCTTCCTCCAGCTCGTAGTCTTCACCGCCCATTTTGTCGATACCGACATACTCGAAAGCGCCCACGACGGCCTCGACATCGAAGCCCATTGCGACGAATCGATCAACAAGGTCCTTGTTGTAGCCGTGGTATCTGTCTGTAATTTAGCCAGGTCAACGACGCTCTTGTAGTTCTCAACACGTACGCTGCCATCTTGACTTTCTCTTCGTTCTGCTTGGCTTCCTGGCGCTTCTTGGTGATCGACTCTGCTGTTGCACCTCCGCTACCCTCGGAGATCTCCCTCTTGGGCGCGCCGGCGTGCTTGACTGCCCACTCACGGGCCTTGTGCTCGAACTCGGCAGGGTTCCGAATCAACATACTGGCGACTTCTGCATCTTGTGGATCTTTGGGCTCGGGTGTGGAGAGGAGGGATTGGAGGGAGATGAGGGCTGACTTGATCGTAAGGACCGGTGACCATTGTGACGATAGTGTGTCTAGGCAAATGGCACCCTAAGTGATTTAGCAGGCTATTCATTCCATGCCTTGTGTATAACTCACTGTTTGAGAGCTGACATTGGGATGCCAGATCTTGGTCTCGAACTTCATGTTCGGTGGACGAAACGGGTACTCGCTGGGGATCTTAATGTCGACATGGTATGTGGCGCCCTCGTACGGTGTGTCAGGCGGCCCAAAGAACTGACCGCGCAGATGTGTGAGGTCGTCTCCGTTTCCTGCGGGCTCTACTACGATCTGAGAGAGCTTGTCACTTTGGATGTCGGCGATCTCTTTGGCGATGCGCCTCGCTCTATTAGACGCCATATCGAGAAGAAGATCTGGGTGGAGATTGCCAAGGGGGCGGGGAAGAGGCGAAAGGCTGAGTTCGATTATGGGTAGGCAGCGAGTAGGGTTCAGCTCTACGTAGAAGGTCAGCCTAAGGCTCAAGAGGCAGCAGCTACCAAGTGGGGCTCGCCAGTACGTCACAGGTAAATGCAGTGATAGAAGGTCGTTGTTGGTTGTGCTGCAGCGTGAACATACGTTGATTGTAGTGGCCGCGTAAGTGTTCCTACTTGATATCAAGAGTACCTCACCAGCCGCCGACGTGGGGGAGCGGGAGGTGATTCAGAGCGGGGCCGAGCACGATTGCTGTTTCTCACGTGGTTATGGAGCGTAGAAGGAGCGGGGACAGAGAGGGGAGGACAGCAGCTGTATGTGTATTCAATGGTATATAAAGGCACGCGTGCATTTGACGTGTCTGTTGTTCTATGGCGAGCGAGGCGGGCGCTGGAGGTGAAGCAGTGGCGTCAGCGCTTGGCAAGTCACCGAGCTCCGACAATCAGCTCGAAGCGGCCAGTTACAAACAACACCATCACCATCACCACCGCACCACCGCCGTCGCCTGCAGCACCGTCTGCACCCTCCGAACGCTTCCTCGATACCTCACACAACACCACCGACAACAGAGCCACCTACGTGATCGCGTGCCATGGTACGCTCGCCCCCATGTAAAACGCGGCGGCGTGTACTGACAATGTTTAGGGTAACCAGCAGTCCAGCGCTGGAGGCGGAGGCCCTCCCGACGACAAGAGCAAGAAGGACAAGGTATGTACTTTCAGTCTTCAAACAAGATGCTGTCTGTTTTCTGTTCACCTGTCGTCATGATACTTACGTTTGCCTGCAGAAGGAGAAGCCAAAGTACGAGCCGCCGCCACAGCCCACCACCCGCATCGGCAGGAAGAAGAAGAAGGCCGCCGGTCCCAGCGCCGCCGCGAAGCTGCCCACCGTCTACCCCACAGCACGATGTAAATTACGGTACCTGCGTATGCAACGCATCCACGACCACCTGCTGCTGGAGGAGGAGTACGTCGAGAACCAAGAGCGGATTCGCAAGGCAAAGGCAGTGAAGGAGGGAGCAGCGCCTGTGAATGTCAACGCCGATCCGGAGGCGGCTGACCGAAATGCGGACGAGAGGTCGCGAGTCGATGACATGCGCGGCAGCCCCATGGGTGTCGGTAACCTCGAGGAACTCATCGATGATGATCACGCCATCGTTTCGAGCGCGACCGGTCCCGAGTACTACGTCTCGATCATGTCCTTCGTCGACAAGGACCTCCTCGAGCCCGGCGCGAGCATCCTGCTGCATCACAAGTCCGTGTCAGTTGTTGGTGTGCTCACAGATGACGCCGATCCGCTGGTTTCCACGATGAAGATCGACAAGGCGCCCACAGAGTCGTATGCGGATATCGGTGGCCTGGAACAACAAATTCAGGAAGTACGAGAGGCCGTGGAGCTTCCTCTGTTACATCCTGAGTTGTATGAGGAGATGGGTATCAAGCCACCGAAGGGTGTCATTCTCTACGGTGCGCCCGGTACCGGAAAGACGCTGCTGGCAAAGGCTGTGGCCAACCAGACCAGCGCCACTTTCTTGCGTATCGTAGGAAGTGAGCTGATCCAGAAGTACCTTGGAGACGGACCTAGGCTTGTGCGACAGCTGTTCCAGACTGCTGCTGAGAATGCGCCGTCTATCGTCTTCATTGACGAGATCGATGCTATCGGTACAAAGCGTTACGATTCGACATCCGGTGGTGAGCGTGAGATTCAGCGAACCATGCTGGAACTGCTCAACCAGCTTGATGGTTTCGACGACCGTGGCGACGTCAAGGTCATCATGGCCACCAACAAGATCGATACTCTTGACCCTGCTCTGATCCGACCTGGACGTATCGACCGAAAGATTCTCTTCGAGAACCCCGACCGTAAGTTTGATAGCACATTCATTGTGAACACATGCTAACAGGAGTAGAACACACAAAGAAGAAGATTTTCACCCTCCACACTTCCAAGATGTCTCTTAACGAAGACGTTGATCTTGACGAATTCATTAACCAGAAGGACGACCTATCTGGCGCCGATATCAAGGCCATCTGCTCAGAAGCTGGTCTCTTGGCCCTCCGTGAGCGCAGGATGCGGGTGCAGATGGACGACTTCCGCCAAGCCAGAGAGCGTGTGCTGAAGACGAAGAGCGAAGGGGAGCCCGAGGGACTGTACTTGTAGGCTTGGAGTGCCGGTGCATCAGACGCGACACGACATTAAGACTAAGGCTTCATTGACGTGTATCAGTAGACTTCAATACGCGCTCTGCGCGCTACAGTAATACTTATCATGTGGAGTTATCCAATCATTAGTGTCATTCCTGTACGTGACCGTAGCGTACCTTCTTCGAGGCCAGCAGCTGTTTCCCTTGATGGCCCTGGCTGGTAAATTGCTTACGTACCTACCGTTGCCTGCCGTTAGCTACAGCTAGATGCTTCCGATCATCTGATGTATCGTTGACATCGACAGACTTAACTGCCAGTAACATAATGATCAGCAAAGAGCTCGCTGAGCAGCTCCAATGTCGCTTCACCATCACTCCCAAGCGCCAGCGCAAACGCTTGAGTCCGCTCACCTTTACCTCGATCATGGCGTTGGTCTCTCAGCAACGACAGGTAAGAGAGCAACGCCACGCCTGCAGCAGTGGAAGTACATATAGCAGCTCGACCTCATGACCCGTTGTCTCTCCCACCTCCCACCACCGACCCAACGAGCTTCTCAACTTTGTTGCCGCAAGCCCGTCGACCACTCCGAATCCCTCCGTACTTGGACCGACTATCCTCACGATGTTCCCTGGAGACATTGGCGATGTGCCAACGTTGAGTTCTCTCAACAAGCCACAGAAGCGAGCACTCATTCTACGCGACCAACTCCGATATCTCGAGCCGGCACACCTCGATAGATATCTCGACGGCATCACAGCAGACGAGCCTCCCACATACAAGCACATCAACGGCACTGTCTGCCCCCCGCTTGCGCAAGTCACTATCAAAGACGATGCTACTCGTTTCGACCTTGGCAACGTGCAGTTTCCTGAAGAGGGTGGAGTGACCTACCGAGCCTATCTGACTGTCGAGGACGGCCGATTCGAGATGCGCACCGAAGACCCACTGCCTAAGAATGACGCTGAGCTAGCATCTGTCAGCATCCACCGCTTCGTCGCAGAAAATATGTCCCCGCTTTTCAAAGCGAAGTACAAGGCTATACACGCGCGAATGGAGAAGATCAACGAGGCCAGGCGCGTTGCATACAACATGCTGGATCACCCACCAGCGAAGTTTGAGGATGGAGAGGTACGCTTTCAAGACATCGAAGACCTCGTCAAGGACATCCGCTGACTCTTCTCCAGACAGTCGCTAGGTTGAACCCAGCAAAGTTCAAAACTATCGAAGATGGCACTCGAGGCAAGTTGATTCTCACATGCAAGTTGAGTCTGTGACTGACAACTCGTAGATGGTAGCACACGCAAGCGCAAAGAAATCGTCAAGCATGCCTCAAACAAGCGCCAACGGGTCGGGTTGGAGACGATCCCTAAAAACATCAAAAGCGAGACCTTCGACGCTATACCTGCGCAAGTAAAGGTGAACCTCTTCGACAACATCATCAAGACCGCCTTTCCCAACTTCGATAATTTGATCGTCGCATCTTGGAACGTCGTCTCTATCTACGCCAATGTTGGCAGTGACTTTCCGGAACTCCACACGGCCATTGTCGACTTGAAAGGGGCTCTCGAGGAGTTCGAGAGCGCTTATGCACCGTCTCGTACTAAGAGCGGGAAGAGTAAGAAGGAATCCACACCGGTGCAGCAGAACGGCGGCAGTGCAGGTCGTACGTCCACCCCAGTCAAGGAGCCTAGGGGTACACCAGTACCTGCTGCTACCTCGCACATTGTCACTGCAAGCCCAAAGAAGGAGGAGAATGGCGCTACTGATGAGCGATACCAGGACGACGAGGATGATTCTCAGCATCAAATGCCGCCTCCACGGTTCCCTCAAGTAAGCCAGTCTCAACACGATGATCGTCTCCAGGAGGACGAGCGCCAGCCAGAGCCTCCTGCCACTGCACAGATTGATCGTTCCATCGCTCGCGCTCAATCCGTTCCCCATCTCGTTCCCGAGACCAGGCCGCCAACTTCCAGGTCGACTCCAAGCTCTACCCCGCCGTCACCAAACGAGCAGCACCTCGCTCCCTCCCGGGAACGCGTCCGCAAGATTCGCGACCGCTCCGTCGATACACGCGCTCCGCCAGCCCCCGGCTCAGAGCTCATGCGCAAGCGGCAGGAGTACACGGCGTCGCTCTCCAAGGCGAACCGCAACCAGACTGGCGCTGCTATGGGCCACCGCACTCAGCACGACGACGACGATGAGCAGGATGAGGACCTCCATGATCACACTCATCATGAGCACGCTCATGAGCAGCGCGTGTCAGATCCGAGACGACCGGGCTCTGGAGGTGGTCATGGGGCGAAGAAGCAGATGGGGAGTGCGCCGGTGGCGCCTATGATGCATATCAGGAAGGATGGAGGAGTGAATGGAGCGGGTGGTGGCAGGCGCGGGTATTAGCTCGGGGTTGAGGTACGTTTGGACATACCGAGTCCTTGGTTTGGAATTCAAGAACTCCAGGCGAGATATTCAGGGCAGCATAAAGCCTGACATCTGTTTTCGAAAGTGCAGTTGGCTGTGATAAGACGGAGCAGCTACGAAGGCTCTTGATATACCTATTGGCAATGTCATTCCATAGAACTTGAATAGTGATGAGGGTATAATCCATCTACGCGCCCCGTCACTCCCACCAAGCGCACTATTTTGACTACCTCTTCACCCTTTTCCCGGCGGGCTCATCCTCCTCACTATCATCCTCCCTATATATCCCCTTTGGCTGCGTCGCATCCCACGCCCCCGTAAACACATTTTTCTCGCCCGCCTTGGGCTGATACTTCAGCAACGCCTCCCTCGGATCCTCGTCCCGCATATCGCTCCCTTCAATCTGCTCCATGACATATTTCTGGTCCGGGGTGCTCTTCGCAAACGGGGTCACGGCGGGGATGTGCGGGCGCCGCGGGTCTCGGCTCTTGCCTGACGCGGTGAGCCCGATGGTTGGGTGCCGGCTGGAGAATGTGTTCGAGGTCGGCTGGCCGCCTGCGTCGCCTGCCATGCCCAGCGGGTCCATGTCCACGGTGAGATTGGGGTCGTCGTCGAGATGGCGTTTCTTGGGGGCTTTGCTGAGGACGGTGAGGGCGCCGCCGGTGGAGAGCGTGGGCGAGAAAAGAACGGTGACTTGGCCGTTTGCCGAGCCGGTGAGGATTTGGTTCAGTTTTGGGTGCCATGTTACTGTTATCAAGGGCGAGCCGGGCGTCACCGGTGTGATTAGCTCCGGGCGCAGGGTCGCGGGGTTGAGGATGTGCAGGTGCCCTGTCTGGCTCCCTGTGATGATGCTGCCGCCGTTCGGTGCGAATTTGATGTTCGATGTTGGGTATTGTGCGGATGTGGAGGGGTGCGATGTCGTGTTGAGCGGTGTCTTGAATTTGCGCGTGTCCCACAGCTTGATTGTGTCGTCGCCGCCGCGCGTGATGACGAGCCGCCCGTCGGCGCTGATGTCCAGCCCGCTCGTCCATGTGTCTCTCTGGTGAGCGTCGCGGATCTCGGCGCTGGGCCGGTGGAAGGGCCCTTCCCCTCCCCACATCACCAGACTGCCGTCCAGCGCGGCGGAAACGAGGACGCTGCTGCCCCCGTCTGCTGCGGCGCCCCAGGCGATGGCCGTCATCCGCGTCATGCCTGCGCTGCCCGCTGCGCGCGACTTGTGCACTATGACTTCCTCCTGCTTCATGCGCTTGTTGACGTCCCAGATGCGCACGGTGCTGTCTGTGCCTGCGGTCGCGAAGCGGTCTCTGTTCGTCGGGTGCCAGGCTGCGCTCGTGAGATCGGACGTGTGGCCCTTCGTGTTGTGCTTGTCGCGCAGGTACATGTCGCCCTTGACGTACTCGGCCGTGAGCGCGCCATCTCTGCTGAACAGGCGCGCCTGGGGCGTCGCGGTGACGCACAGGAACTGGCTGCCCGACAGCGGGCTGATCAGGACCTGGTGGATCAGATGCGACTCGGCGGTCTGACTCGGCTTCGTCTCGAACGGATCGACCGTCTTGAAGGCGCGGATCGTGCTCGGGGTCAGCGTGCTGAGGTCGTGCAGCTTCAGCGTGCAGTCGGTGCTGCCCGTCACCATGCGGTTGCCGGACGGATCGAGCGCAATGGTCGTGATGGCGCGGTCGTGCGTCTTGATGACCAGCTCGTGGGAGACCGGGAACTCGTCACCGTCGTCGTCGCTATCGTCATCGCTGTTACTGTCGTCGTCCGAGTCCTTGTCCTCCTCCTTCTTGCCCTGCTTGCTCTCATCCACGACTGGTCTCCGCGCCCGCTCGATTTGCGCCGCAACGTCTACACCTCCGTCCGTCTTGCCAAACTGCGTCGGCATGAACTGGCGCAGTGCCTCGTCGTCTTCTGCGGAGAAGTCCATCCTTGCACATGCGCCGTAAGCTGTGCTGACGGACGACGTGGAATCGCAGAGACGCGTCTCACCACGAATCCGACGCTCGAAGTTCTGCGAGCGGGATGACGCGGCGCGCCGCACCACCGCTAACCCGTCCAATCTTCAACTGTGGGGTCGCCTTCCACAGCTCTTCTCGAACATTTGTAACCCATCTGCACAGCGCAAAACTCTCCTCAAGGTTTCAGTATTCCATGAGCCAAGCCTCGCAGGCTTGCGCCAAGAAACGAGTAAGCCTCGAGGCTTTACACTATGCAATCCTGCCAGAATCTCCACCAACGCGGTGTGCAGATATACGAATGCACAGTCAGTCTTGCATGCGTACTAATCATGAGGAGCTAACGGTAGGCTAAATCACAATTGACGCCATATGCAATGGCGACTCTGTATGGTATAAAGCCGGACTACACTCCAGTGGTGTGCGACTATCATAGCAACTTTGATATCTCACTACTTCTTCAACCTAGGAAACCTTACTCGTCATGACACGCACCCTCCTCCTCTTCGGCGCCGGCCCAGGCATCGGCGACAATGTCGCTGCAGCATTCGCATCCGCGGGCATCGAGCACATCGTGCTGCTCGGCCGCAACAAGGAGCGCTTGCAGAACGACGACGCGCCATTTGTGCGAAAAGCTGCTGAGGGCGTAAAGGTGGACATTCTACGCGCCGACTTGAGCGATCTGGACTCCGTTCCCAGGGTGCTGAAAGAGCTGGATTCCCTGACGAAGGGAGAAGACGTCGAGGTTGTGTACTACAACGCGGCGCGGATCAAGCCGACAGATCCGGTGCTGGACGTCAGCGTGGCGGAGATCGAGGAGGACTTTAGAGTGCGTTCCCGCCTCGACACCCTCTGAATAACGGCGCTCGGCTTCAGAACAACAATCCCCATGACTCTCGCACCACATTCGAGATCATAACTACTAGGAATCCGCGGGCTAACTCACAGAAGGTCCAAGTCCTCGCCCTCCACCTCGTCGCCCAACACTACATCCCCCGTCTACAAACCTCCGCCAAGGACTCGTCTCTCAAGTCCGCACTCCTCGTCACAAACTCTCACCTGCCTTGGGACCCCATACCGCAACTGCTCTCCCTCTCGCTGGTAAAAGGCGCACAGCGGACTCAGGTGCTGTCTTTGAACCGCGCGTTTAAGGAGTCGGGCGTGCACGTGGGACTGGTTAATGTGCAGGGCGTTGTGGATCCGAAGAACAAGATTCTGAGTCCGGCAAACATTGCGAAGGAAGTAGGTGAGTTCTGGAAGCGGGGGGAGGGCGTGGAGGTGAATCTGAAGGAGGAATGAGGGGAGTGAGTGATCCGGCTTGAAGACAGTGCGTCCTTTTGTAGGGTATGCTCTAAAGGGTAGTGTAAGAAGATTAATCGATGTGTTTTCAGTCTGGGCGATTCTCGTAAGTGAAATGCATGTATTTGCGTTGGAAAATATCCGATCTAGCGGCAGAAATAGAGTATCCAAAGAAGCGAATCAACCAAGCTAGTAGAAGTGAAACATCCATTCATCGGTCCATCATCAAGAAGAAACCATCGTGACCCCGCGTCCAACGCGAGCCTCGCCCCTCTTCTCTTACAAGTCTTTAATGAGAAGGTTTCCTCTACGAGGAGAAGTTGCTCGAAGCAGTCTTGGTGCTCGTCGACGCCACGCTAACGCTCTTGACGACAATGCTCTGGCCGCCGGTGCTCGTGACCCTGACATCAACGGTCTGCGTCCCAAAGCCGGCGCTGTTCTCAAAGTAGTTGTACGTCTGGCGCGTAGTCGCCTTCCACGTCTTGCCACCATCAGTCGAAACCTCGAGCGACTTGACGGCGACGTTGGAGTTGACGACCTGCATGCTGAACCAGTAGGGGCTGGTGCCGGACTTGTTCTTCAGGACAATTGGGCTGGTGATGCCGCAGGGCACGAAGTCCCAGCTAATCGGGATGACGCCCTTGCTGGGGTCGGCCAGCTCCTTGAACGCGTCGGGGTACAGGTCCAGGTGGTTTGTGCCGCAGCCGGGGCACTCATCAGTGATCATGGCTTTGATGCTGTTCCCCTCGGGTCCGGTGACGGACACACAGGCGCCGCAGTTGCCGGCATTGGCCCAGTTGGAGTCGGAGAGCGCGGTGCCGAAGAGGCCTGCGGGGAGGGTGTAGCCCGAGTCGAAGGAGCACTTTCCGCCAGAGGTGTTGCCGCCGTAGAAGGTCGCCTCGCCGCGCTTGGAGCCAGCTGCGGATGTGGCCTGGGCCTCGACGGCCTTGGCCTCTACGGTAGGGGAGGTGGCAGCAGGAGCCTGGTAGACGGAAGATGTCTCAGCGACGGCAGGGTTTTCAGATGTGGGGATTGCTGCTTCGCTGGTCTCGCTGGGCGATTCATAGCCCTGTCCGGGAACGTATGTGGAAGGAGCAGGGGTCTCAGTGATAGCAGAGTCTGTGTAGTCAAGGCTGACTGATGATAGAGAGGGCCTGGGGCGGACAGTCCAGTTGCCCCAGGTTCCGTTGCCCCAGTGAAGACCAGTCGTTGTAGCCTCGACCGATGAAGAGGGATGTACTGTGATCGTGGTCGTGATGTCTAGCTGAAGTCAGTGTGATAGAGCAGAGAAGGTATGACTAGTCTTACCGATGGTCGATGTGATGGTGACATCGCTGGGGACGGGGCTAGGCTGGACGGTGACATATGTCCTCTCGGTCTCAGTCTTGGTGACGGTGCGCCTGGTGCAGCCTTCCTGGGCGAGGGCAAAGCCCACGATGGGAATGATAGAGAAGATGGTCGACTTCATATTTGCTGATTCAGACTATGTGAGGTTGATCGTCCTGGATATCTGGAACGTCTTCGGTTCTCCTAAGAGTAATGACTGTAATGATCGTATCAAACGAGTGGCAGCAGCACTAGGCTTGCGAAAATGAGTGACTGTGGTGGGAGAGACCGGAAGCTCGTGAAGCCTTCATGAGCGGGCAGTCCCAATACATAAAGCCCTTGTAACCCCTGGCGCAACATCTCGTCTACATTGCCACATGCAGTAGAACCCAACATTTGCGAGGAAATTTGCTCGGAAGTAAATGAGCTCGCTGTCACAACGTCGTCCGGCGGGAGCGGCACGGTTGCAGACATGCAGGATGCCCCAGCCACATGCGTGTTTACAGAACACCCCAGGTCTAGGCTCACGCGGTGGACATGCGCGAAAAGCTTGATGAGATGATTAGCACAGGATCTCTGATGAGAGTGCAGGGTCGAACAGGCGCTAAGTGGAGATCAAACGCTGGCGAAATGATGAGGCGGGAACTCATTTGATCCTTCCATCTTGCGTGCGAACGCCAAAACGTGCCTCAGGAACACAAAACACTAACATGATGCAGTGGCCAAAGTCGCAAATCGTGCGACTATCGCCGTTGGATCTTGGCGCTGTGTGCGCAAGTCAGCGCTGCAGAAATACTTAATGTTGTGTCGGAAAGGATGTTTCAAAATTGCGACTTGGTAGAACCACCGGGTTCAACGTGCAGCGAAATAACGCCGCGACTCGACCTTCCGCAATCGGGAGTGAACAGGTTTGTTGACAAGTTCGAGGCTTCCTCTGACGACTTTCATTGTGGATACAGAGGCGCGAACGATCGGGAGGGAACCGAACCTGCCGAGCAGATGCACACCGGCCACTCTCTGGCGAGATGCAGCAATCTGGAGAAAGCGTTATCCAGCGTCTGAAGATGATTGAATTGGCAGGCATGAGCTTGTCTTGTGCAACGTGCCTGATTCCCCGAGCCGCATGCAGTTGTTGCGTTTCGAAACCATTAGGATGGTGGTCTGGGTGCACCATACTAAGGACAAACAATATTTCGTTGTAATACCCAGTCTGACGTCTTTGAGTTGTCGAGACTGCGCGTGGGCGTGCGATTGTCACCTCGATAGACGATCATGAAAAAGCTGAGTCTGCGAATGGCAACGCGGATCCTGCAGTAGCCAATGCAAGGGTGATTCTATGCCGGAAATTCGGTCGAGGAATCGTCATCTCGTTCGGCAATCGATCATAGGTTGTATGGTTTCGTGCCAATTTCCCAATGTTCTCGCCACAGATATTGCTAATGTCAGGCAATGAGGCAGCCTCCTGGGTCTGTGACAGAAGCACCTTCTTTTGCTCATGACTGCCGGACATCATCGTCAGTCACGACGAAAACCCGGGAACAAGGCATCTGGCTGATAGAAAGCAACCCTTTGTCGTCCATGCTAATGTGTGGAGGCCTTCCATATGGTACCTGGAGTCTCTTCATGGGTATGTGGGACAAGTCGAGATCTTGTCCTGTACTTTCCGACATTACGCTCGTTGAGTTTGGGCTGTTGACGCTGTCGGTTGGTCAAGGACTGGTGCTTCTAGCATCGTCATTGGACGTTTTCCCTTGTACTTCCAGGTGAGGATAGGCAACTCCTCTTGAGGATTTCGAAATGTTCCGGGCTGTCCGCTGCTCAATCGATAGTGGCTCAACGGCAATAGCGAAATTGTTCATGCCAGGGCTGCTTCGGATCTGCTTCTTCTCGAATCGTGTGGCTTTCACCGGTCCTGCCCAGCGAAGTAGGTAGTAACACAGCTTCGCGGTTAATTTCTTCTTCGTCAAAGCGAAACCGATGGACCCCATGATCTCTAGTAGCCGCGACTCATCGATGTATCTGGAGTTGTCGATGCACGGAAGTGGCAAGACGAAGAACAGTAAGGGCAAGCTGTCCTTGAAAGTATCCGCTGCTGTCCTTAAGAACTCAGGAATCCGCTTTAGCATCTCTCCGCGGTCAGGTGCGTCTGGAACATAGTTGAGCACAAGCGACAAGGAAAGAATATCGAACCGCTCTTGATCAGATTTTGGCGTTGGTCGTTTCATGAAATCTTGCTTCTCGATACCAGTGCCTTGACTGTTGAGGTCGATTCTCGTCATATCGATGAGACCTGGGAACTTTGAGATTTCGTTTGCTGTCGAAAGGGCGCCTACTTCGAGACACCTCAATGGTGCGTTCTCTGTCCGACTTTTGCCTCGTGCTTTACGATCGAGAACACCGAGGTCGACCAACCACTCCACGAGCAGCTTGCTCGAATCACCGCCACGGTCGCTTGCCTGTCCTTGTTTGCTTGCAGCTTGGTACAGGGCTATTCCGCCGTTTTTCTCGATCTCAGTCTCAAGCTCCTGAGCCTTTCGTGCGTCGCCGGCCTTCTGTGCTGCTGCAAGCTGTTTGTGCAGACGGTGGTGAGTGCGTATGATGGTCCTTGAACGCTGCGCCGTCATCCGTTCCCTTGGCTTGCTCACAGGCGGTCTTCCGCTCGCCAGAGCCTTCTGGCGTTTTTTTACGACCATCGATGTTCGCAGTTGTTGATCACATGTCTTAATGCTTGTTAGTGAGCCGGCTGCAAAGATGCTTTGCGCACGGACCAACCTCGCTTACCGCGCACCTTCCGTCGATATTGAAGTTCGCTCTTTCCGATTTTCTCGCACGTTTTGTCACTAACCACCAGCAACACATCGTCGAAATGGCTCCCAAGGCAGCATCCAAGAGTACGTTCCGCCCAGTCGCCGGCGATCGATCGAGCACACGAGCTTGCGCATTACGAAGATTTCGCACACCACGGCAGCCGCAGCAAATCTGATATAGTACTGCAATGCAGCGAATGCGCCTCGATCAGCCCCAGACATACTATCTCAATTTCTTAAACATTGCTAACATGTCGCAGCCGCCACCAAGACCGGCAAGCAGGCCAATGCCGCCGCTAAGGCTGCCCTTCGCGGTGTAAGAATCCCCTGAACTTCTTAAGTCGTGCCAGAACCAATCTCTGGCGGGCTGTTCTTCTCGTGTGTCGGACACAATTAACGAGATGACAGTCGTACGCGAACAAGAAGCGCGCCATCAGGAAGAGCACCAGCTTCCACCAGCCCAAGACCCTTGAGCTGTCTCGTGCTCCCAAGTACCCCCGCAAGTCGATCCCCCATGCCCCTCGCATGGATGCCTCGACCATCCTGATCCACCCCCTCAACACCGAGTCTGCCATGAAGAAGGTGAGAAAACCAGCCCCGGAGTATATGGACACCATACTGACGAGCCGCAGATCGAGGAGAACAACACCCTCGTCTTCATCGTCGATGTTAAGGCCAACAAGCGCCAGATCGCCGCTGCTCTCAAGAAGCAGTACGACGTTTCTTGCGTCAAGATCAACACCCTCATCCGCCCCGACGGCTCCAAGAAGGCTTTCGCCCGCCTCACCGCTGATGTCGATGCTCTCGACATTGCCGCCACCAAGCTCAACCTCGTTTAAGCGAATCTTGGTGTATAGGATGGAATGGACCTGGGATACCCACCTGGAAAAAGCGATGTGTTATGCCTGGCGTTCATGGACACATAGTCACGGCGACTCGAATGAATCAATTCAGCATGACGCCACTACAAGTGTGCGCGACCTTCAAATGATACCCCTTCAGAACTTGACACGATGTTTTCTGGTTTTCTGTGATGTCGTGCCTAGCAATTGAGCTGAAGCGAAATTGGTCTTTAGTATAAGTCTGCATGTGCAGTGAGATTGAACTGCAGAATGCTCTTTGGTGATTCATGCAGGAGTTTTGAGAAGATCCGGCATTCATTACGCGATAGCAAAGCAATAGAAGCCTACCTCTTTAAGGTTATTTGAACCGTAAGAGATCGAGAGAAGTACCTTTGCATTTCCTTCAATGATTGTCGCCAGTATCTACCAGAGCACAGACCACCGAAATAGTCCGACTCCATCATCATCATACAAGAAAGATTCCGCCATCACATCACAGCCACATACATCGCCCCACAACGCTCCTTGACGATCCGATCACCAGACAACACGAAACCAGACCCACGCGACCTCATACATAATCAAAATGGACGGACTCGGCGGTGGCCTCGCAAACGTAGACGTCTCGCGCCTCAGCGATGCAGACAAGCAGCAACTGCAGCAATTCGCCATCAACGAGGGACAGAAGGCGCGCATTCAGTCATGTACGTTCCGGATACTTTTTCATGCACGATGGGTCATACGGACGGTCAGCCAGTGCCGTAAGAACAATTGCTGATCAAATGACAGCAATCCACAGCTTGACAGACACATGTTTCCGCAAATGCATCCCTGCCGGCACGATCAAGAACGGAAAGCTCGACAAATATGAGGAGCCCTGCATGAGGCAGTGCGTCGACCGCTTCTTGGATGCGAACATCGTCGTTCTGAGGGAGTTGGAGAGGTTGAGGCAGTAGATTTCCGGTGGCAGGCATAAGAGCAGGAGGAGCATGGCCCAAACCTATGTCATGCGAGAGACGAGATATGTGTATATTAGGGCACCGGTATACGGGCTGTACAATACGGAAAGACGAAAGATGAGGACGGACATAGCGCAATCAGAGCATGTGCATGAGATGTACAAAAACAGAGATGTTCTTCCAAAGGCGATTCGGGGCTAGATCCGGAAGTGAGCGTAGACAAATTTGGTGACTAATGAGTGCAGCAGGACAGTACTCGGATTGCACAGTAAATCGATTCAAGGCGTAAGTTCGTCGTGCCACTGCAGCCACACAACGCTTACTGACAGACTCCAGCACATTGACTACTTCTACACTTGGTACGCAAAGACGCCCATGATACCGATCAGCCAAGCTATGACCTTCCACGTATCCACGCCAACCAAGCTCGCTGCTCCAGTCGTCTCGTTACCGCCTGTACTGTTGAACCTACCCAATGTATCCTGCACACTCGCTCTGGCCCTGCTACCCTCGGCCACATCCGGCACAAGACACGCAATGTGCACCCGATTCGCATCCATTCTCTGTATTCTCCCAAACGGAACCGTTGGGAAGAAAGTCATAATGTCCATAATCGGACAAGTGGTGGCGACGTCGTAGTCCTGGCTACTCGCGTACCTCGAAGCCTTCGTACCAAACTCACTGGAAAAAGTTCGTCTATCGCAAACGAGCTCGTCGGTTTGATTGAGGGCCTCGATGGTACCATTGCCCAGCTGGAACTGGAAATGCTTGGCGAGACTGGAATTGAACAGCGGTACCGCTGCATTGCGTCAGCCTATCACGCATCTAACGTTACAGCAATAGTAGGAGAAAGCAGCTGAAAGAATTACGACGGCTTTCCACAATCAACATCCCGCTGCTCGCACACTCCCACGGCACAGTCCGATTGATATCCGCACAGCGCGTGTACTCCAAGCGCTCGCTCGGCCCGGCATTGTAATACTGGGCCTTTAGCCGAGCCAGACACCCCTCGCTGGCCAGACTCCTGCAGTCCCCAGTGTCGTGCACGCTCTTCTCCAGTGTGTCGTAACTCCACGTCACATTACTAGTGTACCTGGACTGCAGCGACACAGAATGATGGCACGCGCGCATCATGCGTCCAAGACGCTCGGGGTCCGAATCGCCAATGTCGAGCCATAGGTACGTTCCTGTGCTATTGTGCTATTTGGATCTGGAGAGTGAGGATACCCGGCGGGCTGTATGTAGGAGGGCAGCGTCTAGCCGGAGTCGCTCACGTTGTAGATACGCACATCGTTGTCATCAGTATTGCCCAGAAAGCTGAGTGCGAGCTGAGGGATAGCGATGGATTTGGAGGCGTTGTATGCAAGGTGTGGTGCGATTGCTGGCATTGGGTTGAGTCCTGGGCGTGGGATGAGGTGGGCAGGAAGAGAGCAATGATTGAGTACGTGAGGGCCTTCGGCGGCTGCATGTTGCAATTGGTCTTTGTCTGAGGTTGGGAACACTATCGAAATAGGCTTTACATATGCTCAAATATCCCTTCCTTTGTTACCTAAGTCATGCCAATTACTCCGCACAACCAGCCTTAGAAGTCATGCGGTGTTGTCAATAAGCCCTTGGTCGCTTACCTGATCGTGCAAATGCAGCATTATTTGTTGTTCTTGTATGATGTCGACCACAAGGCTATGCAAGGCTAAAGTGCCTTGAATCCGGGCGGCAATGGACATGCACCCACCAAGAAGCTTGGTTATGCTTATGATCACCGATTGGCTTTCAGCATTTACAATGCACGCCAGAAAGAATGTGTCTCGCTCTGAAGCAGGATCACAGCGCAGAGGAGCCCGTGATGGGCCAAGATCAGGCATTCTTAAGGGTGTTATTTATAGTGACGCATCGCTTGCAGTAGTCTTTCAGCCCTACAAGATCCTGCGACTACGAATCGAATACATGCTCTGGGAGTACGAGTAGGACTCGCTGTAACGCATGTGCGATTACGCTCATCTCTTCCTTGGCACCTTTGGTGCTGGCAGATTCTCTCTTCTCCTAACTCTGACCCGCACATCATGCTTCGGCACCTTGACACTCGCCGCATCGATCGCCTGAGGCAGTACCCACACACCTTTCCTCTCTTCTCCATCCTTCTCCGTACGGCTGTTGCTCTTGTTCACCTTGTCATCGCCGTCCAGCGCAGCAGCGCCGGCATGTATCTCATCCCGCACTTCGATCATCTTGTCGATGAACGTCTTCTTAGGCGCGGGACTGATGTCCCAGAGCTGAACGATGCCGGCGATGATGGAGACGAGTAATGCAGTCTTATACTGCTTCGAGGCATCGTCCGGAAGGTCGATAGATGCGCCCGGCGCAGAGTTGATGAATCGGTCCGGCTTGAATGTATCTGGCGAAGCGAAGTTCGCGGATGAGCTGTTGATCAGGCTTCTCGATAACCCGATGTCAAGCAGGGACCCGCCCGCGACTTCCCGCTGCTCTTGGGTGTCAGGACGGGGGCTCCTATCGTCTAGGACGGTTGGCTTGTTGATCGAGATCATCTTGGTTGACGAGCTATAGAGGCGCCGAGTTTCGTTGATGCAAGATTGTAAGTAAGGGAATGCAGTCGGACCTTGGATTTGAGCTGACGGTGCAAACGCGATCTCTGGTGGGGCGGGAAACAAGGGATGGATCGATGGGGGCTGAACAGCTTGTGCCCACGGTTTGGTCTCTGCTTTGATCTTCTCGAATGGGGTATCCTTGTCACTCTGTGCCAACGGCCAAGTTGAGGCAGCGTAGACGTTGAGCAAAGTCCAAAAAAGGAGTGGGACAATCTCTCCAACGATGCTATGTATCAGATCAAGTGCGATGGCAGCTCTTGCTGGAATAGGTACGTCGTATTCAGTGAAAAGCTTGTTGAGTGCCGCAAGAGGTGTCGTGATGTCTGCGTCTGTCTCTTCTCCGCTCATGCTTTCATCGTCTTCCGGAACCCTTCTGACTTTTGGATATGTGAGTTCGTCAAACAATCTAGTGAAATTCTGCAGAAGCCGTTTCCTAGCCAATGCTGCTGTTGGGAGACCTTGAACCGGCGACAAACGCGGGATTCCAAGAGCTAGGGCGTAGTAATGTTTGCTGATGTCCGCCAGGTCAGATGCGAGTAGTTGGTAAGACTCTAGAAACTGTGTACCGGCGAGAGGTTCTAGTATCGCGCTGCAGCAGAAGTCGTTGATCAAGGTAAAGAAGTCGCACTCCACCTCTGAGGTCCCATCTGTCAATTCGATATTGGCCACTCGTTCCCATTGGAACTGGTCGACAATTGACGAATTAAAGGTAATCAGGTCCGGCAGGGAGCCCGTCAGGATTCTTCGAGATGCAGTCACCAGAGCTTCCATCGATTTCGAGCTATAAATCTCGGTGGAGGCGGCCTTGTCGATCCTCGGACGCAACTCGAAGTATTTAGCCTCGAAGGCTTTCGGCATACCGAATGCATTCCGTAGTATTGCCCATCTAGTAGATGTGTGCTCTCCTAGGTTGTTGCACTTCTTGTGGACCTCTTCCAGAAGAGAGGCCGTAAAGACGACAACATGCTTCGCACCGGCTGCCTGGTACGAGATGATACTGTGCGCCGACGAGTCTCTGATACTTCTCAGCCATTCTTCCTCGCCTGAAATGATGCTCCCCAGATGTCGAACTCCGGGGATCCAGTATGGCAGCGATTGTACCCTGCTCTTCCCGCCATCCTTGCTCTTGCTTGTACCTCCGGAGCCGGAAAGTAGTCTCGTTGGCAAAAGCAGAAAGACTGCCGAGATAGCGAACTGAGGTAGTATGTCAAACCAAGAGAATTCCTTGCCGACGAAGCTCTGCAGTGCTTCGAACACTCCGTAGTAATAGGCTATGGCCAGGGTGAAAGGGCTGAGCAGTAAAGAGTACCACATTGGTAGAAACAACGACCTTATGAGGCCATTGGAGGCATACACGGCCACGAAGAGACCCTTGAGCGCCATATTGGCGTGTTTGCTGATGTCGTCAGGATCGCAGACCGAATGCCAGATGAGCGCGTGTGAAGCTGACGGAGTTAAGCCCGGATCAGGTGCGCTCGACGAGATGAGGCTCTAGCAACGCGGGCTACGAGCCGCAATCAGAACGTGTTGGTTGGTGTACCACCAAAAAGGAACAAATGGGAGCAGATACCGTTGATAGGGCTGGAAAGCGCGACGCTACCTTTCGAGGGGTAGGATGACGGATGCGAGGGTTACATCCAGTTCGACTCTGCGCTAAGGAGTTTCTTCACCTCTTCGGGCCATAGCGCCCTCGCTTCTATGCATTAGAGCTGCACGACTAGAGGTGGGGTCTATCTTTGGGCATCTCTTGCGCATGTCAAGAGACTAAAACTCCAGCTGAACAATTGGTAGCCACCAATTGATATCAAGAGCAGTCCTGTGACAGCTCTATCAGAGCTTTGTAAGTATTACTGTTGTCGATTGAGATCGGTGGCTCCGCCCTTTCGCCCTCTTTCACAATCAATTCCGCAACACCAGTCATACCCTGGCTGCTTACAGCATCGACATTATCGAATTCGCGGAATTGAAAGTCGAGAGCATTGGGGGTGGTATATCAATATGAGATGATCGATTTTTTCGAAGTGCATCACACCTGACTTCCCCGCAGAATTCATCCACGTGCGGCCCCAGGGACCGATATCAAGACTACTTCAGCTACGCTATCAGGCGCCACAGCGAGCTTACGTAGAGCCTCCGAGAGCTCAAGCTTCCCATTTGCCAACTTTCGTCAGCCATTTGCCATTTGCGAACACATTCCCGGATCTATCAGTCTAGACCAAGCTATCAAAATGACTTCGACACCAGTGCCTAAGCACCTGAACTTCATCACGGGCAACAAGAACAAGCTCGCAGAGGTCCAAGCTATCCTCGAAGGAGTCATTGAACTGCGGAACCAAAATGTCGACCTCATCGAGATCCAAGGCACAGTCGAAGAGGTCACGCTGGACAAGGCACGACGAGCAGCAGAGGCAGTATGTTCACTCTTCAATTTGATTACTCGTTTGATCCGTTGCTAATGATTGCGTAGATCGGAGGCCCTGTGCTAGTGGAGGACACATGCCTTTGCTTCAAAGCCATGAATGACCTTCCTGGGCCCTACATGTACTGTTGCCACCACTCTCACTCTCGATTCATTGTACTAATCTGATCCACAGCAAGTGGTTCATGCTCTCCCTTGGCCCACTCGAACTGCATAAGATGCTGGCCGGCTTCGACGACAAGTCCGCACAGGCCGTGTGCACGTTCGGGTACTGCGCAGGACCTGGCCACGAGCCGATCACGTTCCAAGGGCGTACAGATGGCAAGCTGGTGCCGAGTCGAGGACCTACTGTATTCGGTAAGCAGATGCTCATTCTTAACACTCTCGGTGCGCGTGTGCTAACGAACAATCAGGCTGGGACTCCTGCTTCGAGTACGTCGGCACGGGCCAAACGTACGCCGAGATGGACAAGGCGGAGAAGAACAAGATCAGCCACCGGGGCAAGGCGCTGGAGAAGCTGAAGGAGTGGCTCGCAGCCAGGACAGACGCCTAAGCACACCACTGCACCAAAAAAAATAGACTTACCATACACAGCCCTCGCCTTAGTTCTCTCCTTGTCGTTGCATCTCTTATTCCTCGCCCTCGTGATCTTTCTTCCAGTTCACAACCCATTGCTCGATCCTCTCCAGATTGCCCTCAACATCATCCGCGCTATCGCTCCTCAGCTCAACCACAATCTCCTCTTTGTACGCCTCCCGCGCCTCGTCGAGCAGCACCTGCATGATCTCGCTGTCCATGTTCTCGTCGAGCTTCTTGTCCTTGTATCCTCGTGCAGTAAGGCGGTCGTATAGGACGGTCGAGTCGCAGCGCAGGACAACGACAAGGTCGATCCAGCGTTCGGGAAACAGGTCGCAGGCGTGCCAGTCGAGAATGGAACCACCTTCTTCGGAGATGTTGCGTTCTTCTAGGTAATCTAAGAGCTGGAGGTGTGTTAGCTCGTGAACGCAGCGAAAAGAAAGCAGCGCCGCTTAGGAGCGCAGGATACTCCTTCTCCATTCCCCAGCCGCTCCGTATCCCGTGTCCGAATGGGAACTCGGTTTCTGAACGTACCTTGTCCTCATCCACAATCCAGCTGCCCGTCTCCTCATCCTTGCCCTCATGAAACCCCTCATCCTTGACAATCTGATTCACAGAGACATGTTTCAGTCCCGTAGCTTGCGCCAGCTGCTCAGCATGTGTCGTCTTTCCCACACCGGGCGTGCCTGTGATGATGATGTTTGGGTCCTTGCGCGCCATCTTTTCCGACCAAGTCTTTTGGGTTTGATGCAGTGTCGCAGCGATGCGGGTTCAGAAGGCCGATTTGAGCTTCTGTGTAGTCGAAATGACGCTGTCGAGCTATAGGGTATGCAAAGTATCTGAAAGGAGCTTTGGTGCGGTCGAATTGACTGTTTTGCTTTGCCCGTCGTTGTTCTCAAAAATTATTTGGCTGGGCCGAACCCCGCCAATCGCTGCCCCGCACTAGTAAATGACAGTTCATATCCACCTGGGCACATGGAACCTCAAGACCGGACCAGTGAGCCCGTGGAGGAAGGAATGCATCTGTAATGTTTCTTAAGTTTCGAGTTCAGACGCAATTTGAGCTCTTCGGCTCAAGGTGCGACACTAACAGCTTCACAAGATTGAGCTTTTGGAACAAGCACAAGCACGCCGTGGTTGCCTTCGGAAGGAGTAATGTGCGTGAATCTGATGCTCGTGTCTCATTCATTTCGCTCTATATACCAAAACTTTTACTATCCGTCGCTGTAGTCGTGATTCATCCGCTGCTCATCGCTCCCTCACGCGTTGAGTACCACCACAGGACCCCATGGTGTGTTTGCACCGCATGTCCATGCCTGTTCCGTAGCGTGACGTGTCTGAGGGCGTGCCATGAGCAGAGACTATTAGGGTTGAGTGGAGTGGAGCGAGGGAGGCAGAACCAGTATAGTTCATGTATAGCTAGAACAACCACCCCCAATCGGCGTCCAGCTCTTTTGATGCAATGATACACCGTGTGGAAAACATGAAGTGGTGTGCAAGGATAACGGGAAGAGGTCAGGTTGCGAGCCTGTCACAGCCAGAAAAGCCATCTAGATTGAACAAGCCCAATGCCCGGAGATATCATCGAAGAAGATCGGTCGAAAGAGACATTTAGCTCTGCTTGCACTCAGCAGCCTCCTGCTTGGGTTTTGTGCCATCGTTCTGGAAACTTGTTAGTGAAGTCCTGTGAACTCAGGGAATTGCGGTGCTCACATCGTCATCTGACTCCTCGTCCTCGTCGCGGTCGTCGCTGAGCTCGTCCTCATCCTCATCATCCTCGTCCTCAAACTCGCCCTCGTCGAAATCCTCGATGTTCTCGTACTGAAGAGCCTCGCCAGTGAACCAGTCGATGGCACGGGGAATGAGCTTCTCCTTGATGTCCTCGCCGAGCTGGTAGTCGAGCTCGAGGCGCTCCTCGATGTCGGAAGAGGCATCCTCGTCCTCCTCGTCCTGGGGTGGGCTTGGGGGGTCGAAGAAGTTGAAGAACGACTCTGTGGGAACAGTCTTCTTGACAACGCGGGTCTGCTTTGTGTCTGCTTGAGATTAGTTTGTTGCTCTAGAGCCATTAAAGATATGTCGACTCACTCTTGTTCCTCTGCTTCTTGCTCTCAACGCGGACGGTCAGGTCCTTGCCAGCCTTCCAGTCGATCTTGTCGCCCTCGGCGTGGTCGTAGATGAAGTCGCCACCGTAGCCGTTCTCCTCCTGGTAGAAGTATGTCTTGGTGATGGTCTTGTTGGTGAAGAACTCGTTCTCCTCAAACTCGAAGATGAGACGGAAACCGGGGCGGTCGAGGTACTCCATGCGGACATCGGTGAGGTGCTTCAGCGCAGCCTCGTCGCGGTCTGTGATCATCTCGGCGAGCGAGATCTGGTTCTTCATGGCGCTCAGCCAGAACTCTGGGATACCCTTGACGTCCTTGCCCTCGTCCTTGTTCAATTCCTTCTCGCCAGCCTCCTCGTCATCCTCATCGTCCTCATCTTGCTGCTCGCCAACCTTAACCTGCTCCTCTGTGGGCTCGGTGGAACCGTTAACGATCTTTGCACGCTGCTCGTACAGAGGTGTGAACTTGGCGAAGTACTTCTTCTCGAGCTGGAGAACCTCCTCCTGGAATTCGGCCTCGAGCTTGGAGTGCTCCTTCTGGACACCCTTCAGGCCAGCAACACGGCGGCGGACTGAGCCAGGAAGCGACTCAATGTAGCCGCTTGAGCGGCCAACAAGGGAACCGAGCTTGGCCTGCATCATCGAGACAAGGGCGGGGTTTGCAGCGAACAGTCCAGCGGCGGCGCGGTCAAGCTCCTCTGTGAAAATTCGAATTAGCGGTCAAGAACGTCTGCGGCGCCAGCGCGCGGGGTTAAGAGGGGCAACGAAACAACAGAACAGAAAATCAAGTGCAACGTACCTTCGTTGATGGTGCCGACAGTCGGCTGCTGGGCACGCGACGAGATGGGTGCAGCATTAGCGGGTGTGTTCTGCGGTGTGCTGGTAGGCTGCTTGTTAGACCTGGGGACGTCCATGGCGGCGGTTGGGGTGGAGAGTTTGTGTGGTAGGGTGTCGGGAAAAAGGTGTCGTGGGGCAGAAAGAGACTTACGGAGCGGAGATGGAGTCCATCTTCTTATTGCGGATCGGCTCAGACATCTTGGCAGAGGCTCTATGGTTCCGCGACGCAAGGTGGCAAAATGTTGAGGGATGTTGTGTGTTGGTGAGTGCCTCTGCAGCTTTTGGCGGGACTTGGAGGGGCGTTCTAGCGCTGGACTGTGAGCGGGCTACTATTAGCGGCAGGCTGAGCGTGAAAGAACGACCGTGTGTCGAACACGCGTGGATGACGGACTGGCAGATGGCAGCGTATTTGGGAGGCAGGGAAACTTGTTTGCTTGTTTGCTGCGTAGGCTGCACGCTCTTGGGTTTTGAAGCTTCCTTTACTGTCCCGTGCAGGCGCTGCACGTGGTTCCCTACATGCGCATCACGGAAAGCAGCGACTCAATCCTAATTGCCGGCCATGTCGTTGCTCGCAGCAGTTGCCAGTCATTTACTCCTAGCGCCGACATTGGCCGCAAGAACCCTTCTTTGATCCCTATCCCTCTGCAACTCCACAGATTGGGCGCCTTGAACACCCAGGAATGCCATGACAACACGTCGGATGCAGCACTGAGCTCTTGCCTCGCGAGCCTAGCCAATCTTGAGGCGTCTCTAACGGCGCGCTGCTGAACGTTGGGATGACTTGCAGAAACCAACCGCTGCAAGGTTGCTCTCTGGATGCCTGCCAGCCCTTCATGTTTTCATCCACGGTGAGTACTTCCTAGCCACACTGTCCCATGTTCTAGAAGAAAGCGGGGGCCATACAAGAATTTCTTGCTAGAAAACTTACCCGCCGCCGTCATTCACGCATTAGTCGCGTCGCCTGAAGAGGAAAGGCTGTCATGGGGATGCTTGCATGTCACCTCGACCGATCCGGTAATACTACCGAATAGACGTGCATGCTTACTATGGAGCTCTTGATATCAACAACCTCCGTTGGGATGAAGAGGCTGAGACTGTGTTTGTGCTCGCAAACAATGCCCAAACACGGTCCATAGCATCAAGGCGCAAGTTTGATTCTCTCGTAGCGAAATGAACCACGGCCTCATGGAGACCAATGCTTATACCCGTAACGACAAATGGTCTTGCACTCGGGTCCTTCTGCGGTCAAAATCGTACCTTGACGTTGCCCTCAGCAACACTCAAGCTTACATTCGGGCCAGCCAGGTGCCCAAAGCCTGGCCATTGCTTCTCTTGCTCCAAACAGATCGCAGCCTGATGGGCACATATTGTTATACTCGCAATTTCAAGCCGCATCAACTTCTCTCGGTTGTACTCAATTGCAGCATCCAAGAGCGTTGTATTCGCACTTCCAGTTACCCTGTGAGCTCGTCGGTCTGCACAGCGAGGCACAAGTATGTTGACAGCCTTGTTGCAAGCACACAGTCCGGCAAAGAACAATAATGCTCGCATTCGATAATGCCTCATTCGAGCTGCTGCCTTATAACCAATTTTCATATAGTCAGTGCCGTGCAAACGCCTGATCGACACTCCTTCCGGACACTGCAGCGCAGTGGAAGCGTCCTGCCGATCAAACATGAGCATGATCCGTATAAGGAAGTGAAGAGGGTAGAGAAAAATGATTGATTGACAAGGGCGGTCAACTGGGCAGGAGGGCTTGGTGATAGTATAAGAATATGAAAAGGGCTGGGGAAAGGGAGCAGACATAATATTCAGAATGCATTCATCTAATGCGATTTAATCGTGACCTATCTATCTTAGGCCCGGGTAGGGACCAGTATGGGTGGTCACGGCTCGGGAACGCACATACCAAGCCTGTACCCACCTCTTTCAGCCCCTTTGCAGTACCACTCAAAGCGTTCTCGCTCTCCATTGCTTCCGCCATCCGCTCCTCGAGATCGCCTTCAGAGTCCGTCTCGAGCTGGTACTTCGCGCGCTCAGCCAGTGTCATCGTCGACCTCTTGACAGGGGCGGTCGACGTCTTGGCAGCAGCCCACGCAGCGAGACGTGCCTCATCTCATTTCGTCCTGTCGGGGATGGGCGCAGACTTGGGTGCAGCTGCAGGCGCTGGGGGCTTGACTTCGTCCTTGCTGGGCCGCCACTCCTTGACGAAGGGCAAGAACTCGGGCTGGCCGGGGATGTATTTGCGCAGGACCTGAGGGACGACGAAGCCCTCGGGGGTCTGGTAGTTTTCAAGGATGCAGCAGAGTGTGCGTTCGGTGGCGCAGACTGAGTGATAACGTCAGCATACGTGTCATTACGGACGATGGCTGTTGTGTAGAGAAAAGGGGAATCTGGAAGGAGTTGTGTAGGGATTCGTAACGTACGTGTGCCGTTCAGAGCATGGACGTATTCCTTGCGCGTAGCAGTCTGCTTCTTGACACCGAAGCGGATCTCCAGCTCGCGGGTCTGGTAGTCTGTGCAGTTGGAGATGGAAACGAGTTCCTTGTACTCGCCGCCGCCGGTGACGGGGAACCAAGCCTCGAGATCGCGCTTCATGGATGCTGCGTTGTCTGGACCAATCTTAGCTCAATTCCAAGAGTTGCAGAAGTCTGCCTGGTGTGGCGTGATTTAGATTGACTTACTCAGCGCTCCACTGACAATGTTGATGACCTGATACGGCAGGCCAAGGCTCTGGTAGAATTCCTCAGACGTAGCGAGCATACTCTCGAACGCCTCCCACGACTTCTCGGGGTGTGTGATGATGAATTGCTCGACCTTCTCGAACTGGTGTATCCTGAAGATGCCCCAGGCGTCCTTTCCGTGGGACCCAGCCTCCTTCCTGAAGTTGGTCGAGTAGCCAGCGTACTTGATGGGCAGGTCGGCGGCGCCGAGCCACTCCTCGGAGTGCAGGGCACTGATGGGCTGCTCGGACGTGGCGATGAGGTACTTGTCTGTCTCGGGCTTGTCCTTACTCTCGGTGACCTTGTACAGCTCGTCATCGAAGTCGGAGAGTTGTGCTGTCTTGGCCATCTGGTCGCGGAGCATGAAGAAGGGCGGCTGATTGGGTGTGTAGCCCTTGTTGAAGAGAAATTCGAGGCCGTAGTTGATGAGGGCGAGATTGAGGAAGAGACCGTAGCCAGTCAAGCAGTAGCCCCTGTGTCCGACAATCTTTACGCCGCGCTCGGGGTCGTAACCGTTCAGTCTTGTGAGGACACCGTGGTGTGGGATGCCGTCCGCCTTGTGCTCTGCTTTCCTGTCCTCAGGCGCCCATGTCTTAACGACAGCGTTGTCGTCCTCAGTAGCAGACACAGGAACGTCCTTGTGCACGTAGTTGCCGACCGACTTGGCCTTCTGGTTGAGCTTGACCAGCTTCTGGGCAGCCTCCTCTTCCTTGGCAGCCTTCTGCTTCTTCATATCGACCATCTTTGTGAGAAGCTCGCTGGCATCCTCCTTGGCCTTCTTCTTCTGGCCGACCTCCTTCTGCAGCTTGTTGATTTCTGAACCGATTTGTGTAGCGTCATACTGGGTCTTCAGGTGGTCTTCGAACAGAGCAATGACTTCGTCTACGATCTCGACGGGCGCATGGCGTTTGCGCTGCGACTCGCGGATCTTCTCTGGGTCACCGCCGCGCTTCTCAATAAAGTCGTTGCTGTTTACCCCGCCATGTTAGCATGTTCACGATTTTGAGAAAATCCAGCTCTCCAGTTTAAGATTTGCGCACTAGGGCCTGACTTACACGTCAAGCATCTTGTCTCACGGGTGCCGTTGTGTGCTGGCTCAATTGCTCGTGTGCAAGACGTTGCAGCCCGAGGACTCACAAATGTGGTGTTGCGGTGCGCTTGAGTCAGGGACCGTGCGAATGGTGGGGTCGTGGACATGACCCCGTCGTGGCTGCTAAGCAGGCTCACTGCCGTGCGGACTTCCCAGAAAAGCAAGTTTCGAGCCTGCACGCGCAAAGCATCGATCACGGTATCTTCATAGTCAAAGCTTTAGAGCTGCCTAATCAAGTGGTGGTCGATGCGGTGCACGGTGATCGAGAGGCTTAAGCCCTGTGGAGCTGCAGGCTGGAGGTGGTGGCTGGAGCAGCTCTCGAGTTGCAAAGAAAGTCAGCCGGATTCGAAAAGTGCGAAGGTAATCTTATTGAGGCGTTGTTTGTCATGGAATAGTAGCTTTGAATTTAACATTATACTCCTGTTGCGGTCAACTTCGACTGCAACATAGAAGAGCATTTCACTGGTGGGCAAGCAAGTCTACATGAACCTCATAACCATTGCAGTCTATAGAACTAATCTCTGCAAAATCGCAGAGCCTGGAAAGTTGAGAATACCGGATAAACCCATTGCGCCCCGCTCAAACACCAATACGCCGTTATGCCTCTGTGAAGAGAAAGTGCCAGACGCATTCGCAGCAACCCAGCCCCTCACCATCTATACCATCTAGACCATCGACATTATCCTTCATGAAGATGTACAGCCTCCCGGCAGATGTTTCTTCCAGCCCTTGTGCTTCTTGTCTTTTCCAGCATCTAGAGAAGAGCACTGTCAGTCATGGGCTTTACATGACCTGACACCCACTCTTGCCGCCAGTGGGCTCACCAGGGTTCTGGCTCGTCTCCACCTGCTCGATCAAGAGCTGGAAGGCCTTCTCAACGTTCTCGTTATACCGCGCACTGGCCTCTGTCCAGCCGCACTTGAACTCCTGCGCGAGTTGCTTGCCGTCTTCGGGGGTGACCTGGCGCTGCTCGGGACGGAGATCGGATTTGTTGCCAACGATGACGATGGGGACCCAGTCGACGGCCTGTGGAAATCATGTCAACCAAGGGCGCTCACAGTGAGACAGACATTGGTGGGGGGACTTACGAGGTGGTTGAGGATCTTATCACGGATGATGCGCGCCATCTCGAAGCTCTGCTTGCTTGCTACTGAGTAGACAATCATGTAGCCATGAATACCAATAAAGTGCTTGGAGTTAAGAATGCTGTACTCATCCTAAAGCGGGCGTTCATGTCAGCAATGTTCGTACGTCTGCACAAGCAAATGTCTTCCATTCTACAGGGCAATGCGGGTTGCACTCGTGATCGCAGCACAGCTCAGCCCTGAGCTGAAGTCGGGTTGCCGCTCTCACGAGAGCCGGCACGCAGGAAAACCTTACGTACCTGGCCAGCAGTGTCGATAATCTCCGTCGCGAAGTCCTGGTTCTTCCACTTGATCATCTTGCTGAAGGTGTTCTCGATGGTCGGGTAGTAGCTGTCAACGAAGTGGCCGTCGACGAATTGCACCGTCATACTTGACTTGCCTGCACCAATTTGCGTCAGTCATATCCGTGCTGGCACAGTGGTGGGCGTGCATGTTGTAGCTCACAACTGCGCTTGCTTACCGACAGCTCGACTGCCGACAATGGCCATCTTTCTCTGTTTGGGTGGGGCGGGCATCTTGCTGGTGAATCCTATTATAGCGATGCGGTGCGTGTGGTCGTGAGAGTGACAATCTGCAAAGGTAGCAGGTACTTTGCAGTGTAGACTGGTGAACTTGTTCAACAGCAGAGACGCTGATGCCCAGGCGCGTTGCTCTGTCGATCTGGGAGCTAAATGACGTTCCGCGGGCGAGGAGCAAAGGACGTAGCCTACGAGGAAGGTGGTACCGAGTAAGGCAGGTCAAGCAAGGTACAGCGGCGCTACCGGAAGTCCAGAAGATCACCAAAGAGAGTGTAAAGGCGAGGTGAAGTTGGAGGTTTGTTTGCGCATCACAATCTCGCTCCAAAAAGTTCAGCCGCTTGCACATACCGTCATCAAACACATGGTCCAACGCAAGATGAACCCTTTCCACGCCTCCAGTTGTGTTTATCCAGATTGCCCAATCCTAGGCATTCAATTTACGTGATGTCAATTCATCCGAGTCTAGCGCATCTGTATGGGCAGCGCTCTCAGCGACTTTCGGCCACACGTTCTCTGGCTCTTCTAGAAGCTAATGCCCTATCCGACATCCCCGCGAGCCCGGCTACCCTGATGTGGTTCTGCGCGACTCGAGCTCCGTCACATGCGCGTCTAGCATGCATCTTGAAGACTCTGCGAAACATCGTGATATGCAGGTTTCCTTGCAGCTATGGTATTTGCCTGTGATAACTTGGAGGGAGTCAGCATGACAAGTCGGTGTTCCGTCGGAAAGGATCTGGTCAGACTTGGCATGCGGGCATCGCAGCGTGTGGGACTTATCCGCAACAGGGTGCTCGGTGAAATGCTCACGCATTTATGAAACGGTTGTCTAGACGCCATCTGAGACTACATGCGGTCCTGCGTACGATCACGAAAGGTACATTACACGCACCAAGATCAAGACTGGCTCATCCTCAGGCTCATGGCTTCAATGCAAATGTATATAATAACATATGTTCATGTGGTAGCATGTGCTACAAACACATGTCCCGGGGTATCGTGCTATATCCATGTTCCGCTTCCCCCGCTATATGATGGACTGCAAGCAGTCCGGGTATCCAACTCCAATGAGATTCATAGTTCATACGTGTGATCACCATTCTGTATGCCTCCGGGCATGAGCACCATCACTCATGCCCTCGCGCTCTCCAACTTCTTGACTACATGCATGATTCGCACGTAGTAGTTGTTGAGTGCCTCCTGTCCCTCTGAACCTTCAAACCTTTTAGCTGTCTTTTCGTCCACCGTTTCATGGATGCGGGCAAACACCCGCATGTTGTCTAGTAGAAGATGCAATTGTTGGCCGGGCAGCAAGGCCCGTATCTTGGACCGGACAGTAGTGTTGAGACAAAGCATACCCAATAGCACACCGAGGAAATTGATCTTGATGCCAACTTCTGACTCTTCGAAAGATGTTGCCTGAGCTGCTCGTTCAGACCCGACCACATATGTCTTGACAAGCTCCTCGACCAGATTCGTATCGCCGACCGCGTTGAGCCGCGCCTGATCGTTGAGCTCGGCGAGGTTGATCATTGCACCCATATTGAGTGTCAACGCGTCCTGGCCCTTCTTGTCCAAGCTGCCAGTGTTTAACAGCTTGAAACTTTCGACGAGCGAGTGCAACAAAGGTTGCACGAACGCCCGAGTAGAAAACGGTTGACAGGCTTTGGGCTTGTTGTTCGTTAAATTCATGCATAGCTTCATTGCTTCCACTGCTTTCGTGAAACCGTCGCCCTCGAAGAAGATTGAGATCACCTCAGATAGTTGCTGAAGAATCTCGGTCGGCCATGTCGAGTAGCCCTGGTCCACGACCGACACAATCTCTAGTATCGATATCGTCAAGTCAAGCACTGCACGTTCTTGCGAAGAGGACGTGTTGGTCTTGATGCGACTGGACGGAGACAAGGTGACAGCGACGACCTGAGACACATCGGTTGGAGTCAACAGTGCCTCCGTACTGCCACACTCTCGAAGGCTTTGCACCAGTAGCTCAATCGTCTGGAGAGCCACGATCTGCGGGGACAGCTTCTCGAGTGTACTTGAAGACCATGCCTTCGCTGTCAATACGAGTGCGCGGAAGTCGGTTAATGATTCCTGTGCGATCTTCGACATCTTGGATTTGCGATCGCGCGCTACCCTTGATATATCGACTTCCTTGTCAACCAGGCTGATCAGAGTTGCCATAATGCCGGATCGATGTATTTGATCTACCGCGGCGAACGTGGGCTTCGTTTGAAGGATGAACAACACCGAGACTGTGGCAATGAAGTCGAAGATGGTGTCCGTAGGAGCGGCGATGTTCTCGAGGAGTTTGTGCATGAATCCAGAGTCGAGAAGCTGGCTGGCGAATCCAGCATCAGCCATCTTGGTGCACAAGTCCATCATTGCGCTGCGCCGACCGCTTCGGTTCGATCCATCCGAGATCTCGCGAATTGACTCTTCCATGTCCCATGAAAACATGGTGTTCTGGCCGTACTTCTTGAGCTCATGATGCGTCCGTGGCTGACTCGTAGAGCCATCTTCGTCATCTGTCGAAACCGTCTGCGAGTCCATCTTCCAGCTCTCGTCCATATCCATGGATAACATGAACTCGTCCTCAGGATTTGCTTCTTGTAGATACGATCGCTGAGTAGCATACGTAAGCTTGGGCCGAGTAGTCGTCCCAGCGGATGCTTGTGAAGTTTGCAAATCTCCTGCCGTCTTTCCGTTCATAAGGACCTCACTGCTGGCTTCCTCGACGAACATGCGCTTCGGTTGAACCGGTGTTTTGTCGTTGTCGACACCGGACGATGCGACAATAGTGCTGTCAGCTTCATCATCGCTGGAGCTGTCCTCATCCTCAGAGCTTGTTTCTTCGTCCTTGAGTGTAGCTATGAGTCGAGTCTTCCGAGACTGGCTGCTGTTAGAGACATCTGATTTTGATCTAGCGAGGACACCAAGTAGTGACCTCGGCTTTTTGTCTGTCAGCTGCAGAGCCGCAAGGGCAGAAGCTGGTGTTTTGGGTGCAGAAGTACCACCTAGCAGAGTACTGAAAAGATCCTTCTGACGAGGCGTGACAGAGCCAGGGGTTGAATTTGTCGTCCTTCTTAGCGGCGCTCGGTGAACGGGTGTCATCACCGGGTCTGGGATGTCGTACATTGTATCGTCGGAAGCGGGCACTTCTGACGCATCTTCGTGAGTCGATTTTGTAGCTTCTTCAAAAGGAAGCATCCTGTGCAGCACTGCTGGCGAAGACTGACCTTTGGCCATTGCCGGTTGACTGACGACCGGCGCAATGCGTGTTCGAGTTCTCTTCGGCTTGTTGATTGCAGACTCTAAAATTGCAGGCTGATGTCCTAGACGAGAAACTGGCGCCTTGGCCGACTCATGACCTTGTGATGTTCCAGCTTGTCGCTTGAGTATCTTGCTCTCTCGTTGCGTTTTTGCTGCCTGCTGCGTATAACCGGCGGCAGATGCGGGTACTGTCGCGAGAGACACTGAGCCTTTGCGCTTCCGATTCTGCAGATTCCCAAGCTCGCTGGGTTTGCGCTTTGTCTCAAAAGAAGAGACCTTGCCAGCCCCCGGCTGCTTTGCTACCATTTTTGACAAGGGTCGAGGTGTCTGAAGAGGAGCTGCAGGGATGGGCAAAGATGCGGCTTCATCATCGGACGGCACATCGAACACATCCAGACTCGCAGGCTCTTCGGTCGCCGGGTTCGCCGCCTTTCTCAAGACTGTTGAAGATGTTGTCCGCGCAGCTATTGGCTTAGATGTAGCCTGTGAGACTGCACCGGGTGTGGTGGCGCGCGATGTATTTTTCGACGACGTGTTCGATCGTTGTAGTCGCTGCCCGCTCCCGCTGAGATCCCTTTGGCCTGCCGTACTTTGCGATGCCTTAGCTTTTGACATGATGTTGGCCGGCTGTATCCTAGCCTGAGTTTCTTTCTCTTGTGTCAATCTCTGAGGTCTGATCTGCTCCTGCAACGCTTTGGCCTTAACCTCTCCCTGTTTCGCAATCGCGGACATTTGCGGTCGAGGCGCGGCTGCAGATGAGCGTTCCGTAACATTGACCGCCTTCTTCGCTATGTTAGCGCGTGGAGCACCGTCTGTCTTGACGCGCTGTACCACTGGTCGTTTCGCAGGAGGGGTGGACGGGACTCCAAACTCGTCGTCGGAGGGTACATCGAAGACGTCAGGGCTCGCAGTAGCTGCGCGCATATGCGCAGAGGGTCGCGCAGACTTTATGAGACCTGGAGATCCTGTCGGCGGCCCACGCGAAAGCGCGGAGTGCTTATGCGGTCGTTCGGGGGAAGGCGCATCTTCGTCAAAGATGCTCGCTCGTGGTGGCGGAAGACGCGACAATTTACCGTATGTGATGACTTTCTTTCGCCTTTCGCCGGTCGTGAAGGTAGAAGACATGAACGACGCCATCGTGGACGCGCTCTTCGGTGTTGTTGTGATACAGAAATTGTTCTAGACGAGTGCGCGCATTGTGGTCGTGAGAAGGTTGACGTGAGGCAGCGTCTAGGCCGGTGCCTCAATCAGTTCAGCATGAAGTGAATATGACTAGTCGCGACTGCAATTGTTGCTGACGGTGAATCGCGCTCAGGGTTGTGATCACCCGCGGACAATGACGACGCCAGCAAGCACCTTGCTGTGAGGAGGAAGGCGCAGGGTCCCGGGTGCGCCTGTCCGCTCGCGAGTCCGCAGGCACGCTAGCCGGGATGGGCGGGCGGTGAATGGCGGGGGACATGTGCTCACGCTCCTCATCCGTCCAGGCACTCAGCCTCCAAGGTCTTGCGGAGGTCGCCGGTGGATCACGAGCCTAGACGTGGAGCTCTTACCTACCTAGGTACTATAGCTGCTCCTCTTTCTTCGTTATCTCGACATTGTATCTATTAGTCCAGCTCAGCTCTTCAATTACCACATCTTTGAGACGAATTGATTGCCCCACTTACGGAATTTCTCCCATCGTCTTGCCGCCGCGGCTGAAGCCATCTTCGAGTTCACCACCGATTCTAGCCTTCTGACTTACACATCTCCGTTCTCGGGTGCTCCCTTTGTAACGGCACGCTCAGATGTACGAGTAGTTGCAATTGGAGGTTTGAATATCGCTGACACCATCAAGATTATTACCCTCCAAGTCCAAACTATCAACAACTACAAACATGACTGGCGGGTTCGAGACACCTCCTTCGCAATGCGTGGGCCCTGAGTACCGCCCAGCTACTCAAAAGCCTACAGCGACCGTGTCAAAGCCGCTTGACCAAGTGCCCAACATCCACATCCTGCCTCAGACACCCCAACTGATCGCATTGCTAACGTAAGGCCCTTGGCACATATCCATGAACCTCGCACTCAACTATCCGCAGCATGATCCGCGACAAGAACACCGGGCGTGCCGACTTCATTTTCTACTCCAACCGCATTATTCGCCTCCTGGTCGAGGAAGGCCTCAACCACCTTCCTGTTGTAGGTCACGAGATCACCACGCCTGTGGGGCGGACATATGCCGGAGTCAAGTTCGAGGGCAAGATTTGCGGAGTCTCAATCATGCGTGCCGGAGAGTCCATGGAGCAGGGACTTAGGGATTGCTGCAGGTCGGTCAGGATTGGCAAGATTCTGATTCAAAGAGATGAGGAGACCAGCAAGCCGAAGCTGTTCTATGATAAGCTGCCAGAGGACATCGCCGATCGCTGGGTGTTGCTGCTGGATCCCATGCTTGCAACTGGTGGCTCTGCACTTATGGCTGTTGAGGTGCTCAAGTCCCGCGGTGTGCCTGAGGAGCATATCCTTTTCCTGAATCTCATTGCTAGCCCCGAGGGCGCAAAGAGGTTTGCGGAACAGGTACCTAAGGTTAGGGTGGTCACAGCGTTTGTTGATCAGGGTCTGGATGAGAAGAAGTACGTGTCTTGAAGCTTTGCACATGTACTAATACTGACTACTTCGCAGCTACATCGTACCTGGACTGGGTGACTTTGGCGACCGCTTCTACACTTTGTAGAGCTTCCATCGGATGATTAGCAATGAAGAATACGTCCAACTGACAAAACGCCATGATAGGAAAGCATTTGCAAATACCAATAAAGTTGAACACCTGTTGTTGCATGTTCATTCCCACAACATGTTACCCACTTGCAATACCACAGCAGCATCGGGTAAAGTTATCACAACAATCAATGGCATGATCTTTGTGACACACATGCAACAGACAATGACTTCAATTTTGAGCCACTACGGGCAAAGCTTTTAGCAGGTGGTCACCGCCAACCTCAGAGCTAGAATCCACATACCCCTTCTCCATGGTATACCATAACGCCGTAAATGCCAATCATGCCCACACGTATCATGCCGCCTTTTGAACACCTCTGTTGTACAGTGCCACACAGTGTCTAGCCATCGTAGTCGCCCTCCGCATCCAGATCGTCGTTCTCGATAAAGCCGTCGTCGTCGTCCACCGGCTTGGGCAGCGCGCCTGTACGGTCCGCCGAGCGCTCCGTCGCAGTGCGGCCAGCAGCAGCCTCCTTCGCTACGGCATCACACGCATCGATCCAGTCGGCATACACGTCGACGGGCGCCGACAGATCTATAACAATACCGATCAGCGTCCGGTACCCTCTCCCAGTCTTCCAAAGATGCTTCGTTAGTACGTACAGTTGATGTTCGTCTGGAACGTCTGCCCGCACACCTTGCACTGCAGGTTGCCGACACCGGACTTCTTCTCGATGGACACGGAGACGGACTTCTCGTGGTTGCAGAACAAGCACTGGAATGTCGTTGGCAGCTTCTCCTTCTGTCGTAGTCGTTAGCGAGAATCGGCGCCGTGCGATAGCGACCGGCATGCCTTCTTGGGGCCCTGCGGCTTGCTTGAGGATTTGCGCTTGCCCTGTTGGTACTGTTAGCGGGCGCATGCGATGGCGTGGTATAAGGCTGTACGCACCATTGCGGAGTGTTGTGGGGGGTATTGGAGAGTTGTGTGCGGTGTGGAGTGTGTGCGCGACGAATTTACGAGAGCGAGAGGGCCTTTGTGGTGTGGCTGCCTGCTGCTTTGTTGCGCGAACCGTGGGTGAGCTTCTCGACAATGACGCGTGTGGTTTCGCGACTCGAATTTCCAGAGCTCCCGTCGGCGCGTGGCGGTGACCTCCGCGACGTCGTACCTGCCATTCTTATCAGCCCCACGGCTGATTGGCCGAGCCGATAGCTGCCATGCGGGCGATAGTCAGCTGTCTTGAGCTTCGTTGTTGTCCACGTCTCCTGCGGCGTCTCTCTTTCTCTCTTCTCCTCGAGTCTATTTAAGCGTTTGACTACGTTTGAGCAGGCTCCAAAGTCTCAATCTCTTCGACTCCTACACCTTGTTGTTCGATCCGAACTCATCTCCTCTTCCCCGCATTTGTACTACGCCGGTAGCTTCCGAAGCGCTCTTCCCCAACTCCGAAGCGGTCAGCAGACAGACACATCTCTTAGTGTTAGGTGCTGCTTCTCATTCCAACACCCAAACTTGCTAGGAAACATTTCCTATCTACAGTTTCAAGATGTCAACCGAGAGCAGCACAGACAATGTTGTGCTCAAGGAGATCTTGGAAGGGCTAAAGGCTATGCGCCTGGAGAACTCTCAGCTAGCATCTGCGATCGATAAGATCAACGGACGCGTGAATGTGCTGGCTGGCGTGAAGCAAGTCAAGGACGAGGCTGCGACTGATGCTGCGAACGGCACTTTGAGCACGCAGAAGGCAAAGGAGGCCGACTCTGCCCAGACCGTAGAAGCTGTTAGCCAGCAGTATGAGCCTACTTCTCCCAATGCTGAAGCACCTCCTCGTCGAGCCAGTGTCTCGAAGACTTCAAAGATCATCTTGACTTCGTATCCTGGTCAATCTGGTGTTGACCCCCTGCCCATGGAGTGGGGTGCCAAAGACCCAGCTGTTCGTGGTCCTGTTGTTGTCTCAAGGCACAACAACACTATTCGTCGTCGTAACGGTATGTCCACGCTACTTTCCGTATACGTTTCAAGTAATTGAGCTGATTCCCTTAAGCCATTGGAGCACACGGAGGCTCGTACTCGATCTACAATGCGCTTGCAGTAGCCAGCAAGAACCTCGACATTACACATAAGCCTGATTTCACAAACACTGAGCCCGCCGCCAATATTGGTCCCTTCCCACAATGGAACGACAAGAAAAAGATTGTCGCTATGGACCCCTACGGACATCTCGCACCATGGCTTTTCAAGGAGACGATGGACAAGGAGGATGTCGAGATCCGACCTACAATTGCAATCACTCGGGCGCATATGAAGGTTCCTGAGCTGGAAGAGAGTGTCAAGAAGGGACGTCTTGTACCAGACGGAAAGATCTGTATGAACGAGACAGGCGAAATCGCAGTGACCAAAGTGGCTGTCGAGCCTGTATGGTATCTGCCCGGCGTCGCTGAGCGTTTTGGCATTGGTACGTATTGTAGATGACTGTGTCAGCAAAGCAATGGGCTAAGCATGCGCAGACGAGGGAACGCTCAGACGAACACTGTTCGAAGAAACCGGTGGCTCGTACCCCGAGCTCATCACCCGCCACGACATCAAGCTCTTCCTTCCTCCCATCGGCGGCCTGACTGTCTACATTTTCGGCGACCCAGCAAAGATGTCCGACCCGAACGTCCGTCTCGCACTTCGTGTGCACGACGAATGCAATGGAAGTGACGTTTTCGGATCCGACATCTGCACCTGCCGTCCGTACCTTACATTCGGTATCGAGGAGGCAGTCAAGGAGGCCCAGCAGGGAGGCAGTGGTGTTGTCATCTACTTCCGCAAGGAGGGTCGCGCATTGGGAGAGGTGACTAAGTACCTTGTGTACAACGCACGCAAGCGCGGAGAGGACAGAGCGAGCGAGTACTTCAAGCGCACGGAGAACATTGCTGGAGTCAAGGACATGCGTTTCCAAGCGTTGATGCCCGATGTGAGTGCTCTGCTTCTACCTCTCTTGCCTGGCTAATAATGAGACAGATCCTCCACTGGCTCGGTATTACTAAGATTGACAGGATGCTGTCGATGTCGAAGTAAGTTTCTCTTTGGGTTGGCGAAACAGTAACTGACGATTGTGTAGCATGAAGCATGACGCCATCGTTGATCAAGGCATTCCAATCCACGAGCGCGTACCCATCCCCGACGAGATGATTCCAGCCGACAGCCGCGTCGAGATCGACGCCAAGATCCAAGCTGGCTACTTCACCACTGGCAATGTGATGTCCATGGAGGAGCTAGCGAACGTCAAGGGCCGTGGTTGGGAGGACATCGACGTACGTCTACACCTACACAACCTTGAAAGAATACCCAAACTGACTGCACTTGTAGCACTGAGCTAATCCCACGGCTGCGAAGAATGCAAGGCAGGAAGGCTGCATCATCTGACGATCGTGCGCAACGACCGTACCCTGGAAGCCATAGACTCGCTGCAGTGCGTGGGCGCACAGCGCAGGGACGCGCGTTGCTTGCCAGATGCACAGTGTCCAGCAATCAGTGTAAAACAAGACGAAAATACCTATCTTGCAGACCAATCAATATTTACTCATCCATCAATTCGATGATCGTTAGTCCTGGTCTTTCTACCGGCCCGCTTCCAGGTCTGAGGGCCTCCCGCAGCCACTGACGCTTTCCCATATGATGACCCTTATGAGCGGCCCGAGCCAATGAATTCTTCGATCCGAAGCATTATTGAACCCGAGACGGTCATACTCCATACCTTCGGCTTACTCACAAGAAAGCGCGTTGACCGCACACTCTACCCTCCCATTTGAACAACACACACAATGGTGCTTTGCTTCGACGCTCAAAGGTGTATGTACAACACACAGCACCACGCACACAAGCGGTACCTACAGCAACATGCAGCAAGACAGGTATCTCCCGGTACAACACGCGCCTTACCCGCGACCACACGATCGTGTGTGCATGTGCAGGCGCCACCATGTGCAGATGACCTGTCAACCCGGTGTTTGAGCGGCACTTGAGATCCTACGGAACGCGCTGTATTGGGTGATCTGGCCTGCAGTGCTGTCCGTATCAGACCTCCTCGCAGGTCAGACGATTGCCAACGCAACACAGCAAAGCATGGGATAGCGAATCGAGGCAGAATGCCATGGCGACGGAGTCACATAGAGGGGTATCCCACCAGCGCATCGAGGGGTACTCCCATTGCGGCCTCCGACCCGGAGCGGCCCGTAGCACGTTCGCAGCGTGCTGCCGACGTCGGGTTGGGCCCTCAGCACCTCCTGCTAATCTGGCGCTTGATAGAGACGGCTCGTCGTGAGTCGTACCTACCGTAGGTAATCACTGGCGTGGGTACCTTTGTACACCGCTTGGAAGGAGCGGTAAGCAAGACCTACCCTAAAGGGATACTTTACCACCATGCCCCCACTTAGTATACACAACCTTCATTGCCTAAGGGTTTCAGCGCGCCGCTGAGTGGAAAAATAATCGTTCTGGAAGAAGAAACTGCTTCCAATCTTTGCGAAACTATCACCGGACGCCGCACGAGCTGTGCAGATGACTGTGCAGCCAGGCGTGGAGTAGAAGAGAGCCTCTCGCATTGTGGGTTACTTATCTTAGTGCGGATATATCTCGGTACGTACGCAGTCTAGTATACGCCAGTAATGTGACAATTATGTACGCCAGTCTATAGAGTACTGATGTAGGAAGGAAGCAGACAGGCCTCACAAAGCGCACGCTGCTCGGAACCCGGGTGTGATCGGCACACGATCTGCCATGGAAGACTTGTCTGGAACCCAGGATGCGCGGAGAATATGCATGAGTGTGGTGTTGGCCGTGTTGGGGCACTTATCATCACACCATCAGCGTGATGATGAGGGGCAAGCTGGCTATCTGTTGGGACGCGAGGATGCTCTCCGAGAGCGAGATACTCATTGAGAATCCACAAGGAAATTTTCCAGGCCTGGAAGGTCTTCGTATCTTCATATTCTCATGCTCGTGTTGAACTGCTTGATGGTGTGCGAGATCGTGGGTGGTGATCTGTTTAATGGCCGCGGCTATGACGGCGACAGGACTGCTTATCCTTACAGGTACCCGCTCCCCGGGTTGTAGCGTGAGCCTGCGCATGCAGTGGCTAATGTCGCCATGGCATTTGGTAACGGACTGGGCAGCAGTGCAGCCCTGCACTGGCGTCCAAATTCGATTTGACTGCAGTAGTGGCACTGTATAGCGTGTATACAAAAACCCAGTAGACCGAACAAGCGCAATTCTGATGCATTTGTTAGATGAAATTCCCATAATTTCAGTGCTCGCGTAGCAAGTAGGATACGGTCTGTGAATTTTGGTTGGTAGGCTCTGTGGGAGACAAGCGCTTGGTGGGGAAGCGGAAGGCTGGAACCTTCAAGCGAGTGGGGTTAGACAGTGAGGAGACGAGCGAAAGAATACTTGTTCTGTCGGTGAAGGACATTGAACGTGAAACTTTGATGTTGCTGATTGCAGCTGATTGTTACCGAGCTAGCGTTCTAGTAAGAGTTACAGAGCGGAGCTGACGAGCATCAATCCACCCAGCGTGAAGAATACCGTTCATCTGAGTTGCATGGGCTGACGTTAAAGTGGAGATAGACGATGTTCCAGATCAGGACTATCGTATACTTGTTGCTTGATGCGGATACCTTCCGTTGTCCAAAAGGGTGTGGACATCGTGCATCAAACGTGGCCGTTCCTCCACCGTCACAACGTGCAACTGGAGGCCATTGCCGGGTGTCAGTGTCAGATATGTCATCGATAAAGCATGCTTGTGTCCATGCTGAGACACGTAAAAGATGAGCACGCGAGTCGTAAAAGAAGCACCGGACGCTCTCGTATGCTGTGCTCCAACCGGATCGCAGTAAATCTCCCGAATGTCGAAGGGGTGCCCTTGTCGCCCGCGTTCTCGACTCCAACGTCCAGCTCCGTGATGTGCAATGCATAACCGGTCAAAATGGAGTGATGTCGTCACAGGGTTGTGAAGTGGGAAATGAGGCTGTCGCAAATGACACCTTGGGAGGCTGAAACCTGTGAACGTGGCCAGACACGCACAACGAGCGTGTTCGAGGCTGTCGATAGCAGTCGGTGACAAGGCGCCGGGGATGAACGCTCCCAGGGCGGCCGCTTCCAAGGCACAACAAGGAACACCAGCCAACTCGCCGCCAACTCCCAGGTCCGCAAAACGTGGCTTGCCTTGTCATCACCACGCAGCCATGACGGTAAGGTCTATGCGATCCGGCATCCTTCCGCCGATTCGATGCCCACAAACGTGACGGTGCCGCTCCAGCACCCGCCCTTCCGGCAAACCTTGGAATTGACCGCGCAACGCCTGCCGGCCACACCGTAAGCGCGATCGCTGGGAGAACAGCGTTTGCAGTGCCGCCGATTACCTGATAGCAGAGCGGTGGCTGTCTCAAATCTGAGCTGGCCAGCTCACACATGCAGCGAGTGCACAGTCTAATGAAATGGAGGTGAGCTCTGGTGCTGTTGAGGACGAGTCAGGAACGAGTGAACGGATGACAACGCACAGCTCCCTGTAACTTCTATTCTGGACGGCCCACGTTTTCTGGCGGCGTGCGTTTTCTATGCAAGCCGGGCCAGAGGTCTAGGAGACGTGGAGTGGGGCTACTGATGCAGTTGGCGTGGCAGGGGTGCCTGGATCATGCAGAAGCGTGAGTGTCGGTAGTATGGGGTGAATGGCGTCTGGGCGGTCTCCGAGACTCATTATTACTACCTTACCCGCCTTCAAGTCGTACAAGCAACTTCGTCATCGCAGCTCCCGTACTTCAAGGTTCATTGTCCGACTCGAAATCGTATACGCAACACAACACAGCACAATCAGCATGTCAGCCTACGGCACTTACTACTACTCGCTGCCCACTGAGGCACCCAAGCGCTCAAGATCCGGCAGTCGTCGCCCTGCTCTGTCTCCCTCGACTGTCTCTTCGCCTTGCATCACCACACATGCTCCCATCGCTTCTCGACGAGACTCTGCCGGATCAGCAACTTCATCAGGCAGCCCCACCAAGGCGTCCGTTCTGCTCGCAAAGGTTGCCTCCTCGCCTACCACACCACGAGGCGAGCTTCCTTCGCCAATGGCTTCTCCCGAGACCAGGATGCATTCGAGCTACTCTCCGGAACGACCCATGGTGTGGAGGAGCGAGAGCGACCGTTACGTCACCCAGTACAGGCAGCAGGGTAAGCACCACTCACAACAGTGAGCTTGATCATAGCTAATATCAATCCAGATGGCTACATCAGTTTCCCTGACTACGAGAAGTTCTGCCAGAGTCAATACGACCAGCGCCACACTGCTGTCAGTACTTGAGTGACTTCATGAGCACCGCATAGGAAGAGCGCGGAGGTCTTCACGTCACTTCCTGGCTTTCAAATCATCCAACTTCAGCTTCAACCAAACCCCATCAATGACTTCAAGGAGTTAAATGCGGTATAGCAGTGCGCCCGTCGCACTGCGCTTCCCTTTCCGAAGGCACTCATGGACACCGCCTTGTAAAGGCAGTTCCAATCAACCAATCACCTGGCCTGACAGACGACCAGCAAGAGGCAACTGAAAGCCCACATTGCGTCGCACGTCATAGCCACAGGAGGAATGGCCAGACCGAAGAAGCAAGGCTGGCGTGGGGGGCGACCTTCGTGTCATAGGCACAGCCACGAGCGCTGCGGCCGAGAACATGTGCGAATTGGGAAGGATTTGAGAAGGTATCCGCGCTGTGTCGGCCGAGCGGAGGTGGCCAGTTGATGCAGCGTAGGCTCTGGGAAATCTTGTGACAACGAAGAGGTTCGTATTTGTAGAAGCGCACGAAATGCGCGCAGTGGCGGGACAAGCTCATGATGGTGGCGAAGGTGTCGCGAGAGATGCTACGAACAAATACACAATTATTCAAACGCCAGACTCCATATGTGCGAAAATGCGATCACTCGGAAAGTCGAAGACGTGGGAGTGTATCTGTATCAGTTATTGTATGGAACTGGTTGCTTCATCTGGAAAATAGTTGCCACAGACCTTGAGGCGCGATGTGATCACCCCGAATACATTCGCAGGGTACGCCTGGTGCTATTTGGCTGATCACTTGTGCATCATGATAGTATAATTCCAGTGTTAAATAAGATTGAAGGAACGGTTAGGTTCATTGGGTGATTTGGAGCAAGCTGACCGCCCGTGGCTGGTTGGCGGACTGTGCGATATTCGAGGAGTCCGCCGCAGTCTGCAAGGCAAGAGGCACACAACGCCATACGCCCACGACGTGTGGCGCCTGAGCCAAATGCTGGCGCGGTAGTTTGACATCTCCGAGCTCCTCTGTCGTCTTTTGGGTGCAGCTGGCTGAACCCAGGCCGCAGACTCAAAGGAGCAGCCCTTGATAATTGCAATGCATCGACGGAAGTATGGAACACACGGGCAATATTGTACACTTGATAGTCGACAACATCACACGTCACACACACAGATCCTCACACTTGCCAATTTCGCCCTGTGGTGGTGGTGTCGGTCGCGGTTTCCTGTGTTCTCGCTTACGCGGTCACGTGAGGGGCACGAACTCCACTTAGCGCTGGCACAACTTTCGAAATACCCTCCCGACCGATTGCGACCGTCGAATTCGACTCCACGACAGGACTAACCACAGGACGCCCACACAACTATCGTCACCATGGCTGTCGGAAAGAACAAGCGTCTCTCGAAGGGCAAGAAGGGTCTTAAGAAGAAGACCGACACCTTCGCTAAGAAGGACTGGTACAACGTCAAGGCGCCCGGAACTTTCGCGATCAGGGAGTAAGACGCCCCAGCATGCGGCAGCAGCAATTTGCACGGCACACGCATACTGACCGCACGCAGTGTCGGCAAGACCCTCGTCAACCGCACCACCGGTCTGAAGAACGCCAACGACGCCCTCAAGGGAAGGATATTCGAGGTTTCCCTCGCCGATCTCCAGAAGGACGAGGACCACTCCTTCCGCAAGGTCAAGCTCCGCGTCGACGAGGTCCAGGGCAAGAACTGCCTGACCAACTTCCACGGCCTCGACTTCACCTCCGACAAGCTCCGCTCGCTCGTCCGCAAGTGGCAATCCCTCATTGAGGCCAACGTTGTCGTCAAGACCACCGACGACTACCTGCTCCGCCTCTTCGCCATCGGCTTCACCAAGCGCAGGCCCAACCAGATCAAGAAGACCACCTACGCCGCTTCGTCGCAGATCAGGGCCATCCGCAAGAAGATGACCGAGATTATGCAGCGCGAGGCCAGCGCCTGCACTCTGGCTCAGCTCACCCAGAAGCTGATCCCCGAGGTCATTGGCCGCGAGATCGAGAAGTCCACCCAGGGCATCTACCCTCTCCAGAACGTGCGTACTCGAGATATCTGCGATCAGACGAACAGCTGCTAACATCCTCAAAGGTTCACGTCCGCAAGGTCAAGCTTCTGAAGGCACCCAAGTTCGACCTTGGTGCCCTCCTTGGTCTGCACGGCGAGTCGAGCGCCAACGATTCCGGCGAGAAGGTCGAGCGCGAGTTCAAGGAGACCGTCCTTGAGAATGTTTAAATGATCATGGTTGATTAGGCTGGGGTTTTCTGGGTCCTTTCAACTTTCTGCGGCATGATCTGGGCATCCAAGAGGCGCTATGTTTACAATATGAAAGGTTAAACATACCCTTGATGCGCTCTGGTCGCAGTGATGGCGTGCATGGGTACTGATATCCGCACTTGGTGTTTGCGGGAAAAAGTATCACGGAATGACAATGACAATTCACACCCACCGGCCCCTGCTTTGTCGCTGACCCTGTCGCCAGTGTATGTACGAACAGTAATACCACCTCGATACCCTGCAGACCACACTACTTTAAGACTGTGCACGACTCCACTACCACCAAAGCTCGTTCCTGCTGTCCACGCCCATGCCACCCGCCCACGCCTCCAGCCTGTTCTACCTCGTTGATCATGCACATCTGCCAAGCGGTATGACGTTCGACAGGTACAGTTCTGCCTATCTGGCTTCCCGATAACCAAAACGCCACTCACGACGGCACAGACATGTCTTTGCATACCATCAAAGCTCTTTGTTAGAGGTTGATTTCACATCAACGTGCACCCTCAAGCTGCATTGTGCAGCTCTGATCAGAGCAATTATAACGCTTTGGCACCCTAGCCGACGACCACCACTAGTGACGGAATCGCTAACTTATGCTCACGACCTATCGCTCTGACGTCCTCTAAGCAAGGTTCAAACATTGCACCATATGTAGGGCTCTGCAAGATGAGTCCTGCGACCTCTCGTCGAGGTCTGTCCTCGATCTCGGTGTTGCACCTCAAGCTTCGCTGCCAGTTTGCGACAACGACGTACCAGTATGCTCGTTCATGGAGCTAGTATCGATGCACCTGACAGGCAGACGCAACAACGATCGAAGTCTTACAGGGCTGTTCGCGTCCTCGATCAATTTGCAAAAATTGCTGAATACCCCCAGGGTCCCTTCTGAAGAAGACTTCAAAGTTTTGAGGAGCATCAGCGTTGTCGTTATGACGCCTGTCAGAGTGCCAATGCGTGTCCATACCTCAAGTGACACCTTAAGTCCATAGATACCTTAAGTCCATGCACAGCAGGTACCTTCGCGCATGATCAGTTGTCAGTGTTTCGCTGAGTTGGAGTGTAGAAGCACCGCTCACACACCGTGTCTAAGCCATACACACCCTCCCCTCAGCACCCAATCCCAAAAGCTAATAACACGAATCGCACGAGCACACGACTCGCACCAGCGATGCGGTGTGCCGGGGAAGAGGGAGCACTATTGACTCCGGCCAGCAGCCCGGGCTCCATGACTGTTCTCTCGGGGCACTAACTCTCGGTCAATATCCGTATCTGAGCCAGGGCAGAGGTCACACCGCCGTACGGCCGCTGTCACGGTGCATACCGAGGGAACGTTAGTGTCGCGGGGAAAACGGACTGAGAAGGTTTGGAAGGTGCATGGGGACGTGCTTCACCGCCACTTGAGGACAGATGGACGTCAGTGCGGTCGTAGGGCTGAAGGAGCGATAAGCTGCGCCGCTGCGGTGGGATCGAGATCCGGATGTTGGAGTGCAGGAGGAATGCCCTCATATGATGACTGCCTTGGCGTGATGCTAAGGGAAGTTGTGTCGAGTTGTGCGCGGGGGAAGGACCGATCGTCATTCACAACTAGAGGCACAGCGTTGCACGATGGGTATCCTTGGAGATGCGTAGGCCTTCAATTCGATCATGTCTTCTTTCAATTCATTTGATCAGTTGTCTAAGCCCTACGTGCATTCACCGTTTCTCCGCGTCATCCCTCCTGAAATGCCGAATCTCATCCTCCTTCATATCCCCTGCCAACACCTTATCCAAGTTTGCCTGATGCAAGTCTCTCTCATCCTTTGCATCGCCTCTTTCCCTGTCCTTACTCAGCCAGTTATGCCCACTTACAATCTTCCTTGCTCTCGCAGTCTCGCCCTTCTTTGATCTGAATCCGCGTGTCGTCCGCATCAGGTCTTCCACGCTTCGGCGGTGAAGAGTCCTGTGAACTACCAGATTGTCTTTCTGTTCGTGGAACTCTTCTTTCGCGCTGACGAGGATTTCGGCCGCGACGTCAGAGACGCCAAGGTGTGTCCAGCGAGTATCAGGGTCGCAGGGTTAGATTGAAACCCCCAGGGGACTTGTAGGCGCATCACGGGATCCCGCTTGGTCACGAACGTTTGCTGACGGTGGGGTCGCTCCTGCCGTCTCAGTGTCCACTGGAGAGACGTATTGGCGCGGCAGGGGCGTGTTCCACGTTTCGCCGTTAGGCGCGAGGTGCATCTTGCCCTGTTCGGCGAGCTGGTCGAGAGCCAGTTCAACCTCCTCTAGATCTAAGTCGAGCGCCTTAGCCACCTGACGAGCGGTGCACCCCTTCTCTAGTGGTGAAGTGGAATTGAATTTGGAGAAGTATGACAGAATTTGTTGCTCCAGCAGGTCCATCTGGAACAGCATGTCTGTTTTGTCTAATTTGCTCCCAGCCTGCATTGTTGGAGATGTGTTCCACGTCTCACCATCAAGTGCGAGCTGCATCTTGCCCTGTACGGCAAGCTGGTCGAGCGCTAGCTCAACCGCTTCTCGATATGTACCGAGTGCCTCAGCTATCTGGAGAGCAGTGCGGCCCCTCTCCAGTAGAGCTGTAGAGTTGAGTGTGGAGAAGTGCGACAGGATCTGCTGCATTAGCAGGTCCACCTTGCTGGCGTATTCAGTTGTCTCTGATGTCGCCTCGATGGTTCGCGGCGAATTAAAGTGGTCCTCAAGAGCAGGGAGATCCTCCGGAGGTCGCGAGATTACCCATGTGACTTCGTTAATGGTGTTATGGATGTAGTTCTGCCTTGACAAACTAGCAGTAGCACTCGTGATCTCATCTAGCGGTCTCTTGAGTACCGTTGCAATGTCTTCGTCGCCCTTGCCGATGTAAGATCCCGGCCGCGACTTGAGATCTTCGGTCAAATGGTGCAGGACCTGATGCTCAAGTGCTGTCAGAGTCTCGCTCGATGAGTCGTCCACGCCTTGACCCATCTTGTCGGGCTGCAATTCCTTAGTTGGATCCACAAAGTCACCGAGCTGAGTGATGGTTGCTGATTGCTGCCCAGGTGACTCAACGTCGAATCTAGATGCAGCTTCGCTCAGTCTCTGCATCTTGACCTGTAGTGGGCTCCGAGATCGTTCAGGAGAGGCTTGCTCGTCTTTACTTGACTTTGCATCAAGTGCTTGTTCTTGCTCGGGACTAAAATCCACTTTCTCTAGTGAGCTGGTGGTTCCAGACGTGCCTGCCTCCAGACTAGGATCGGAGCCTCGTGCACCATGATGCTCCAAGGAGACCTTCAGGGCTTGTCTGCTTGCAGGGAACTTTGGATTGGCTCGATGCAGCATCGCAAGCAGTGACTCAGAATCTGCTCTGCTCTGACTGACAAGCATGATCTCCCCATTGTTGTCAAATTGTGCAGCCTTGGCTCCTCGTACGACCAGTCCGTCTCGATTTAGAGGTCTTGTTATTTCAGCAACAGCATCCAAGAAGAACGTCAAGAGTGGCTGTTGTCCAGTAGACGGTGCATGAGCCTCATACACGTCCAGCATTCCTTTTCGGACGAACACTATGCATTCGCTTGGCGAGACGGGACTCCAGGTTTGTTCTGACGATGACCAGACTTCAACAGATGCTCGTGCTGTTTCAGCATTGTATATTGTGGGCCCAATGGATTCCTCTTCTTGCGCCGTTGGAACTCGTAGCTCTGTCGAAAAGGCCTTATTCGGACTGACGAAGGGTTCACGGCCCTCTTCTCTCGAACTTGCCTCGACAAGGCGAAGCATAGTCATTGACAGCGGGAACATTTCTTCGGGCACCTCAAGCCGAACACTCTGCCTGATTTGTACAGATCTTGTGTACACGAGTTGATCTGGACCAAGATTCATGTACCACAGCAATGTCTGCGCCAGTGGATAGCCATGATCGCAGAGAGTTGCTTTGTCTTGGTAAAGCTGTTCCATGCCCTTGCAGATAACACAGTCTCGGGCGTGCGCTTCGAACCCAATCAGGGCGTGCTCTTCGTAGGTGTTTATGGCACGCCAGGTGTGAGCGACTGGTCGTTTGCCAGAGCGTGAACTACCCAAGTTGCGCACGGCGTCCCCAATCGAACTGAATAGCGTGCGCTTGGGAGCTGAGATGGTTGCAGGAAGTGCAGGCTTCTCTTTGGGAAAAGGATGTGAGGCTGGCAGGGCGCGGTTGACGTTTCTATCAACCGGTGGGAAGTATTGCGGCAGAAGTGACTTATACACATAATCGTCATTCGAGGAATACGTGACGAGGATGATCTTCTCAAGGGGATTGGTGGGCTCCGCGGTTTCGAGGAAACGGTGGACCTCTTCCAGAGCAAGCGCTGCACAGTCTCGTCGTGGATAGTTCAGCATGCCGGTGCCGATTGCTGGGATTGCGAGTGAAGTTGCACGCAGCCATTGTGCCGTGTAAAGAATCTCGCGATATATGTGTCGCAAAATATCCTTGCTGTTCTTCCTCCATTGCTCCGGGGGAACCACATGTAGGACATGCTTTGCTGGCAGTCCATATCCTTCTGTAGTTTTGACGTCACCTTCCTTGCATACACCGAGCTTTGTGCATGCCTCCCGGAGTTCCAGTCCGCCTTTGTTGAACACCTTGCGATCGAGTGTACCCATGCCAGCGAACGTAACGTCTGTCGAATTAACCATTACAGTAACTTCCAGCTTCGTGATATCTTCTCTGACGAGGCAGACTCTATCGTTGAAAGCAGCTGATGGTTGGACCATTGTCGACTTCTCTTCAAGACTGTTGGACGCGTACAATTGGGTTACTGAGGGCACCTGGTGCATTCGCACGATATCTTTCGCCTCAGTGTAGGTCTCTCGTTGAAACTCCCTTGCGTACAGCACCTCGTCAAGATGTTCACGGGCACCTTCGGCATCCTGACTTCTTTGCTTCGCTTTGAAGCTGTCAAGGCGCAAACGCACGGGTGACATCTCGTCTAGCTCCACACTGTTGCGAGCGAGGAGGTCCTCAAGGTATTGTGCAAAGTCTTGGCAGTCTCGCAAGAATTCTTCAAGGTCATGATCATAAACCATCTTTTGATGATTGTTGTAGTCATCCCATAGACCTTTGTGGCTACGGCCTCCAGAAAACGGCATCACCTTGGCTGACTCGGTGAGTTCCGTGATGCTTCCGCAGATAGTCTGCAGTACAGAGCAAAGAAGGCCCAGGTCTCCGAGGCTATGAGTCAGAGGTTTAGACCCAAGCAGAAAGCCTCGGATGGATACAAGAGCAGTATCAATCCCTTGGAGCTCTTGCAAGACTTGTTTGGGGAAGTCTGGTACAAACAGACTGAGCTCTGCAGACAAATCTTCCGCGACCTTCTGCACCTGAAGCCGTGCTTCCAGCACCTGAGCTGCGAATGATGCTCTGCTCGCCGATAACTCAGATGATCTGGCTGCCTCTAGATCGCCATGTGTGGGGGGGAAGAAAACGGGAAACAGATCCGTATAAGCTTTCTCGTCTGAAGCGCTTTGAACAACAAAGATGAGCCGTTCGAACCGAGGATTCTGGTGAAAATCTAGGAACTCTCGCACTTCTTGGAGCGCTATGCGAGCAGCGACTCGTGGCGGAAATCCACATCCGCCAGCGCCTAGGCAAGGGAAAGCGATGGTCTTCAGCTCGTACATTTGCGCGACCCTGAGGGAGCTGCGGTAGCATTCTGTGAGGACGTTGAACTGGCCCATACCCTTGTTGGCGCCGTAATGTGGCCTCGCTGCATGGATGACATGAGTACAGGGTAGGTTGTGGCCATGAGTCAACGCTGCTTGGCCCGGCTTCAACTTGCCTTTGGATTTGGCTTCTTCTGTGAGCCCTGGCCCTCCAGCCTTGTGGATGGAGTAGTTGAGTGTGGCCGCATCCCTGCTGACTTTCAGAACAGCGTTAGCGCTGTTGACAATTGCGTCCACCTTCATTCGCGTGAGATCATGATAACAGAAGGATATCATGCGATTGTAAGAGTCGTTCGGCGCAAAGCTCTGGTCCCGCTGCAGTAGCTTTCGAGATCTGTACATGTCGCGAAGTGTTGGTATGTCGGAGGCGGATAAAACGGGCTCCTTGCCATCCTCTGCTTCTGGGTCATCATAGGTTACCGAGCTCGAAGCATCACTCTTTGTCTCGGTGTTCTGCGTATCAGACGTGAGTTGCCGAGCAGGGCCCTGCCAGCGCGTCTCCTGCGTGTTCGGAGCACTGAACTTGAGGTGATTGCGGTTGCCTTCGGTACCTTGTTTGATCTTCAATTTGGGGTGCATCTTGAAGTCGAAAGATTGCACAGCCTGAGCAGCTTGCACATCGTTGCTGAAGATAGCATGTCCTCTCCAAGAGCCGTAACGCTTGTAAAATCGAACAGACTCAGCGCCTGGAAGAGACATCAGGTATGTTCTGAAATCCTCCATCCGCTGCATGTGCGTCTCGATATCGGCTGTGACAACCTCGGGCTGTTCTTCGTCATCGTTGTCGTTGCCTTGCTCGGTCGCTAGTTCTACCATCAGAGCGTCAAGTCTGTTATTGCTGACATCCGGAAGGGATTGCAGACTCTCCAGAGAAAGCTGCGCGTGGCTTGGCATCATCTGTGGTCCGGACTTGGCTGCGAATGATTCGTTATCTTGTTTGCGCAGCTCTTTTCCTGGGACTTCATCGTCGCTCTTTCCATCAAATTCTTCACTGGGTAACGACATGCCGCCCATATCTTGTGACGCGGTGCTGCCAGATCTCCCTCGACCTGCAGCGCTGCTCGCTCCATCCGCATCTTCTTCACTACTATTGGGCAGAGCGAACGTGGCAAATCGTTCGAGATGATTGGCGACATGATTGGCAAAATCGCCCATGCCCTCCGCATCTGCCGATAAGAAGCAAACAGGGCACTTGTCGCGCACTTCGATTGTCGACGTTTCGCCAATCTTGACTATGGTGGCCAATTGACTCTCGGGAAAGCTGTCCAGATGTGCTTCCCTCAGATGAGTTTCCAGACCAGAAGGAGATCTGTACACAGCAGAAGGGTGCTCTGGGCACCTCCAAGCTTTACGATGACTAGCTTCGTGCTCATGCCACTCTCTCCGACTGCGGAAGAGCTGCTCAGAAGCCTCACATTCTGGATATGTGCATATATACGGTTGCAGGTCCTGAAGTAGGTGCGTTCGCCATGGGCGACCTCTACCGTATCGAGCAGGGCAGATGATGTAGCAATAAGGGCACTCAAAATCCTTCTCTCCGTCGGCGTCTTTTGGCGGAGGAGGTAGATTGACACCCTTTCCATGGATATCCGTGACTGTGACAGCATAGCTTGTCACAGACTTGGTGTCCACAATCTCGTCAAGCGATTGATGGTGATGTGTGGCTTCTGTGCCTGAGAGCATTGTTCTACCTGTCTTCTGACTTGGTGCCTCCTTGAGCACTGCAGGAGCGTCAGCTCCAGGATCAAGGATGCTACACGAACAAGTAAACGACGGCACTCACCAATGAAAGGTTGTTCCAACGGCACGCCTGCTGTGTTGTTGTGAAGACGCGCTTTGACTTGTTCCGTGGAACGCTCAGCTTGAGCGACGCTCTCTTCGACGACGGTTGAGACGGAGAGTTTTTCTCGGTGTCTCTTCCAGTACTTGAAATGCCGTCGACGAAGAGTTATGCCGTGTGCCAAACGAGTGACAAGATAGTCATCACTGTTCTCAGTCTCGCTGAAATGGGCCTGTCGCAGATCGCGAAGGAGCTCTCTGGTGTGTTGTTGATCATACAGTGCATACGCGCCGAGTACCTCGACACCTGTCTCTGGATCCTTCGGCTGATAAGAGGCTGCCTTGAGAGACCTTGACCGAATCGTTGGCGTTCTGATGCGGACACTGAGTTTGTAGAGGTTGTCGATAATGTCGACAATCTCCTCATAGCGCATTACCAACTCTTGCTTTGAGTCGCCGTCCCCATCCTCGTCTTCATCGTCTTCGCTAAAGAAGCCATCATCGCTGCCTTCTTCGCTTTTCCCATCCAAGGCCGACTTCGACTGCTCCTCGTAAGGCAGACGTGCCCCTGAAATGATCGCCAGGGCTTCACTGAGATTGTTGGTGAGCTCCTCTAGGAACTTGAGCGCGTTTCCGGAAAGCAGCGGCGAGTCGCGGAGTCTGTAATCAAGGGAACTGTGCCCTTTCTGCAAGGCGCCCAGATTTCCTGACCAGACCCTGAACCTCCCAAACTCATCTTCGAGGCTGTCTTGATCAAGTTGCTCTTTCCATCTAGCGTCACAGGTGACAAGCACATTCACCAGGGTCTGAAAACTACGGACGTTCGACGCCGTAGCGAGACGGATAGCTGTCATGATGCCGGCCTCTCCATATTCGAGCACACGAGTGTCGAAACGAACAGCTGTAGTGTATTGAAGTTGTCGCAAGGTTTGGACTTGTACAAACCACCACTTTCTGAGGTGGGCTGCATGCTAGAATCAGGCGGCAGCACTAGCCCGGTTCTGGCTGGGATGAGGCGGAGCTGAAGATCACCACGAGCGAATGGATGCGTGCTTTGGACATTGCTGCGTGAGACTTCCTGTGATGTTGGCCTGCAGGAACATCCTGCCATTCGCCAAATTGGAAGTCCTCAAGCCAAGACAGGGCTGATGCGTACGTGACTTCCTCTCAGACTCAGGCTCAGGCTCAGGCTCAGGCTCAGGCTCGAATTGCTTTCGACGTGGAGCCCCGCGGTAGCTCCGTCTTCAACCACCAGCTCACCATGTCGCAGCAAATTCTTGACCAACTCCGGTCTTGTTTACTGCAGATGAGCAGCATCGATGTCAGGTGTAGAAATTGCCGGCTTAGTGCTCGGCGTTCTGCCTCTGCTTATACAAGGTGAGTCGACCTTCCGCAAGCTACGCATTGCCGTCGACTGACACGTGCGCAGGTATTGAGTCCTACAACGAAGGTCTTGACCCTATCAAGAGCTTTATGAGATGGGACAAGGAGCTACCGCAATGTATCCGAAAGCTGCGCAATCAGCACGTCCACTATGCCCAAACGATGCGAATCCTACTCGAGCCTATAACCGCCGAAGTCGAGCTTGCTGAAATGATGACAAATCCCGGCTCTTCACGATTATGGAAGGATAAACATATGGCTGAGAAGCTTCAGGATAGGCTGCAGGAGTCATACCATGCATACCAGGGAACGATAGCGGATATAGAGCGCATCACAAGACAGATTGCTAGCAAGCTGGACCTGGATCGTGCGAATGAGGTGCGTGAAGAAACAACTCTTATGTTCATCATCATATAAAGGCGCCCTGTGTTGTGCTGGTTGCATTGCTCTTGACGAAACGTCTTCCTTGCATGATACTTACATTCTTGCAGTTGAGACGCAACGACCTTGAAGCACTTTTAGTGGCAAACCCCAAGAAAAGTAACGACAAATTCGAGATTCGAAAACGGATACGATTCGGCATGAGCAAAAAGACCGTCAAGGCATTGCTTGAGGAGCTGAACGAGTGCAATCGCGAGCTCGAACGATTTACCGAAAAGAGTGAGAAGATCGAGACCTATCGCAAGGCTGCAAAGCCTTCATTCGCTACTCGTTTGCAACGTATACAGGGTTACGCCAAGAACCTACACTCGTCACTGTGTTGGTCGTGCACCTGCAAGGAAACTCACCGCACGAGTCTACAATTGGAACCTAGGGGGAATCTATATGCGTCTGGGATAAAGATCTCGGCGAGCAAGACCTGTTTCACGGTATCATTCTCCTCTTTGGCGTCTGACCCCAGCTCAATGTGGAGCCGGCAAGCTGCGGAAATCAACATTGAGGACGAGGAAGATTCGGGTTTGACGTCACCTCTGTCTTCCCCTAAACCCAGGTAAGGAAAGGGTTTGTATGCTTGTTTGTCTCCGCCTTCTAACACAGGCAGAGTGTCAAAAAGCGTGTCCTTCAGCTCTCCTCCGCCATACTCTGTCAGCGATCCAGTCTCCAGTCCATCGCAGTCCTTGCAAGAAGTAACCGATATATGTGCATCAATACGGCAAGTCCAGTCTACAGCCTCCCGCATAGGTCTAGCTCTTGACGCCAAGAAGACGCTGCGAGGCGTCTACACCATTGATACCACCGAGAAGATGACTCCTAATTCCGAGGTGGTCACACTAGAGGACCTCCTGGATCGACGCCCTACCTTAAATGGCAGGCACGTAAAACTCAGCAAGAAAGAGCGCTACAGCCTTGCTTTGACATTGGCATCTAGTGTCTTGTATCTCAACTCAACGCCATGGCTCACAAATCAATGGGCTGCAAGAGACATCCAATTCCATCAGACCGTCGCTGCTGCAACCTGCATTGATATAGAACATCCATACTTAGCACCCGCGTCGGCAGAAGCCATAGATGATCTGGCAGTCAAGACAGAAACCTTGAGCTTCCAGAACAAGAACACGGTCCTGCTCGCGCTTGCAGTAGCGCTTTTAGAACTATATTTTGGTACAACAGCGGAAAAATATCAGGAAACTGAGCACGGGTCTTGCAATCCGGCTCTTCACCAAAACTCATGGTTGCTTTGTGCCATGGCACATCAGTGGGCAGAAGAGTCGCAGGACGAGTTGTCCGCTGCGTTCTTGAGTGCAGTCAGGCATTGCCTACGGTGCTTCAGCGACCCTGGAGTCAGCCTGCAGGACTCTGACTTCTTACAAGCTGCCGCTGAGGGCATTGTGCTGCCGTTGCAGGAGGAGCTGTATCAGTTTCTGGGCAAAACTGCGACATGAGAAAACATGAGATAATATGCGCAACACATCCATCAAGCTCGCCAATCCTTCCAGCAAGTGCATCTGAGCCGGTATCAATGGCACATGCCCTCTTCGAGCCTATCTCGGCCGCATAGAGAGTCCTTCTAAAGGTTGAGAATCAGACAGACAGTGATGCGCCACACACAGGGACTCTAACGTCAAGCCACAAGTCTGCGCAAGCGCGCCTCGTATCCAAAGTCGACGATGGATCGTGGCAAATGACGCTGTCGCAAGTCGCTTACTGACGAGCACATCACCTCGTATCTGGCCCACGTGGGCTGCGGATCTGAGTCTGGGGTAAACGAACTAGTGCGCCCGTCACAAAATGTCTAGCTCGACGACAGCTTATAGCCATTGCGTCAGTGTGGCCAAAGGTATCTCGATTGCATCCCTGTGGTGTTGTGGCGACGGTGAGGCAATTTGAAGGACTTAAAATACAAGTCGCCTCATCCCCGCACACTGGGTAGGTGCAGTTCCCGGTTCGACTGTCTGGGTGGTGCTCCTCAAGCTTCGTTCTGACAGGTTGTCTAGGAGGCGTGCCTTGGCAGGATAGATATCGAGGATTGTCGCACGGCACATGCAATGCTGATTCGGCTGTGTCACCACATCAAACAGTGCTGATCTTGTGGTGAGCAGCAGGGTGATGTGCATGCTTCAAAAAGCATGTCCGCAATTACATCATGGCAGTAGACCGTTGTCGGCCGCGTCACCTGCCGATTTGACACGAAGGTGCAGATTTGCAAACGTTGCTTCATCCTGGCGAAAAACCTAGCGAAAAGACAAGCAACCTTGTAATAATAACGCGCCTCAGCGACACGCTTAGCGCGTGTGTTTGGTGGTGCATCTCTCCCCAGGTGTCTGCAAGCTTTGGTGACGCCACGCTAAACATCAAGCCTGCAGCAAGCGACCGAATTGCAGTCGCAGGTGTGCGTCGACTGGCTTCGGGAGGCTTTTACACATTCGAGCGCCCCTTCGAAAGATGGCGGCCACAGCAACGGCCCTGGTAGGCGCGCTGATGAAACATTAGGGCGGCCGCTGTGGTTGGACAGAAAATGCGGAGCAGGGGCAGGAACGATAGGCGGTGAATGGCCGTGATGATTTGGCCTGGTTGGCATGATGAACAGCAGATTGCCAACTCCAGGACGGAGCTGCCGTTGGTTGGCCTAGATGGACAAATAACACTTATCACGACAAGCAATTGCGGCAACAAGAGAGCATGGGGCAGTACTGGCGATTGTCTATTATTAACCGGTATTGGTGCTCGGGAATGGAAGCAAGCTCCAAGGTAGTCTGCATGCCCAGCAAAGCGGGTGTTGATAGCAACGTCCCGTGAGCTGCACCTAACGCAACCCCGAGCATAACAATAAGCAAAGTAACAACACAACCCTCTCTCAGACCCAGACTCACGCCCACAACTGCCCTTCACCTGCATTGCACACATTCATTGAACGATTAGACTAGGAGCATTGCAGCATCTCTGATCAAGCATATCAAAGCGGACCCACCGGTCTCTTGGCGCCCCTAACTCCTAGTCCAGGGCCATACTTTCTCCTGCAATTCGGCCTTGGAAACCATCCAAAGTCTCTCTGCCGATCCACTGAACCCTATTTTGCACCTCCTTTCACATACCACGTTCTTTGGAGGATTCTCTATTCACGGCATCACAGCGCAGAGCGCACCCGAACCCTTTCTTGCCCTCCCTTTCTACAACAGACACCATGGCACAATCGTAAGACATGCAACTGCACATAGCCGCTGTTTCTGGCGCCCCCAATACTGACTGCGGCCAGGGTCGGCTCCTTCTTCCAGTCGTTCTGGCATACCATGACCTCGAACGACCGCCATGCCTCGCACGACTCCCCGTACCGAACAGGGCGCCACATCCCTATTCCGCAAAGCCGTCACAGCGCCCTCACCTCGATTGCTACCAGCGGCGTCGACTCGCGTGTCGACCTGTCCTCTCCATACGCACACGACGACATTGCGACTAGCAATGGCTTCATCGGCTCTCCCAAGGGGCCCATGTCGCCGAGCTCGCCGTACTCTCCTGGAATGCGCGGGTCCTTGAGCCGCCAAGCCACAGCCGACGCAGATGCGTTCGACAAGGGTCCCAACGGCGAGATACAGATGCAGAACTTCAACGAGGGTCTGCCCCCGCCTCCACCTGTCACACACTCGTGGAAGCGCATTGACCGCTGGGTCGAGGACCACTACGAGGAGCTGTTCGACAACATTTGTGAGGGTGCAACATCGAACGATGTCAATGAGCTGGAGCACGAGCTTGATGCTACCCTCCCTATGGATATCCGTGAGTCGCTGCAGGTCCACGATGGTCAGGAGCGCGGCGGCCTCCCTACCGGCGTTCTGTTTGGCTTGATGTTGCTCGACTGCGAAGAGATTGTCATGGAGTGGAAGAACTGGCGCAAGGTCGCTGAAGAATATCTCACCGCCAAGGCCGATTACCGCTCTCCCCAGATCCCCGTTAAAGCTTTTGCTGGCTCTTCCACAGCGGCTCCGGTTGCGCAGCCCCAGAACACTAGCAACCCGCTCTGGCGACAAGATCTGCAGAACCGCCAAGATTCGCAGCCACCAAACGCAGTACAAAAGGCGTACGCCCACCCCGCCTGGATCCCTCTTGCTCGCGATTGGGGAGGCAACTACCTCGCTACTGATCTGGCGCCTGGTCCCACTGGTACTTGGGGTCAGATCATCATTTTCGGTCGAGACTACGACTGCAAGTTCGTTGTCGCGCGTTCATGGGCTGCGCTTCTCGCCATGATCGCCGACGACATGGCTTCGAAAGACGTTCATATTGAGGAGGAGACTGGCGAGCTCAAGCTGCTTGCATTCAGGAAGCAGAATGTCGAGCCCCCATATCTCGAGATCCTGCGCTGGAGGTGCGACCAGAAGTACGGTCGTAGGCCCGTGAACAAGCGCCGACCAAACAGCGGTCTGCGCATCAACCCTAATGCTCCAGGCGGTGTTGTCCCCAGTTCGACCGCCAGCAGCCCCTACCACAGCCCGGTCATTGGTCCTCAAGACCGCGGTCGCAGCCCTCACCGCCTGTCGACAGGAAAGAAGGGAGTCAGCCCACGAGGCAAGCTCTCTAGTCCCCTCGCTCGCGTCGCTGAAGAGCACGCGCAACCAATTCGCGTACATACCGATCTCGACGCGAAGACTACCACCCCTGCGGACAAACTGATCTCGGTTGACACACCGAGACCCAGTGACGACTTCACCGCTCGCGCCAGTCTGAGCAGCGACAAGGAGAACAAGAAGGAGTCCACTGAGGAGACAGAAAAGACAAAGCCTTCCTCGCTGAAGAGCCCAATCGCGGAAACCGCAGACCTCAAGACAGTCGAGATATAGTGACGTTGTGTCACCGTACTCGTAAGAATCTCCTATGCTTGCTTATACGAGCACCACTGGATGCCATCAGCAGCTTTCAGGCGCATCCTTCGTCCACGGATCTGGTGCATCAGGCATCATAGCAGCCATATTTCCAACATTTCGATACAACGGTCGGCGTAATCTTACTGTACATGTGCCTTCTTAAAGGCACCTCAACCCGGGCTTTACCTCGCGAGACGGCTGTATCACGAACCTTCCCTTCTTAGACGCAGGGAAGCCCACAGCGCTCCCTACCATCCCGTCCTCATCCCCATCTGCAACCTTTGTACAACACCTACCCCTTTTACTTCTGGACTGCCGTCTTTGCAACATTAGCGGCAGCCTTCGTTCCTTTCACCATATTCTCTCACATTCCATCTGAGCATTAGCGTAGGCGTGGCACAGCATGGCCTGGTCGTTGGTGGTTTGGAGCACAGCTTTGTTTGACGGAGTTACTTCTTTTCTAGCGCTGCGCGGGCTTTGATAGCGTACGTGGTGTCGATGGTGCATCTGGGATAATTTGAGGGAGGAGAGGAGAGGTGTTGGCTGCATGGTTTCGGTGTGCGTGCGCGCATACGTAGGATGAATTGAACATGTTCAAATGAAGCCGCAGGGCACCCAGGACGTGAGATGTGATGGTTGGTGACCGCTCTTATGTCAACGTTACTGTCACTGATACCTCGACGCTCCACATCATCGGTGTCGCCCTCCCCAACCCCCGCATGGGCAGCTTCGATTACTTGACCTTCGACCAGCCAGCTGCTCTGAGCACATCGCGCGTTGCCCGTTCCTGTACTCCACATGGGCCACTCGACTTCAGCCTCATCTTGTCTTGCCGTCTCGAGCGTACTTTCTCCACGAACAGTCCACCAGACGTACTTGCATTTGCTGGAGAATAAGCAGCTCGCAGTGTTGGATGCACCCTGCTTGATTGGTACTGCCCGAAGAACAGTCTCGCATTCGCATTCTTCACTTCAGCTGCGTGGCAGATGCCCTGGTCAGTGAGCACGCGGATCGCTAAGCTTTATTGTGGCTTGAGCCACGAGGCTTCAGCCGCTTGAGCCTTTCTCGGGTGCAAGACGTGAGTAGATCTCCCGAGCGCTCTATCCCTTCACGTGAGGCTGTTGCCCAGTACGATTAACTGTCATCACACATCCTCATTGAACACCGGAATTGAGTATCCTCGAAACAATAATGATCTCGCGCCGCAGTGTTGGCATGGTCGCACAATTGCCGAGGCTGAGTGGTGGTTGGTGTGATATGCGCCACTGGCCTGATCGTTCCGCGCCATGCAGCAGAAGCAAAACCCTGTCTAAAATGTTCAGTATCTCGCCAATATGATTTCCTGCTTTAACCTGCAAAGATGAGGATTTCGCTCACGTCTCAAATTCATGTCCAATCTTGGGCGGGGCTACAGGCATAGAAGAACAGGTAGGTCGACTTCCAACTCGAATATCGATCGCACCGGCCGGATTCAGGTCGGAATAATATACTGTACGCCTTGCAGTGGCTTGCAGTAGGAGATGCATTTTTCGCTGCAACGACGCCATGATAGAACGACCATTGGATAGCTCTATCGATAGAGTTGAAAGCTTCAGCCGCACTTAGTGGAATGGCTGTCAACGTGGATTTATATCCAGGCCGCTTTCCTGGAAACCTGAACATCATCATCTTCTCCGTCATGTTTCCCAACACGACCAATATCACAGCAACTGCCGGCTTTGTTGCTGAACCGGATGGCCGTGGAACCGTTGGGCTGCTCTGGACTTGTTTGACCACTGTCTTCTTGTGCACTTGGCACGCCGTACATCCCAACATTCCTGCGCAAGACGACAGGCGACGGACCGTATTTTGGCATCGCATTGGCTACTTTGGAATTGCGTTGATCGCTCCCGAGTATATCTCTTTGGTAGCTCTGACTCAATGTTTCGAGGCGTGGCGCGTCAAAAGACAGGTACGCTCTTGTCCCTTACATAATTGAATATAAGGCTGATGATTGACTAGCTCCACTGGTCTTTCGCAAAGAGCTTCTACCTGGTCATGGGAGGATTTGTCGTTTACGATCATGGTTCAACTTATCGATTGAGACCAAAACAATACCTGGACCTAATCGACAAAGGAGCCCTGCGCGAGCCAAAGGTCGACGAGTCAGAGATACTTGATCACAGCAAGGCAGACTGGACTATGAAAGTACTAGCCTTGATTCAGGTTGCATACTTTCTCTCGTCAGCATTAGGCCGTAGTTTGCAACACTTGCCGGTCGCACCAATTGAGCTCTTCACCCTGGGAACTGTAATGTGCGGAATCACCACTTATCTTGCCTGGTGGAAAAAGCCTTTCGATATACGCATGTCGACTCCTTGTGATCTGGAGGGACCCCTACCGGAGGATATCGAATTTCATAATCGAGTCCGCCTTCTGGATATCGTTGCGCAACGCTCATACTGGCCCATCCTCTTTACAGGCTACGTTTCGTTGCTTTTTGGGGGCATGCATCTTCTAGGGACGAAGTTCGCATTTCCGACTAGAGTTGAGTACTTTCTGTGGAAATGGAGTAGCATTGTATGCATGCTCGTGCCTTGTTATTCATGCGCTTCAGTAGGAATGTTTGAGCCATTTCGTCGTAGTTGTGCTCATCGAATGCCTCGTATGTATCCAGTTCTAGCCCGTGCGGGCTGGTCTCTTTTTTGGTTCTTGACTGGTGTCTATGGGACCTGTAGAATTTTTCTGACGGTGGAGATGTTTGCTTGCCTGAGAGAGGTTCCAGCAGGTGTGTACACGACGCCGCAGTGGTCCCAGTATTTCCCTTCATTCGGGTGATTGGCTTGAATTTGGGCTGACGCTTCTATTGTGGGGTTTGACCGCACATGTCATTGTCGGAGCTGGTCTTCTGGTGCTTTCATTCGAAGGACTCGCTTGACACTCTGAGCTCGTTATGCAGTAGCGCAAGAATACCATAGAGGCATGTTTCCTCGTCTGAACTGCTACGCCCGTGCAAACCCGCATGGAGACCATATTAATACAAACCAGAGAACCACCGTGGGTCCCACTTCGCCAGAAGGTTGGCCATCGATTGCGACTTTCTAGAAGATACGCAGGCTGGCGTGGAATCGCTATCCCAGTGCACTTCACCATTTCTCGCCTATGGAGAATCCGATGGAACTTGGGCGTGGCCTATAGAACATTGAGCGGCAGCTCGTCCGTGGACTTTTTGAAGAGCACAGGGGCCAACACATCCAGTGAATGGGTATTGGTGCAATCGACATGTTCGCATCCATCTCAACGGCTCAGCCGCAAAGCGCTCGCGAACCAGAGGCTGTGTCAGCCACACATCCTGCGAACGCATCCCAGCCCCGGGGCAGTGCTGTCAGCTCCCAACCCATGTCATCGTTCGGCCCCCATATTTTGCAGAGCGTCGCATCGAATGTATAAAGTGTCGTGCGCTCCGTTGGTGTCTATCATGTATCGTCTCCGGACAAGTGGCACATCAAACGCAGGCCATGCCTTTACCTTCACAAATTGTTGCGCATCGAACTTTACCCGCACCTGCAGTCCACTAGCTCTTTCTTCGGCCACCATCGACTCGGATCTCAGTTGAAGTCGTGTGGTCCGCACCTGCACAACACCTAGTCGCACGAATCTGTCAACAACCGAAATGCCATACACAACATTGCTTCGTGGGAGCTCACCGCTGACAGCGGAAGACGTGGAGGCCGACCGAAGGTATCGGGAAGCTCTTGCCAGGAGATCCTCATCAGCACCTTCTACTCCCGTCAACTTCCGCGATAACCTCCCACTACATGTACCCATATGGGACATGCAGAAAATCAGGCTGGAGCAAGAAGATTTTTCAGTTCCGCCGAGTCCACCCAGCTCTTCCAGTTCCGGTACCAGCCCTCCAGGATCAAGTCCCCAGATACTGCCAGCTCTCGACACCGAACCAAGTCGCGAGCGCATCCCACCACCACGCATTAGAGTCGTGACAAACATGACACCCTGCGCAGAATGTGGGGAAGAATATGCACCGGATCAAGTTTGGAGCATCCTCAACAGCGCCATGACGATAGCACCCAACACCTATGCGCAGAAAGACTGGGACGATGCGAACTACGACGACCGCTGGGCGCCGTACTTGAGGTCCCTCACAAGGCTACAGTTGGTCAAGGAGAGAATGGACGCCATCTGTGCCCAGTGCATACTCAACTGGATCAGCGAGGTTCAGAGATGGCCTTGGTACGATGTGGAGCGCAGCGTCTGGTCTTGGTCTCACGCCAGGACTGGAAAGACGGTCAGCATGACATGATTGACCTGCGTTGGAATTGCTATTTGTTTCTCTTGCAGTTGCTCGCTTGCGGCTGCACGGTTATGGCCTGTATCAGTAGTACAAAGTTTCGAGATTCAGACCGTTATCCCGTTCTCATCAAAAGGCGCAGGGCGATGATGACTCCATAAATGTATTGTATCATGTGTAGCGGTACGAAGAAGCTATGGTTTGCAATGACACTCAAAATGGCCTAAATTGGTCACCTACACGCGGGTTGCGCTCTGATCGTGGTTGCTCTTCAAATGGAACCTTGCCGTTCTTGAGGTCGAGTTCCTGTCGCAATTTGTCGACCTTGGGAACTGTGTGATCCCAATACGCCACTTGGAGGTCGTCACATTGCTTTCGCCACTCGTCGACAGCTTTCTGCGCGCTTTCGCTTCGACGGACTTTTTGTTCTTACGAGGCTCGTCTCGCTCTTCCATCATCCCCTTCTTCTCGTTCACCAGTTTCTTGTTCTCGTAGGTGAGTGAGCCTTTCGAGGTGGTCCGCGAGACCGTCCCATTGTTCTTGTGTCAAGTCGCCACCGCCTTCGCCTTCTCGGATGGCAGCTCGGAGATAGTACTTCTCTTGCTCTGCTGCTGAGTACGTGTATTGGGAGGCGTCGTGGCTCGCTTTCACCTTATTCAGTCCCACCTCTTGGACTTGGGTCTCGAACATGATGCCGAAGCTCTCGTTGTCTTTTGTATCCAGCACCTTCTGGATATCTGCCTTCTCTTTCTCCAGAGCGTCGATCCTGGCTCGCAACTCATCGTTGTCCAGTATAAGTTTCCGGACAGTATCGAGACGGTCTCCGCCATTCTGAGAGGAATTGAGTAACGCCTGAAGGTCGGCCTCCAAGTTGCGAATGCACTCATCAAGATGGTCAATCTTCTACTTCGCGATATCGAGCTGGATCTGCAACTGCCGACATTTGACTTGGGCAATCTTCTCCTTCTCATGATTCTTCTCCCAATGATCTTGCTCTTGCTGCATTGACTCGAGGACATTCTCGTCCTTCTCTTTAAGGTTGATGATCTCTCGGTTTGCAGCAGCGAGTTCTTTCCGCATCGTCTCGCATTCGTTGAAAGTGTTTCGTGAAAGTGTTTCGAAGACACGTGAAGTCTTTGTCCTGGTGTTGCAATATGGTCTTACTCAACGCATCCTTCTCCAATTCAAGACGACGGTTGTCGCGCGTCAACCGTACAATCTCGACTTTCTGTGCATGCAGCGAATCCTGGTAGCCGAGGTACGCCTGCCACGATCTGCGTTGTTGCATCTGGTATAGTCTCCTCCTCGTGCACGAATTTGGGCTCAGACAGCTCTGGCGTTGGAAAAACCTCTGGTAAGTGTCTGTCGGTGTCAACCTCTGGGTAGCCGCCCGCTAGCGATGCTGATGAACGTAGTGCCTGCATCGCGTTTCGATTGAACTGGATAAGGTGAACATAGCTTCGAAGAGGAACCCCAGGATTTCCGGGGTTGAATAAGTCCGTGGACGCTACCATACGAAGTCCGATCTGGTCCTGCCGCCACTTGGTCTTGGATTGCTTCAGCCCTGTTGGGCCGTGTGCTTCCCAAAGGCTAGGGAGCGCAAGGTCGTCATCGATTGGATTCTCTTTCAGCCTCGCGTGACAAGCAATTTATATAGAGCCCCAGTGGGCTTAAAGGAAATATTTCAGCTGGCGAAGGCTACCTTTGGTGCACGGGGCTCGTAAGTAGGCCAAGTCTGTCGAAGGACTCGATTCGCTGAAGTCGTCCATGTTCCGGTACTGACTTTCAGACAAAAGTACCAGTCGGACTCAATGTGTACTCTTCGCGGACTATATACATATATCAGATAACGAAAATGAACACGCGAACAAGGCCGAAGCCAGAATAACACAGCTCCCTCTACGCCATCCATCCACCATCCACCACCCTCAGAACCCAATCTTATCTTTACATGCCTCCCCCAAATACAACGCCACAATCTCAAATCCCAACCTATTCTGCTCAATCTTATCATTCGCTCCCATCAGGAAGCAATTGAATGGCGCATTCTTGTCGCCCATGGCGCGCGTCTGGTTCCACCATTGCGGCACGAAGCTTGCGCCTAAGCATGTTCGGTCTGGCATCGCGTTGTCGTTATAGCTCGAGCATGCTTCAATGCAGTCCGATGTCGTAGCTGCCGAGATGGCGACGAGGTGCGGGTTGGTCCAGCGCGTGGCGCATACCATTGTGTACTGAATACGAGAGTTGATCGAGGTGGAGGGCACGTATTGCTGCGAGGTGGTTGACGAACAGCCGGTCTTTGAGATGGGTAGGATACGCGCGGACGGGTCAATCGAGGATGTGTTTGTGGGTAATGGATCTGGAGAAACGGTGGGATTGGGACAATTGGTGGTCGGAGTGCCATGGTCTTGGGGTTTGTTGACGATCGCACGGCCGATGACGCCTCCTATTGCACCAGCTATCATGGCGATGAGTAGCCCGTATATCAGCAGGAAAGGTCACCGCATCGACTTCCATCGTCCTGTGACGTCGTGAGGTCGAGTCTCATGGTATGCGACCTCTTTCTGTATGTCGTGGTGGACTGGACAGGCCAGAACCGAGTACTTTTGGGTCGACGGATCCATTTGCGCGACTGTCTCAGGCAGGTCGTCATGGGAGAAGTGTTGTTCCGCAGTCTGCATTGCCAGGCAGGTACATTGTGAAGCAACAGAAAGCGCAAGGGAAGTGCGGGGGCCTCTACTGCATATTGGCCCAGAGGATCAAACGGACTATGACGATGGTGGTACAATCCGCAGCGTGTGGTCCGCCTAAGGCTGAGGTGTACACAGCCTTGTCAGCGTATACTCGTGTTGATCTCCGAGGTATGCAGGTGGTGCCTTGGTGTAGGGCCTCCTGTACCCATTGGTCCTTCCTTCAGCCTCGTCTGCCGTCCACGATTTGCCCCTGCCAAAGATAGCCATCCCAGACGGCAGAGAAATTGGAAGGTGTACAGGGCTTGAATCCTCATGGTTTTTGCGTTGCTGCGGCGCAGCTAGACTACATTGTCAACTACCACCTGGAGCATTCTTTCCTGGACTGCGTCGTTGACCGGGGTATTGCTTCCACGAGCCAGAGTCTGTGCTGAACCTCTTATCTATCGTACTTTGTGAGCTCTCGCCTAAGGTTTTAGGAGGGTAATAGGCCCTCTAGAGAGCCGTCTTGCAATCAAGTTGATTGGCTGTCAGCTAGAAGATCCTGCTGTAGCTGTATTTCGCTGATTGTGTTTAGCTGCCAAGTAGTTGCTCGGAAACTCGTGAGTGCGGTATACGCTGTCTCATCTCGACCCTTGACTCTCGATCTGAGAGGGTTGTATGATCTTTACGGCACCTAAGAGCTTCCAAGCAGCTACTTAGCAATCCGCATGATCGAGCACAAGCGCTTCATCCTGAGCCTTTCAGTAAGCTTCAGCGTGGAAATCCGGGAGGGAAACGAGGCCAATATCAAGGTGTCTTGCAAGCTGGTGTATCTTCCAGTGCTACAGTATCCAGGATGTATACGTTCATTAACTTCGGCCTTCTCTCGACACAGTCAGTCAATTGCATGTGCGACAGCACTTACTACTACTACAACAAGATGCAATCAGTCTTCAGACCGCTCCCGTGCCTCATCTCCGTCCATTCAGCGGTCTCGTCTCCCTCTGCTCATCCTCCTCCTCAAACTCATCCAACTCAAAGTCCTGCGTCCTAACACTCTCCTCATCCTTAATCTTCCCAAACGCTCTTTCATCCGCCGGATTCGCATACGGACTCGCACACTCCCTACTCCGCAGACTCGGATAATACCGTCTATACGTATAATGCGCAACACTCATGCCCAACAAGCTGCCAACACTAACATCGTACACATCATGTCTGTAGTCCTCACAGCGGCTAATCGCAATCAGCGCAGCCCCCAGCAGCGGCGCAAGCGCAAGCAGCACACGCGCGAGGTCGGCGCGCGGCCGGTACACATGGCACTGGCCTGCGACGAACAGGGCGAGGTACCCCAGCCCGGAGAAGGAGAAACTGCTATGCCCCGAGGGAAAACTGCGCCAGCCGTCGTGCAGGACGTGGTGGTTTGTCTCGGTGCAGACTTCGAATGTGACGAGCGTGTGCTCTGGCGTTCCTGGGGCGGGTTTGCAGCGCGCAATCAGATCGGGGCGCGGGCGGCCAACGGCGTTTTTGATCACGTCGGTTAGGAAGAGGGTCAGGATCATGCTGGCGAGCCAGCCGAGGAGGGTGACGTGCGCTTTGTGCGCGCCGGGGCGGGTCACGGCGATCCAGGCGATGAGGATGAGCAGCGGCATGGCGCCGGCGTATATGAACAGCCAGGTTACGTTTACGCGCTCGTGCAGGGCGTGCGGGTAGGCGATGCGCAGGTCGGAGAGGTAGAACATGCGGTGGAAGGGCTCGGCGAGGAACTGGATCTGCAGCTGGTTTGTGAGTATTTCCTGCTGGGTTTCTAGGCGGGGCGCTCGAAGCGTACAAATATGTAGCCGCTGACCAGCAGTGCGAGGCCGACATAATCTGAGGCATAGGAGCGCTTGGCGGTTGTCAGTGTGGGAGGCACGCGAGCCGTGTGTCGAGACGGACCTGCCAGAAGCGGGCTGCAGCTCCTAGAAAGCCGGGTGCGTTGAGCAACTCATTGTTGCCGCGCCTGGGCGATCGAGCAGGCATTCTCAGTATGCCGGGGGTGCAATTGGCATTGCGAGGTTGGAAGGTTGGAGGAAGGATGAGGTGTCCAAACAACCCTCGGAGGTCCGCAACCAGTGACGCGTGTTTGGCGCTAGGTTCTGTGCATCGTCGCCCTTTTATCTCCATCAACACACCGCTCTCAAACACATCCTTTGCGTGTAGTGCTCTGCAGATGCCTTGTTCTCTTCGAGTTCCGATGCCATCTGACAGAACTTGGGATGATGGAGGGATTGCCGTCCCGTCATATTACTACGTGGATTTGCCCCTGGTCAGTATCTACAGATAATGCTGCTCTGGCGGCTTCACTTCTTCCTGTAGTTTCCAGTCGCTCAGGTGAGCTAGGGGTTTCAGTTCTTATTGTAGCCGATTCTTTCAGATCGAAATAGTAAGCTTATATGACCTCCCTGACCCATATCGGCGTTTCTGTTTCCATCGATGCACCTTTCATCCTGCATCTTGTAACAATACGCGCATGCTCGATCGTATTCATCTCGTCATTATGTATATGCTTCGCTAGCCCAGCGCCCGCTCAAAATGCAACACAGCTCACATCTCATCACTCATTGCTTCGCATGCCAGCTCTTCCTCCCGGTGATCCACTTGAAGCTGGCGCTCCACGGCTCTGCCTCTCCACGCTCTGCCCTTTCCACGACGTCCGCAACTTCTTCCTGCGCACGTGCGATATCCGCCCTGACTTCTTCGGCTGTCCATATCCGTTTTCTGTCGCCATACTTGGTCAACAGTCTCAGTAGACTCGCCTCGAAGCTTTCCATGACCAGAACTAGCATCAGCTTTCCTATCCGTTTTTGTTCTTCATCGCCTGCCCATTGCCCTATTGGAACATTGGCGTGCGTAGTCTGGATGTCGGTGAAGCCCGCTTCTTCGAGGTATGAAGGATGCATGTAGAACAGGCCGAGTGGGCGTCCGGACTTATAGGACGCCTCCATCATAGAAGCGTAAAGGCTCCTCAAAGTTGGTACAGGAAAGGTGGCTGGGTCGTTCGTTGCGTGGTCAATCGGCACTGATCCCATCTGCGAGATGCGTCAACAGGGGAGAGAAAAACTGAGCCGTGAACTGGCGTTTAACTTACATCCCAGTCAGCCACTTCTATCCAACCGCCAGGCGACAAGCTCTTGTGGATCTCTGCATACACCTCTTCCCAGTGTGAAAACGATCCCTTCATGTTACGGAGATGAATGAACTCATAGGGCTCGCTGAAATGCCACCCAGGCTCTATCCGCGGCTCGAGGCTGCGAGGATCGATCGCAAGTGATTCGACCGATGTCTCAGGGTTTGTGATGGATCTGCTGAATTCAGCTCGCTCTGGTGACCTGGGCGGGGAGCGCACAGGGTCTCGATGCATCATCGCGCGGTAAAAGTCGAAATTCGAAATTGAGTTGAGCTCCTCAGTTTGTGCATCGACGCCCCATACATCCAAGTCATCCAGCTCCCACGTTACGTCTGCGCTTCCCATGGTCGCTTCTGTTGTGTCAAGGTCCCACTGTGTCATGTCGATGCCGACAACTTCTGCTCCTGGATATGTTTGCGCCATCGCGACTGCCCAGTGACCTGGCCCCGTACCAAGATCGAGGATCCTCCTGGTCGAGGGCAAAAGTCTTGTGGTAGTCAACCGCCCTTGCAGTGCGTGAACAAAAATCTGGTGTTGGTAGAATAACCGGTCTTGCTCTTTCAGGTCGTCATTAAATGCACACGGGTTGAAGTATGTGTCGTTGCCGTAGGTGCGGCCATTTTCGTGTACGTATTCGAGATCCTCCGAGGTGACAGTGCGAACAGATCGACTGCGCGGATGTTAGCGATGAATCTCATTCCGCGGGAAATCGAAGTCTTCCAAAAACAAGTGATTCAAAAGAGGACTGGAATATAGATGCAGACTGCGTAGAGAGCATGTGAGTCTCAAGAGAATCGACTTACACAGATTCAACGGAGGTGGAGCTCCCTGAATCAGCTCGCTGGCGTTTAGATGCGGCCGTGTCATGCCCAACCACAGTGTCGGGATGTGGCTGTCCCTCGTCCATGGCCCCGGGAAGGAAGCCACTCTAGTCCTCCGCCCGTGGATCAAGTGGTGGCGAACGTTGAAGACGTCAAGTACTCTGAACGTCGGCCTGCGTGCTCTTTGAACGTTGTGTTCGCGCAATCTGCGAAGAGGGGCGTCGACCTGACTGTTACAGGCCCTCGACGATGGCGGCTCGACCGACTACCGGTAGCGCATGATCTTGTAGAGCGGAGCCCTACAGTAAAACTCAGGATTAGTCTAGGGGCGAGCCGCTCCGAACTCTGATTGGTACGTGAAATTGCCGAAGGCTTGCCTGATCAGTTGTGAACCAAGACTCTCTGCTGGCCTCCTAAGTACATACTTATGTACCTCGTTCTGAATGGACAGCATCTGCTAACAGGCAGTATCCATGCAAGCAATTACAGCGCGCTAGCCATGCACCGACTCTCGGACGCCGACCCTTCAGGTACGCAGGCGGGCGCTCAGACTGAATATGCGATAGCTGCAGCAGCTTAGATTGAGCTTGTACACCGAGTTAGCTTGATTTACTCTTTGTTGTACAAAGCTGGTATGCACGTGTGAAGATCCTCGATGTTGCGGCAGGCGGACGAGGATGTGAACACGGAGGTTCAGCTCGTAATTGACAAGGTGTTCGGCGCTGTGTATGCAAGCTGGGCCGCCCCTCGGGTTCTCCTAGAAAGAGGGGCACGATGCTGGACCCTTTACCACGCTCGATGTAGTCTGAGTCTGTTGCAGTTCTCCATCTCCGATGGCATTTCTTTTGATGACCGTGTGAGACCAGCAAAAGGTCTGGTGAGCCTTGGCCATGCAAAGTGAGGCATTTAGCTACATTTCTCTTCCAGAACGTGACGGACTGCGGGAGGGGAGCAGACGCGCAAGACGCCGTAACTGAAGAGGGTTGGGGTTCAACGGAATCATCGCATGTTGACCGGCAGGAGCCAGCGAGAGAGACGCGATCGAGGTTAGCCGAAAGCCATCCAGTGCGAGTGCAAATTCGACATGCCAGTCCGTGCCGTAGCTGTTGTGACAGCCCTCCAGGCCTAGGTCTGGTGTGCGGCTCGACACGGTGACTTACTTCGGAGATTGAACCGCATAGTGTTTCGGCGCCCGATCCAACGCAAAGGTAAGGAGGCACTGCAAACCATGCTGCTGGGTGGACAAAGTGTGACACGGACTGTGGTGATTGGGTCAAGGCGCGTTGGCATCGTTGCCGCTGCCAAAACGTTCGCTGGGGTGTGAAGAAGCCGTTCCGGTGTCTCCGAACCAACGAGCTGGGAAGCTCATGAGTCAGATAGATATGGTAGGACAAAGGACAAAGTGGATTGGGGATCAGCAGGAGAAGTTGGAAGATACAGGAAGGTTTGTTGGGAGGCAGGAACGAAGCAGGTCCAAACGCTAGGAAAGCGCATGCGTCAAAACTCGTATCGAAACGTCCTGGGAGGGCTTCAGGGCAGCAATGCATGAGAGTCACATCAATGGGTTTGTGAGTGGGTTGGTCAAATGCTCTGCTTGCATTCGTGCAACGCGAGCGCACGTAGGCTAGCTCGCCTGCCCTGGAAAACTGCTCGTACTCACACACTAATGCGTCTTCTACGAACGAGGGGTATCTCCCCAACTTTTGACTATCATCTTCGGCCCGACTCTGCATTGATTCATGTGCATGTCTTTGCTTGTGTAACTCATTCCTCGGCCTCCTGGCCCTCGAACTTGGGCAGGCGTGCAGCAACGTCTGACCACTGCTCCTTGCCGTTGACAAGGCTGACAATGGCGGCGACAATCTCATCGAGACCAGCGCGGACCTGCTCTGTCGAGTCACGGTCACGCAGGGTAAATGTGTTATCCTTGACGGACTGGAAGTCGATGGTGATACCAAGAGGGGTACCGAGCTCGTCGTTACGCTGCTTGCTGTTAGCATTGTACACAATCCGAGAGGGACAATTCAAAGACCTACCGAGTAACGCTTGCCAATAGATGCGCCGGAGTCGTCGACACGAGTCGAAACGCCAGCCTCCTGCAGCCTGTCGCCGAGTGTGCGCACAAATGGCTTGAAATCGGCGTGTGTGCTCAATGGCACAATGAGTGCCTTGGTGGGGGCCACTGTGGGAGGGAAGGACAGAACGCCTCTAGCCTCGTCCTTCTCGCGTGTCCAGTAGGTGTGTTCGCAAAGAGCGTAGACAATACGGCCAATACCGAAAGACGGCTCGATAACGTTGGGTGTGTATTCCCTGACGTGCTCGACTCTTGTGCGCTTTTCAATCTTAATGAGCTCTTTGGGTACCTCAACCTTGCCATCGCCGACACCGGGAACATCGATGACGATCTTACCCTCCTTCTCAAGATCCAAAGACAGCTTCTCGCGCAGATCTTGTGTGAGAGCCTCAATGGCGTTCTCAACGGTCTTGCCGTCCTTCTTGAACTTGGGACCGAACTTCTTCTTCTCGATATCGCACACCCACTCCTCGACGTTGAGGGGCTCCTTTCTGGGCTCGCGGACGACGAGAGGGGCACCAGTCTTCTTCATGTGGACGGTCAGATCGTATGCGCTACGGTCGGCACAACCGACGCACTCAATCCAGCCGTACGAGGTGAGCAGCTCGGCGTCCCAGCAATCTGCGGCGTAATGGGCCATCTCATTGGCCATGTGCTGCCTAAAGCGAATCTTCTTGGGGTCGGCACCAATCTTGAGCAGGAATTGCTGGATACGGGCCAGGAAGTAACCGAGTGTCTCGTTGTCGACCATACCGGACTTGACTGCCTCACCAATCTTGGTGGTCTTGATGGTGGTCTTGCCGGAGAGCTGAACGTCACGGTCAAGCAGCTCAAGCTCGACATCTGCAACGTCCTCGAAACGGGGGTGCTTCTTGCCGCCCTCAGGGTCGACGAAGTGCTCGATCTCAGCCATCAAGAACTCTCGTACTCGCAGGAGACCAGCTCGCGGGGAGATTTCGTTGCGGAAAGACTTGCCAATGGAGGCGGAAGCGAAGGGCATCTGCTGCTGATTGAACTCGAGGAGCTTCGCGAAGTTCAGAAATTGGCCCTGGGCGGTCTCGGGCCGCAGGTAGCCAGGCATGTTCGAGGAGGGACCGATCGACGTCTGGAACATGAGGTTGAAGGCGACGGGAGGGTTGAGCTCGCCGTTGGTCGCGGGGTTCTTGATGTCGTACTTCTTCATGAGCAGACCGAGCTCCTCGCCGTTGTAGTTGTCGATCTTGGCCAAGATCTCCTCGTACTCTGTGACGACAGCATCGTCGAGCTTGACGGCAGTGATGTTCTTGACCTTCTTCTTCTTTTTCTTGGGGTCCTCCTCCTCGGCCTCAACCTTTTCACCGCGGGCCTCCTTGTTGCCCTTGAGCCTTGCCTCCAAGACCTCCTCGACAAGGTGGTCGGCGCGGAAGATCTCGCCGGTCTTCGGGTCCTTACACATCCAGTCTGCGAACTTGTCGACGTGGCCGGACGTCTTGAGGACTTCGTGGGGGGTCAGCATGGTGGTGTCGACTGCGATCGGTCAGTGTTGGCCATGCACTGTGGTCTCGTGCGCGTTACCCTCCAGCATGTTCTCCTTGAGCACAAAGTGCTTCCGCCATACGTCGACGATGTTGTTTGTGAGGGCAGTACCGGGCGGGCCATAGTCGTAGAGGCCGGAGACACCGCCGTAGATGTCGAAGGCGGGCGTGTAGAAGAGGCGGCGCTGCACTGGTCAGTATGACTCTTTATTAGTAGCAGAGGAATGCAGCGCATACCTTCATGACAGACTCGAGCGAAGCCCTGTCGAAGGGCTTGCCCTTAAAGGTGGTCATATCGCTCGGCATCGTGACCTGCTGCTTGCGCTTGGGGACGACGAACTTGAAGTGGGTAGGTGTGGCAGCAAAGCTTCGAGACTGAGTGGGATGGGACTGGTATGGCGGGGTACTAATAAAAGCGGGCGCGCGCGCGGGCTTGCAGTTGCGCAGTGAATTCGAAGGATTAGCGCGCAACAGTCGCGACACGCACTGCATACAACTGGGGGTCTCTCGTTGCAGAGAGAAGGCAATTCCTAATGAGCGTCTAGTTAATATATAATACACAGATGAATCATCGCACTTGACTCTTCAAACGGAGACTCATACTGCTTCCAAACAACGATGCAGCAGCGCGGCGCGGAACGGCGGAATGTGTTGCCGAACTTTTTTGTCCAAAGTTCTGGCAGGGAAGTGCCGGGCAACTTTTGAGAACAGCACTGCAACTGTGAGCCGCCGAGCTGCAAAGGTGAGAAGCTCGTCGCAGACATGCTCGAATACTTCTGACAGAGTCCGACAGCAATACGACCACCCGCCATGGCGTTCTCCAAGTCCCCGTCGGTAGCCACAGGCTTCAAGCCCAGGAACAAGCTCCGCCGACAAGCCGCCTTCCTCTCGATCAAGAAGGCCAGAGAAGCAGAGAAGCGCGACATGCGACACAAGCGCAAGCGAGAGGAAGCCAAAGACGAATCGCTGCGAGAAGAGCGCCTCAAGAACAACGTGCCCCAGACAATCGACAACAAGCGAGTATGGGACGAGCCGGTGGGCGACGAGGAGGACGTTCTCGGCTGGGCGGTAGACGTGGAGAGACTGGCCAAGAAAAGGAAGCTCGAACAGGAAGCAGCCGAGAAGGACGAGGAGGAAGGCACATTAGCCAAGCTGAAGAAGCGCGACCGCGAGGCACAATCCGGCTCAGACGACTCCGACGCAGACTCCGACGCAGACTCGATGCTCGACTCGGACGAAGAAAACTCCTTCGACAGCGACGACTCGGAGCTCTCGAAACCCAACAAGAAGCGCGCGCCCTCCCCCGACCCCTCAATAGCAACCACAGCCGCAACCAACATGGAGCTCTCGCCCGAATTCCTCAAGCAGAAATTCCCCCAAATCTTCGACCCCCAGCCCGAACCCAAGATCCTCATCACCACATCCATAAACTCGTCGCTGCACAAGGAAGCCGAAACACTAACCTCCTTCTTCCCCAACTCAACCTACATCCGACGCACAGCGCACGCACACGCGCACAAGTACTCGGTGCGAGAAATCTCGCAATTCGCATCAGCCCGGAACTATACCGCCGTCGTCGTGCTGATGCAAGCCGAGCACGAGAAGAAGCCCGACGGGCTGGACATCGTGCACCTGCCCTCGGGACCGCACTTCCACTTCAGCGTATCGAATTGGATCGACGGGAAAAAGCTGCCGCGGCACGCAAACGACACAGGGCACTACCCCGAGCTGATACTGAATAACTTCAAGACGCCGTTGGGAATCCTGACGGCGCACTTGTTCAAGGGCTTGTTTCCTGCGGCGCCGGAGCTGGAGGGGCGACAGGTGCTGACCCTGCACAACCAGCGCGATTACATTTTCGTGAGGAGGCATCGCTATGTGTTCCGCGACAAGCGGGAGACGGAGAAGCCAATTGTGGGGAACGATGGGAAGCCGATTAAAGGCGTGGAGGATGTCAAGGTGGGTATGCAGGAGATTGGGTAAGTCGTTTCGCGCGCGCATGGGTATTCTGGACTATTGCTAACGAACGACAGGCCGCGCATGACGCTCAAGCTGCGCAGGATAGATCGCGGCATCCAGTACAAGAGCGGACAGGAGTGGCAGTGGAAGGGCCGGATGGAGAAGTCGCGGACACGCTTCAACATGTAGAAGCGTGTTTGTCGCCACGACATTCAAAATACGAACGCCTATCGAGCTTTCAACTCAGAGCGCAAACTCCATGGTGCTGCGAGCAACTGAGACGGTCACATCCATGATACTTGGTGATATGGTGGTTGTGCAAGTAACCACGGAGGCCTCCAATTAACTATGCAAGACCCATACGCTGCTCACCGACAGTACCCTCACCAAACCAGCCGACCTGGCTTCAACGCCATGCGTGATCTTGAAACGCCAAAGATACCAGCTTACAGGAACAATACAACAAGCCCTTAGACCCCGTCACGCAAGTTGTGACCCTCTTGCTACCGCCCCATGGTCCCAAACGAAAGAAAGTAATAGTCATGACCTCGATTGCAAACGAAAGTCAAGTCCGCGTCTTGATCAAATCCCAGACCCCGTTATGGAATTGCCAATGCTAGAGCCGCCGGAGGACTGTATCGATGAATCGTCGACTGCACGACCCGACGGAGTGGAGAAGAGGTTTTGGAATCGGGGTTGACGGTGTCGTTGCTGCTCGCGACCAGCTCGATACCGTCGAGGTGGCGTCCGAGGTCCAGTGGGACGCCAGGAGCCAGGCGGAGGAGGCGGAGGGGGGAGAGGTTGCTGGCCCGGAAGACGCGACCATAGCGCTGCAGGAAACATAGGAGGCGCCGGAAAAGACATATGTTGCGTGAATGTTACTATACAGTTCTTCAGTATGGAGTTCAGGCTTAGTGTAACTATTTGTTACCGCCATAGCCTCCATAGTTACCACCCGGGGTCATATGGCCCGTCGGTCCTGGAGTCGAAGCGAGTCCGGCAGGATGGTTTGTTGGTGTGCTTGGTCCATCGCCGTGCCTCGCGCTTCCAGGATGGAACATCATTGGACCGCCGTTGAGGCCTTGGAACCCGCTCAGGTTCTGCTGCCCTTGTGCTGCGAGTACAGCAGCTTGTGCTGTTGCGCTGGCTGGTGGACCAACTCCAGTCAGTCCCCACATCTGCCCGTTCATCTCATCAGGCACGGAGCCGTCGAAGATCTTCTTTTTTAGGTCCCAGAAGACTGTGCCGGTGAGCCAGGCATCTGACCCTGCTGTATGCGAGTTCCCGATGCGTTGGCAGCCGAGCTCGTCAGCAAGATCTTGGAGACCTGATTTCGTGCCCAGGTTGTTCAGGATGTTGGTAGCATTGGCACCTATTATGCCACGGCGGACGAGGCTGTTTGCATGTCGCCAGAGGTACTTGACATCGAGAAGACGAGGGAAGAAGATCTCGACGAGCTTGCGGTACGAGTCCTCATCTTCTGGCAATGGCTTGGATGTGACCATCTTGATCAGATATGCAAAGTCGTAACCAGAGTGGAAGGATATCCAGTTGACGTCGTCCGAAAGCGTCATACCGGATGTGATCAAGAGCGACCCAAATTCTTGTGGATCGATGCCTTGAGATGCGTGCTTCTCGAAGTCGGCGCCAGACTTCTTCAACATCTGGATAGACTCCTCGTTGTACATGTCGTCCTCCAGCGAGAACTGAAAGTTGAAACTCCATGTGCACGGACACTGGACAATGTTGTTGGCGTATCGCTGCAATGACTTTGGCTGGTACTGCAATGAGGACGTATCGAGTTGCGAGGGAGGAACGTCGCCCTGTATCGAGAAGAGTGTAACGCCGAGCTGAATGATCTTGAGGAGGTCGACGTTGCAGCGCACTGTCTGGTAGTGGTATGAGGCTTTCGAGTTGAAGTCGCCAATCGGTCGCGCAACAACACCGGGGAACTCTGTGTCCTAACACGAGCGTGAGTATCATTAGAGTTGAGGAGATCGCAGAACAAAAGGGAGTACCAGCCAACGCGCATCAGGTCGCCTTGCAGCGTCCACGATGCCCTTCAAATACGTATTTCAGACCCACGCCGCACACAGCAAAACTCCAAACCGACTCGTACGAAAAGGCATACTGACCATGCTGATGTATGGGTACTGGTCGATGAGGGAGCGCAGCAGGTCCATCTCTTGGTGCAAGTTCGATCTCCATACGTCGCGAATGCGTTGACCTGCGAGACCCTTCGCGCCATCCTGACCACGCACAGCGTCCTGCTGCAGCTGAGCGCCATGAGCGAAACGCATGCGCGCCTCGTGTCCGTCCAGGCCTGTCCCTCCACCAACCCCACCTAGGCCGGCAGCTGCTCCTAGCCCTGCGCCGCCAAGACCGCCGGCAATCCCTGCATTATTCGACTGGAAGGCATGCTGGTTTTGCCCGAAGAGGTTGATGTTGTGCGCTTGGTTGCCCCCGCCGAAGTTGTGGGGTGGCATGTTCTGTTGTTGCTGCTGATGTTGCTGCTGCAGTTGTGCTTGTTGATGTATCGGCGCGGAGAGGTGAGCGAAGGGATTCGAGAGGTTATGCCCGGGGAAGCGGCCGTTGCGTGCCATTGTGCGATATGGAAGGTGCTACCGCTGGGTAGCTCGTGTGCAATACTGCGGCAGGACTACAGGCATGCGGTACCGTGGTGGACGGTGTTGGTAAACGAGGTTTTGACAGTCGCGCCGAGTGGTTGCGCAAGTATTCGTGCAAAGCGCAAATTGGTGGTTATGTGTCTGTTTTGGCGGACTGAGATATGGTAGAATGTGGAGGGCACGATGCAGATGAAAGCAGGTGCGGGAGTGGCATGTCCGAGCTCCTGCCGCCTTGGCGCATGGAGTTCGAGCAACCGCGACGTCAAGCCCGCGACGACAGTCTTCAGATTCACGCTGCGTCTCGACATACCCACAAGATGAGGCCCTCATAGTGAGTATTACATGTCCAAGTCACCAATTGGCGCTTTGGCCGGCTCCTGCGCTCCTTGCTAATTCCCGCAGCTCCATCATGGCAAAGCCCAACATCACCGGCTTCGACCCCAAGGCTTTCGCTGCCGCTGCGAAGAACGGCACAAAGGGCGACCCATGGGCACGATAGTACGCCTCCCGAATGTTCCAATGCGCTCACGTACAGCACACTTACAATGGTACAGCGAGCAATGGCGGTACACAGGCCCCTTCTCGAGGATCAACCGCTTCAGAGGCTCTTTCCCCGGTCTCGGCATTGCGACAGGCGCCTTCGCCGTATACCTTGTTGCTGAGCAGCTCTTTTTCAAGGAGGAGCACGGTCACCACAGCGCTGACGGTCACTGAGCGGGGCAGCTACGCGGGGAGATGGTCATGAAAAGAGAGGAGGAAAGGAAGATATGCAAGACCTGGGCGTACCGGTTGACTCAGTTTCCCTTCTTGTGAGGACTGTATATATGGAATACCACACAGCACGATCAAAGCAAGTCTCATTTGTCAGCCTACTTTGAGCTGTCGTGATTCGCCAAAGGCTTAAGGTATGGTTCTGCTCGGGATGCAAGCACACATCGGACGAGATGGGAGCACCGTTTGGACGCCCTCCTCCTAGTTGAACAAAGACGATGTATGCAGTGCAGAGCTTCTCTCCAGGTGATACCCTGCAAAGGTTCCGAGAATGTTTCTAAAAGCAGGACTCAACAATCACACCCCATTCGCTTGTTGTCGACACCCAACATCTCCACCAAAGCCGCAATCGCAGCAGGCTGTTGTGTGAGGCAGCGGTCTGCAGTCAGCCGCCGAACCCGCGGGTGTTCATGTACACAATACCCCAGAAATGCTCAGATGCACGAATTTTCCCGTAGCATCCCGCATCGGAGAACAGTCTGGTGACCGTACCGACACGACGGCTTCGGAGACGAAGATTCTCTTTGGTGCAACGCGACTAGACTTCGTCGAATACTGGTGACATATAAGCTACGTATGGCGTATAGAGTTTGCTAGCAAGGAGATGCTCGGGGATCTTGTAGGATAACTCAAGCCAATGATTTGCATTAGGTCTTCTGTAGAGTCATGTTTCGACGCGACCAAGAAGAGAGGCAGAATAGCAGCCTGACCGTCTCTTTTTTTGCATGTCTGGAGGAGGACTGCTCACAACCATTGCAAGAGTAAAAGTTCCAATTGCGTAAATAATGCGACAGCTTGCGCTTTCTCGAGATACGCGATCCAACGCGGCAATCTCCGGTACCTGCATCACTTGAGTGTGGCCTTTGACTCAGGAAACCGTTCCTCCTCGATCTCCACCTCTCCACCAACACCACAACACTCGCGCTTGTCCATGTCGGCTCTCCACATTCTCTCGCGGCACAGCTGTGCCTCCCTCGCCTCCCATAACGTCTTCCTCCGTCCCGCGTACCCAGGCCCAACCCACCAAACCTACTCGACCAGATCCTCAACACCGGAAACCCACCAAAGTGACCAAACCCTTGCCAAACCCGTGTCCAAGCCATACTAATGTCCACCTTGTACCGCCTCAGCTCACCACCGCGCGCTATCATCTCCTGTGATTTATCTTGCGTTTTTGCTGCAGCAACGGCCTGCCGTCCCGTCGAGGCTAGCGATCTTCGGCTGAGAATGGAATCCTTGCCATCCGGGCCGCGTGCCAGGCCGCGAGCGTTCTCGCACCGTGCCTGAACCCGTTCCTCGCAATTGCATGTCGTAAGACATCAGCGAAACGTCACGCTCGAAGCAGTACACAGCGATCTGTGTCCTGAATCACACGAAGCAGTAGCCTGAGCATGTTAAAGCGGACGAGCAGGCAATGCATGTTGTGAGTATTGAGTCGAACTCTACCGGTGATGACCTCAGGCACATGCGCGTTCCTGTGGGATGCGAGGCGTGCCGTGACCCGCGCTGCTTGCGAACTTCCTAAGCTGGAGAGCGGGAGCTGCCGATCTGCAAGGCTGATGATTTTGGGAAGCGAGATGCGTGAGCGCGATGCGTGGTAAGATGACGCGAGGTCGGGTTGCGGAAATGAAGTTGAAGAGTGGGAAGGTCAGATCGGGGTCGCCGTGGCCTGCAGGGCTTCGTCTTGCGGGCCAGGGAAGTCGCCCTATTCGAGTCGATTTCATGGACCTCAAAGCAGGTTCGCAAGGGATAACATGGTACATGGGAAAGACGTTGATGGAAAAGTGGCATGTTGAGATGAAAGGTGACAGATACGAGATGAGGCTGCGCAATCTGGGGAATGTCATCGACGTTGGCAAGTCCTCAAACGTAGGGTTGACTGCAGCAGCCCGCGGGATGATGACGGTGCAGCAAATATACAAGGCCTATCCTGAATCACTTCATGGATGGAAAATTAGCGGGTGATATCATCTTACTGCTGAACAAACAGAGACGCACAACGACAAACACGCGTGTGCCATTCGACGTCTTATGTCCTTTGTCACGTCTGGCAAGCTCAGGACGCCGGAAGACGGGTACCTGGGGATGAGCCAGGCTGCTTCTACCTGGGTACGTCAATGAGTGGTAATCAGGGTCTGAATGAATCTTGGTTCTGGTACGGCTGACACCCTGGACGCGACCCTGGCCGATCATTTTTCCTGCAAACTGGGCATACACCTGAATCCTCCAAGGTTGATGCTACTCCTGACGCCTGTTGAGAAGCAAGATGAAAGTATGTTGGATCGAAACCTGTAATTAAGGAAGCCAACGAAGCAATATCAAATGTAGCGCTGCATGTACTTAATTCTCCTGTGCAGGAGTCAATAAGTAGCGGCAGTGACGGGGTCCCCGGAGGGTCTGCATGCAGCAGCATACATAGAATGTATCGCCTGATGGCAGAGTGTTCCTGCATAGAAATGTTGTTGATCAATGTGGTGTTCAGCTCCTGCGGCTGTAGAGCCTCGGTTCGCGTTGGTAAGGTTTAGCTCCCGTGCTCGTTCTCGATCTCGTCTGCCCGGGTTGGGCTACCGAAACTTTGAGTTCTGGAACAATGGCCGTCGACATTTCGTCCTGCCTCCATCTTTGCGGTTACCAATCGCAAACAGGCGGAGGTTTTCCTGCCAGTTCATCAAGCTTGTCTGTCTCCACGACCGAAAGGATCAGACTCGATAACTCCAAATGAGCAAGCGTACCGTTGAATCAACAGGAACAGCCGCATGCTAAACAGATCGCCAGGTACGTTTTCGATTGTGGAGATCTGCAGAACATCTCTCAACCACTTGAAGATAACGGAAGCCGTGTCCGCGAGTGGCTAAGCTGGAAGAACGGCCACTCCTTGAGGTATGGCTTGATCAGCTCATTCTTGCATACCGCTGGAAGGCTAGGATGCCCATGAAACGTTCTCGCATTTCGTTTGTGGCTCACGAAGCTACATCTTACCTGCGTATGCAATCGATGTAGCGAAAGTGAATCTGCTCTCTTATCAGCATCAGATCATCGTTCTCGATCAATCTCGCGTGTTGGAAGATTTGGAAATGCATTAGAGGTCACTACCGCCACTGTATGCTTTTCTGATTACCACAGTGGAGGAACGTTTGGTGGCGTTTGGCTGGGCCAGGACTGTGGAGAACGAACGGAGAAGCGCGCCCGCGAACTCAAAGATGTTGACTTCAGAATGAGATCAAGGGAAATGCAGAAATCCTTCAGCCGCAGGCTTGCTCAGCGAAGTCCATACATAAAATCTGCATGAGGCGTTCGGTCCATCAACATGCAGCTCCTTGCATGGACGAGGGTTCGAGAAGGGGTCGTGGTCCCACGCATCTGCAACTACGTAGACTTGTAGACTGCCTGCTTTTACTCCGTGTTCGGAAGTCTGGGCTGTGGACGCAAGTATAGCTCGAAAGTGTTCCCGTTTGAGCTGGTGGACTGTTTTCGAATTGCATTGGGTCCTGTCAAGTGAGGGCGGGGCTGCGTAAACTGCAGCTGCGAAGCCTGGCGTATCAGGCTACGGTTTAGGCGCAGTTGGCTCTCAAGACTCAAGAGGAATATGCAGGTACAAGCGATCAGTCGTTGCACCAGCGGTTGGCGCACCGTTTGGAGAGTTGAGCGAAGTCAGGGACGAAGGTACAACTGCTGTGGAATAATGCTTTGACTGTGGCCGAGGCGCAAGCACAGCATCCCAGAGATCACTAGTGGGCGTGGCTTCGTCGTACTCGTGTCCACTTCTCAGTGAAATGATTCGGCAACTTGAATCTGAGCTGAGTCCGAAGCAATTGGGCACAGCAGATTTTTCCTCGAAGCAGCCGGTCCGCACAAGTGTACGCAAGCACACGGACAGCCATGCAGGTGGGCACCAGAACTTCGTCCCCACGGGTGTGGGTTGAGGTCTTTTTCGGTTTCGGAGGGTCCGCTGGAGAGGGCTGCCGTATAGTAGCGCGCTCGTGTTGGCAGTAAACGTCATTCAAGAACGCGAAGTGCACCGCCGACATGGGCTGATGCAGCCCACAGACGGGGTGGACAAGACGTGGGGCTTGAGCAGAAGTGGATAGACGGAGAAAGTCGTGCCGATGCAGTCAGCGTTCTTGCTGCAGGAACCAGGGGAATACCAATCGCAGTCATCATCTTCGCAAGTTCCGAGCGTTGAACTCGTGTTGCTGCATCAGCGCGAGGCGACGAGAAACAGAATTCTTGCACAGTCAATGAAGCTCGACGTCATAGCTGTTGGAGATGTGCCTTCCCCTTACGGTTCTGCAGCAGTTCCGATGGCCGGGCTTTCTCCTTGCACGCGAACATCAATTGGCGAATCAGCGCGCCTCAAAATTAGATCTATTGTTGGTGGTCTCCACGCGTCCTTGACTTCAGCCCTTTGGACCTGGTTCGCGGAAGGGCCCTGCTGAGTGGAGCACGTCTCGTGCCCTCATGTTCGGAAGATCACGAAAGCATGTACACGAGGCAAGTCGTGAGATGCCTCTTCGCTGACTCTTTGTTGCAGTGCAGCGACGCCTGGATACACAGCTGAGCTGTTGGCAATATTGTGCTACTTTGGTTCGTTTCACCGGACGCCTCATCCAGCAAAGTAATCTTGGTGGGCGAGTTCGGCACTGTGGCAGACGCATCGACCTGCGCACGGCACTTTCTGCTGAGCGAGCCCTGAGATTTAGAGGCTTCATCTACCAAACGTCAAGACCAACAAGGAGAAGGACAGGCGAGCTCACCGCAACATAAGCGCTCGTCCCACAATAGAGAAAACCAGCTCCTTATCGTCGTTACACAGCGACTGACGATGGTCCGTACAGCTTCGACCGCGTGTCACGGCATGCACTCAGCGGGGCTTGACTGCAACGTCGACACTCCTCGTGAGCATAGCAAGCTTGATGCGCGCACCTCGCTAGCTATGCTCCTGCAGTGTGCTGTGCTATGCTCTGTGTCTGCCGGTCAGTGCTCTGGAGTGTTTGTCGGCAGCTGTTGTCCGAGATTGGCAGGCTGCGATGATCCAACGGCTCTGACAGTGGCGGCTTGGTTGACGCTTGAAACATGTTTGAAAGCCTTCCAGCGTTTGAGACGGCACGTCAGGCCTATGGTCCCTTTTGAAGCTCTCGACGACTGTCCACCACTTGGTCGGCCCACAACATAGATTGAAATGTGTGAGCAAGGCGGGGCAACACCGCTGAGAGTACACGTCGTCGCCGACCATAGGGCCCTCTTCGGTTGTTTCATCTCGCTCATCCGCGATGTGAAGATCGTTGTGGCTGCAACGGTACCCTACGCCCAAAGGAGAAACCCCCTCAACGCGTGCTCTGATCGTCACGGCACTTCTGTTCTGTGTTGCGCGAAGGAGCGTGCCCCAGCATGTCTTACTTTGATGGGAGACTTTCGTGCATATCGCTGTCTCTTATGGAGGCCTGAGCCAGCTACCTGCGGCCTTCAAGCTCACTTTGCTCGAAGGGACGGAGATGGCCTCGAGACGGCATCTTGCTGCGCGAGGCTGCGGGCTGATGCATGAAGCGCGTTCATCAAGCCGACCCTGGCCTACGTCAAGGTTCCCTGCAGGCGCAAGGTACGTGCGCAAATCAAATGCGAACCCGCCCGCTCAAGCTAGACGCACACAACAAAAACACCAACAAAACAACACGATATTCGCCGCACGCATGCTCGCTGGAGCGTTGCATTTGCCGGCCTCTCTGTTCCACGCGTTCTGGGATCGACGCTGCAGAGGGGCAGGCGCACAGCGTCGATAGTCAGCTTTGTTCACATCAGGGCCATGGACGAGAATCCTGCTGTCGAATCCTCTGCGGTAGCACAACAACATCGGCCAGAATGAAGCTCAGCGTTTGTGTAAAGCGGGCCATGGAGTGGTCCCAGCGGGCTTCCTGCAGCACTATTTACCCGTTTATTCACAACAAAAGCCAATCACCATCACCAAATTCCTCCCCTGCAATGTTATGTTGCGTCCCAGCCGACCTGTCGGGCCGCAAGCACTCCGGTCTTATGCTGAAGTGGCTTGCGGAACGGTATGATCTAGGTTCCCCCGTCTTCATCACCCCTGCTGCTTCTTGTATCCGCTGGCCCCAGCCACTAAACAGCTGTCTAGACGCCGCTTTTACGCAGTTCACATCCATGAGCATCTTGCGTGCAGCCTCCCCTGTCCCTGCTTGTCCTGAATGTCACTAGACAACTCGGCGCAGCGCACTGAGCACTCACGCACTATCCATCTTCTCCACATGCTCTCCGCTGTTGTGTACGCCCGCTATGTACTTACATACTCAGGTTATCCCTACCTTTGCTAGTGGTTCACCGGCCCCGAAAGCCTCATGCGCAGCGCCAATATTGGCGGAACTTACATTGACTTCCAGTCCGCCCCTTGGTATTGATTTCATAGGATAGCATATCATCAGCTCGACCTGCGTCAGGACGTGCAAGCCTCATACGTTCCTTACATGACCCTACTCGAGCACCTGCGGTCAAACAACATCAAGTTGATCGCCGTTTCTCACGATATCAGCGTACCCTCGTCATTCGACTAAAACGACCAGCGGGATCCCTCCCTCTGAGCCATAGCTTTCGGCAGTGCGTCGTCTCAAGGTCCGTGACCAGGCCCTGGTGCTGCTCGTTGCCTCCTTTGGTGGTGGAGTCAGCCGTCTTAAGAGGTGCGCATATATACTGTTTTCATGTTCTGCTCATCCCATTACGACCTGCTTGCCAATCCTTCCTGTTCCTACCGCACACACATCTTTCTTGTTGCCTTTTAGCCTTCTTGTATACCCTAGTCTCTATTGCTCCAAGCTCAAATTTCGATGGTTGGCATGGACCACTAACACGTCGACAAGATCACCAATTCGTACATCGTCTCTCCTATTTCCAGCCGGCCTTCCGTCTGCCAAAGGTGCCCCCGGGTTGTCTAATTCCTCAAAGGTCTGCGACCTTGGGACTATCATCGAACGTTTGTGGAGCCTTGCTCGTACAAGTCCAGCATTGCTCGCCCATTTATGGACCGTTGTTAGGCTGTGTCCTAAATTCTAAGCGATGTTTGCGTTCCATAAGAACGAGACGCTGTCGCGCTCCAGGCAGTCGTCTATCGATTCACCTCTGACAGAGAACCGAAGTCTGACATCAGTCCCTGACTCGATATCCGCATCGCAATGCTCGACAGATTCAGACTACACTGAAGGCATGCACTCGCCCGAACAGCGGCGACGGGCCGCATCCACTAGACGCAGCTCTGTCTTCAACATGCGCTCGAGAAGCAATACGGCTGCGTCCACAGCATCGTCGATTATGTCTTCTAGCCATCCAGATATGGCCGCATACGACTCTGGCACCCCCGGTTCCCCCAATACGCTCCGCCATATCCCCAGTCACAGCCGCCTTGACAACAGCGGCGCAAGAAGATCCATGTTCCGAGGGAAGATGGGCAAGAGATTGAGCGAGTCAATTGGGGGTGGAATAGATGCCAATGACTTCCAGGATGGGGAAGCCGGACGAAAGCGATCATCTTTCTTGCGAAAAAGGAAAGGTACCAATGAGTCGATATCCATGCGTACGTACTATCGCGCTGTCACTGCGTGTCCGAGTTCTAACACTAGTTCAGACAGCTATCTTAAGGACTCCATTTCGAGTCCATTTGACTTCCAGCACTTGACACATGCCGACCGACACCAAGCAGCAGCATTAGAACAATCTCCTCAATTAGCTACTGGGTGGGCGGAGCGTTCTGCACAACTATCCGCTTCAGGACCTGGCAGCCCTCGCAACATATCGACCGAGGACATTATGGCGTCACAGACAGGTTACGCCTCACCACCCCAAAGCCCCTGTCTCAGGGACTGGCAACAGCCCGACCCTAGCGCATCTCGACCAAGTCTTCGGTTGACTCGGTCTGTGGAGAGCTTCTCGCAGCCAGGCGTCAGTCTTCGGAACCATCGACACTCGTCGTCCGTCGTCGCACCTCCACGAACTTCTTCTCTTGCCCAAGCTTCGTCTATTCATGGCATACCTGAAGAAGAAGCTTCGAGACAGATGTCTACCACTCGTTCGAAGAGACAATCGGGTATATGGGATGTGTCCCCTCTATCAGCTGGTTCCTTCGGTCAGCTTCCAGGTATAGCCGAGGATTCCTACTTCGTCGGCAGTGCTGTTACGACGCCGGATGATTCTGCGATCCAGGCTATGACCCCACCTTTCAGCCCTAGCCTCGAGAATGTTGCTGAGGAGCCGGAGCGTTTCATCAACCCTAGACCTGCGCCACTGCCATCGCGGTTGAGATCCCCAACATCTCCCAAATCACCTTTCTCGGAATCGTTCTCCTTCAACGCTCAGCGTTCGTCGCGTCAGATGACTCGATCGAGGGGCAATTCGCGCGCTTCGCCCAAATCTTCCAGCCTTCGAAACCTGACCTTTCGACCCGATTCGCAGACGTCAGAGACCCTGGGTTCACCCACTCTGGAGCGCGAAAGTCCTCTCCCAAAGCCAAGTGTCACACGTCGCAAATCGAACACTTGGCGTGCCATTGAAGAGTCTTGGGAGGACGACGTGGACTACATCTATGACAACGCCTTGGAAGCCAAATGCGACAACGATTGGGACTGCGTGTCTGAGGATGAGGGATTGAATGACCGTCATCAGGCTCTGACACGAGCAATATATGAGGAAAGGCCATCAGCACCATCGGCCGCTCAACAACAGCTCCACTCCGCTGGCAACAAGCCGACATTCCAGCTGCAGCTGCCATTCGCGTCGTCGCGCTTGACTTTCAACAATGATAGCGTCCCAGATCTAGTCTCTAACTCTGGGGCATCAGCCGACACCACAGCAACGAGTCTGCAGACACCATTCCACGAGGCTGAGGGCTTTATCTTGAGCCCCTCGCTCCTGCTCCCTCAGCCTTACAAAGAGCCAATGGAGACCTCATACGAGGATATCCTGAAGGAATACGATGGTTCTGATTGCCACTTTCCCATCATGGATCTCGACGAAGGCGCAACAAGCTCGACCCGCAGCAGCCGCCTTCGGTTCAGTCGCAGGAGCTCGTACGACAGCAGCCTAATGTCCTCAGTTCAAAGCTCTGGGCTTTGGAGCTCACCTATCAGACGCTCAGCAAGCTCTGCGGGAAGCGTTCCCGAACTCGTCCACTCACGTCGTACTCGTCAAAACTTCAGCATGGTTGTTGACGAGCTCTCAGAGCAAGTCGCTTCTCTGGAGGCATTTGGTAGTGACAATGAAGAAGACGACGACGTCACTCCACCGGGACCTTCTCGTCGCTCAGCTGAGCGTTCCTTCTTCTCGTCTACGCAAGACTTGGCCGACAACGAAGGCTACCAGCGCAACAAGCACTCTCACAAGCAGGCTCGATCAGATGGCGCAGCTCAGTTGCTTGCCTCCGCTGGTCCTACCAAGTCTCGCAGCCGCGCAGCTACAACCAGCTACAACAACGGCGGAGAGTTCCTGCATCTCTTCCCAACACCACCGTCGTTTTCGCCTCCTCTTTCCAATTGAGTCGGCCTCCACCAATCAGAGCCACACCAATTTTTCTCTATCACCTCGTGCCGGTCTGGCACCTCAGAGCATGGCCGGTCCATGCCTAGACATGTTTGCACGACCTATAACCTTCACTGTACATATTCACGACGCGCCATGAAATTCGGTCTGAGCTTTTGGCGTTATTCACAACGGATCAAAAAGGAAGGGCTCGGTCGGCGTATCGACTTGCGCTCTCAATAGAACTGTTGTCTAGTCTCTTGTGTGTCGCGCGCACCATCTACAAGGTGCTGCCTTTGTACGCGACGTTTGTTACAGGCGTTCGCGCCTCCTCTCAATGTGATCACATTTTCCTTTGTAGTAGAGCGGCTTGAGCATACAGCAACGGCGTCTCAACTGGTGCACGGTGTTCACCAGAGGCGATAGAAATAGTCGTAGATCATACCAATTCAAATATATCGAAGCACAACTTCACAACTCGATCGATTCGTCTTGCATGCAGCAAACTCGGAGATTCCCAATCTAATCGAAGTGTGCCGCTCAACAAACCACGCCACGACCCACAGCCCGTTATCCTGCCTCCACACAACACGATGGGTAATTTCGCGCTCAGCTCCACCAGCATACCCCTTCCGACTTGTCCACATCTACAACCAACTTCCCACATCTTTCACCATCGGCTCTGAGCCCTGTATCCCCATCTACGCGATACTGGGTCTTACGATGTTGGCACGATTACCCATACGGCTCTTCTGGCCGACAAGGATGTAGACTGCTGGAGCCCGATCTGAGCGTTAGTGGCGGCGAATTAATGAACGAGCGGAGCGCGGCTGATGAGGGCGCTGTGAAACTGTTTCACGGAAACGGGAGTGTAGGGCTGAAGGTTCTTGCTTTTGTTTTGTGGAGAAGAGGGATGCGGGATCGTGGATGTGAGATGATGGAGTGATTGCCGACAGGGGAGCGGGTCGGCAGTTGAGAGGTTGTGAAACAGCACCTTGCTTTTGGTTGTGACCACGACGGTCGATTGTAACGTGATCGTGGCAGGCAAGGGCATGGTGTACCGCTGTTTCCCGGTTAGAACGTGCTCGACGGGCTGCGAACGCCTCTCGATAGTTCAGCCCAACGCTTGTTTAACCAGCTCAGCCAGACTTCTCCGCGTCGTTCCTTTCTCGGAGCGCATGCTTCGACGTTGCAGCAGAGCCGGCTTGGTGCAAAGCCATTCCTCTCAGCTGCCGTGGGCTTGTCCTTGCTTGAAGTTCTTCCTCGACATCTCCCGAAGATCTATCATGCTAGGTTCCATAGGTTGCGAAGCAGCTTTTCAATAAGCGTGTAATAGCATCCAGACGGGTACAACTTCAAAAACTTCGAATGCCGAAAACATCCGATCTTTCAGATCTCATCGACACAGGTTTCAATACATGTGGCTGTTCTGGTGTTCTTGTTGCGGCAACAGAACGGCAGCGAGCGGACCCCAAGCGGACCTCATTGAACAGCGGTCTTCGACTGAGTCGGCGTCGAATCGAAAATGCTCGTCGCAGGTCGAAATGATGTTTCTGTCGCGCCAAGTGAGGTTGGGCAGTGCGGCAGCCAGCGAGATCTCCATACCCAATGAGCTTCTGCGCTTGCTGGCTACGTCATCGCTCACCATCATCGCGCCTGCCACACATCTGGTCGCCACGGCAGTCTCCAAGCCACGCCGGTCATTGTGACTCCAAATCATCTTAACCTCACATCTTCAACACCTCAAAACCTCTATCTTCGAGTCGCGATACCTTTTTTGGATTCTTTAGTTCCGCTCCGGGACTTCCGCCTCTTTTGTTGCGTTGCGAGTCTGACTTTCCATCATGGTTTTCGGCCTCAGCCGCCTAACGCCGCGGCGTATCATCCTCTTCACATCCGCATCTGTATTGTTTTGGATTGTTGTAATCGGGCTAACTCCAATCACATCGCCGCTACCTCCTTACACAGGCCCACATGAGGTCGGCATCTTGGATGTAGAGACACAAGTTGAAAAGCGAGTCATCCGCGAAGCTTCTTTGCAAGAGACAGGGAAGAACGCATTCGAATTATCAACCTTGGCGGTCACACTGTACTATCCTTCCTCCCTACCTAATGCTCCTCCTTCACAACGACCATGGGCACGTCCGTGGCTTCCTCAGCCGGTGTCGCTGATTGGCCAGGGTTACGCGCGCCTTGCCGGCGTCTCTTTCTTGAGCCCTGTCTTCACGTTTGCTCTCTGGGCGCTGGGCTCATCGACCGTCATTCCAGGCGTCGTGGATGCACCCATCCTCTCTGGCTCTGAGAAGGTTCTTGTTGAGGAAGGTTCAGGTGCAGGCGGCTTTGGCAAGATTTTGGATGCAGCTGAGCGGGAACACACTGAGTTGAAGAGGAGCGAGGAGATTGGGACTCTGCCCTGCGTTGTCTTCACGCATGGCATGGCTGGCATGAGCCAGAGCTACTCACACTACCTAGGTAGTATCGCCAGCCACGGCTATCTTGTGGCAGCAGTGGAACATCGAGACGGCAGCGGTCCTGGAACTATCATTCACTACCCCAACGAGACGGAAAGGCGCGTCTGGCACATGAAGCTCAAGGACATCGTGTAAGTCCTGGGTGTTTGGTGTAACAGGAGCATGCAAAGCTTACGAGTGTAGATCTGACCCACCCATGACTGACCTTGACCTGAAGGAAGCTCAGCTTGCTTTCCGCGAGGCTGAGATTGCAGAGACTATCAAGCTCTTCGCGCAGCTCAACGACGGTGAGGCACCAGTTGTCAACCTCAAGCCGGACTCTCCTCGTGAGGCACTTCCCGGCTTTAAAAACCGCCTTGACATGTCAGCTGTCACCGTAGCGGGCCACTCTTATGGCGCGACCGGCGTTCTACAGGCTCTGAAGTCAGCTGGACCTAAAGACTTGAATCTCAACGGAGGTATTGCGCTGGATCCAGGCAAGGGATCAGGACCTCTGAACAAAGACATTGGCGTTCCCCTATTGGTCATGCAGAGTGGGGAGTGGACTGAGGAGCAGACCGAGTTCTACGGCCAGGGCTGGCATTTCGATGTTGTCAAGAAGATAGTTGAAAACGTGAAGAGCGGATGGATGATGACTCTGAGTAAGTCTCCAATGAAACATGTACCAGAATTGTACTGACAATCCACAGCTGGCACTGCGCACCCATCCTGCACTGATGCACCCCTCATCGTACCGTGGATTATGAAGCTCGTCACAGGCACGACGCTCGAGTCGAGGGTCGCGCTGCGCGAATACATTGACGCGTCAGTCCATTTCTTGGAGTTTTTGAAGACAGGCGAGAAGAAGGGTATCCTTGCGAGCGACGTCACCAGCTCAGCAGGACCGTTGGGAGATGTTGACAAGCGTGGGAAAACGAAGGGAGAGTTTGGCGCAGAATGGGAAGTTCACGTTGCACCCAAGTCGAAGACTGAGTAGATATCCAAGTCGAAACAACGAAAATCGAAGCCTGACAAGGCGCACTCGAGGCGCATTGCTGTGCGAGCCTCTGCGACACAGCCGTAACATGCATGTGGGGAATACGAGTGATATGTGCAACTCACAAGAACACCACTCCCAATTGTCAGCTCACTTTGGAGAAGTATACTTTCGATATCGATTCTGATCATGACGAAATCTTCAGTCCCAGGTGGAATCTGGTGTCTAGGCCGCAAATCGCCTAAACTGTTGACTGAACGTGGTTCTAAAATTATCGATAGCGTGCATGACCCTTGTTGTTGCGCGGGGAGGCGTTGGCTAGCCGTAGTGAGGCTGAGTGCGCTGCGGGTTCCCTTCAGCTGCAATGTCAGACGAAAACTCCTGAAGCCTTCTGCCTCGTTCCCACACTCGCTGAGGGCTCTATCATCCCCTCGAAGCATTGAAATCAGAGAAAAGGTCTCCAATCTACCTGTACGCCGATTGCGACGCCGCCGACCAAGACCGCGAGTTTCCGCACGGCTGAGCCGCGTAAACACAGCACTTTTTCGCCCAGAGTCCATAACAACGCCCCTCGAGCGCCTTCAAGAGGGCCATAGACGCAAAGATGCCGGTCGGGCGGATACCGCAAAGCTATATACAGAAGTGCAAGATTGGGTTGCACTTCCTGCAGGCCTTGTTCATCTTTGTCGCAGGATGCCTTACGATCGCGGTAATGACAAGAGGTGAGATTGGTGGCGCATCGAAATACTACTTTGCTATGGTAAGTGCAGGGCTGTGAAGTTTCTTTGGTCCTCAATTGATCGGGAAAGCTCCAACCTTCCGCTTAGAGAGAGGACCCGGCTGACGCTTCTACAGTGCTTCCTGTCGATACCAGCGATCATCTATTTGGTCATGGTACCCATGTGGAGCCGAACGAAGAAATTCGCGAACGCATACGCCTTTCTTACGGTCGACGTGCTGTACACAAGTAAGCATACACCTTGCCGGCGGGCGCAACATGGCTGATAGAAGGGCAGTACTATGGTTCGCGGCATTCATTGCAGTCGCCATGTGGAACTCATCAGGCATCAAGGAAGGTGCCGAGGAGAAGAAGATCTCTGCGGACGAGCGCAACTGTACGACATTCAAGTACGGCAGCGAATCCATGTGCAACATCAGCAAAGGCGCAGTTGGTATCGGCGTTATGATCTTGTAAGCACTCCGCACTTGTCCCACATAGCACCGCGAAACTGACATGACATACCAATAGTATCTTCTTCGCCCTCTCCTCTGCCATCTCCGGCTACTACATGTTCAAGTTCCTCCGCGAAGGCGTCCTTCCCTACGACTCCAAAGAAGAGAACCCCTACTACGCAAGCGGCGACAACAGCAAAGACAATGCCTGGTCCACCGAGATCGAAACCCACGACTCGGACGACGACGACAGACACACGGAGCGCGGCGGCAACCAGGAAGAAGACGAGTACGCGCTTTTGCACTCCACTGAGACAGATCAGGGCAGACACCCAGGCCGGCCGCTGAGCTGGGGTGAGGACCGCAATGGCGACCCTTACGATAGGCCCACGGGCTATGCGGACTATAGGAATAGCACGAATGCGTATGGCACTGATGCCCTGTCACCGGGTGGGTATACGCTCGGCGGTGGGTATGAGGAGTTTAGGAGAGAGGCAACCACCAATCTTGGAGCCAGTGTTAACTCGCACACCTCGAATGCTGACAGGGCTCCCAGTAGAGCTAGTCAATTCGGAGGAAGTGGGTATAGCTTCAGCGGACCGAATAACGTGTGAGACGTAACGGTGGGAGCACGTTATTATGGTCGATAGGTTGACTTGTTGGGAAGTATGGGGTGTTTCGTGAGCGTTCGTGTAAGCATAGGGTCTGGCTTTGGGCCCTGTGAAGCACATTTCAGCCAGCTCTGTTCATCTAGCGCTTTAGCGGCATTAGCATTCAATCAAACCCAACTTGTTCATCTACTAAATCGCGCTCTCTTGTATTGACCTGCAGCAGTCATGTCCCACAGAGTTTCTCCACAGAGCTCTATCTCTGGACGAGTTCCGCAGATGATATGTGCCCTACTCCAGCTGCTGCAAAGGAATCGAAGGTAGCAGCACCTATTTCTGCGGATTTGTCGAACACGAACTTACCACGAAGAACATGAAGTGAATGTCTCGTTTATGGCCTGATTGCTCAGTAATCCCGAGTGCGGTAACATGCTTCCGCCCTGACGATGTGATCAGGCCAAGGTGCTGCATGGCTGCTCGTACTGTCCCAGGGACCTGTTTTGAAACGTGGATGCGGGACGTGATCACATACCAGAGCCTGGGTATCGGTGACAGTATGATACCTCTTCACACGAACCTTTAGCCACGTGTGTCGTGGTCCAGCAAATGCTCACAGCACAACCATGCTATGTCAAGAGCAAAGTCCTGCTCGCAGAAAGGGAGGGCAACCTACCACGCTAGGTAGTTAAGCGAACCTCGGCTCTTCCACCCCTGCCTTCGCGGCTTCCAGAAGTGAACGAACGTTGTGCGACTTCACTTCCGAACCGTCAAAAGCAATGCCTTCTCGACTTGCTTGAGTTCACAGTAGTCAGCTGTCGCATATGGCCAACATTGCCGCCGGACATGCACAAGGTCATGCATCGGAACCGGGATGACGTTCTACTGCCACTTGCTTCGGCAAAGGGGCCATACTAATCATCGAAAGCACCCTAGGCCGACTCTGTTTTGTAATCACCCTGTCTACAATTCTGTCCAACGAAGTCCGGACTTCTCGTCTTTCATGCAGGATTTGCAGTTTCTCTCCTCGTTACCCGGCGGTCATCTCGAACCTTGTGTTGCAGACGCATCCTGAAAGCGACATACATTGCCCAGCATGACCGTCTCAAAAGCAAGCTACTAGCACCGCTATCAATCTGTTTGCAAAAGTCCACCATATCGACATCGCAGCCCCGATACGCTCAGCCTTTGCACTCCAAGAGCCCTTGCGGTGGCATGCCTTCCCAGTTCCGAAACACCATTCCCTCTGAGCATTTCGCTGCCGAAAAGGACCGATACGCTCTCTTCGTCAACGCAGTGTGTTCATGGGCCCATCGTGCAGTAATAGTCCACGCTTTGAAAGGACTCGAAGATGTTATCGACATCGTTGAAGTAGATGCCAAAGACCCGGTCCACGGCTGGTACTTCTCTGGACAACGCGGCCCATCATGTAATCCCAGGTATGGCATCAGGTGGCTCAAGGAGCTGTATCTCAGAGCAGACCCTGACTACACCGGACGCATCACCATCCCAGTGCTGTGGGACAAACGGACAGGTCCGTACCGAGCCGTTCAGAATGTGTATGGAGGTCCGCCCGCTAAAGACGCGCAGAAACTATCGTCAACAACGAAAGTGCAGACATCATCCGCATACTAACAAACTCATTTGATCACCTCCTACCACCAGAAAACCGTGAGGTCAACAAGGGGGATGCAGCGCTTGTACCCGCTCATCTGGAGAAAGAGATCAATGAGTTGAGTTCTTGGGTCTACGACACCGTCAACAACGGCGTCTACAAGATCGGCTTCGCGACATCACAGGCTGCGTACAATGAGCACATCGCCAAACTCTTCCAGTCGCTGGATCGATTGGAAGCCCATCTGTCGGAGCCAGGACATCGGCCGTGCTTGTTTGGTGAACATGTTACGGAGGCTGATGTACACGACGTTGATTAGGTTTGATGTGGCGTATTATGCGCTGTTTAAGTGCAATATCAAGATGACCAGGATGGACTATCCGCGATTGCATGAGTGGTTGAGGCGGTTGTATTGGGATGAGGGCCCGGAGACGGCGGGTGGTGTGTTTAAGAAGACTACGCAGTTTGATGTGGTGAATGCGCACTGCTATCTGCTCTCGAAGTTGAGATTGACTATTGCAGATCAAACGAGGGTATGCCGCTGTGACCGTGGGCAATGGCGTTGTGCCTGCGGGCCCTCTGCCTCACATCATGCCTCGGTAACTGACAATGATACGTACACCCTCCGATTGGGACCTTGACATCTACCTTGACGATGACGAATTCCCTCATGCCGAATTTCTTGAAGTCTTCCCAGGTGCAATTGTCCGGCATCAAGAGGGCGGAGGATGAAAGAGAAGTTCACCCCGAATAGACCAACTAGCAGATCACCGTTCCGTGATCCGCGACTCAGGTCCTTGTGGTACGTCACGCCAACATGGCTGCTGTCTGTTCCAAAAAGAATTCGTTCCTGCATGTTCTTTACAACGGCCTCTATGAAAGTGTTGATCGAGTCTCGGCGTGTGTCCGCGTCAAAGTTGCGCGTAGTCTCTTTCAGATTGAGGGTCCCTATACGTAGAAATGCTGCCAAAATCTTGAATTCATGGACTCCTATTCCATAGCGTTGCATCAGGGACAGATCTGCCCCCATGAGGGGAAGGAAGTCCTCTGGGTTGAGTCCCGTAGGACTTGCAAGCCTATGATTTACTTGGAAAATGGCGTTGTCGAAGCCAAGGTTTAACTATGCCCAGGATCTGAAAGTCTCTCCTGAAGTGTCCTTGATGCAGCCCATATTGAGTCCAACGGTTGTCAGTGTACCCTGATGAATGTCAACTTCGGCGGCTCGGAGACCTTCGGAAAAACACTGAGATAGTCGGTCCAGACGTTGGTACTCATGGCCTACTTTCATTGCATCTTGGAGCTGTTGGGTAGTCGATGATGGAACCTGGTCGATAATTGTCAGTGGATGCCTCGAAAGTCTGCGGCGTGGAGGTGGATCACGTGTTCGGCGATGACAACGTTCAGGGCTGGAACACAAGATCTGGACAGACCTATGGAAGTTTGCCCCAGCTGGAGCCGATGCAAGCTTTCTTTTCGTAGGCAGCATGAACTGACGGCCGTTGTGCGGCATGCGATTTGAAGGCTGCCCTGGTCCAGTGCTTGATCTCTTTGCAGTTTTCCAGGCTGTGTTCGTTTTCCCCATTATCGACAAGGAATTTTAGTCGGATGGCTAAGCAAGGGCTGATGTACTGATATTTGTGATGGGTTCGAGGTGATTGTCATGTTCAAGTTTGGATTCTCGATCCACAACGTCCTGCGCCCAGTGCCGCCACGTGCACCGCCACGCGCCTGCCTCGCGACTTTCGACCCCTGCCATCTTTCCATCGCACGTGCCTCGTTGACGCAACGTTCGCCGACAGTGTTCCCACTGTCTGTGCAGCATAATGAAATTCATTTCCTGCGCGTGCCTTGATTATCTTCGTTCCTTTCAGCAGGACGAGGCGATGAGAAGGCGATTCTCAAGAGCGGTGAAAGGCGCCCTGACTGACAACGCATACCTCTAGCTTCCTTCTCTCCTTTGTGCCCGCTCACATTCCAAGGAGCATAACCACGTACACTTACGCAAGCATGGCATTCACAGGTCGAACGCCCGAGTCTCTGATACCACGATCAGACTCTCGAAATCCTGCAACAACATGCAAAGGTATTACCAAATCGGGTCGACCATGTAGACGACCAATTGATGCCAAAGTGAGCGACGACGATGGCGTTCTTGCCGTCGTATCAGTCGCAGGTGATAGCGACAGCGAAGACGTTGGCGCTGCAGCGTACTTCTGCTGGCAGCACAAAGACCAAGCCGAGCAGCTGGCGGCCACGAAGGGCAATGGTCCGGACACACAACTCTACCCGTTGAAAGAACGGAGCAGCATAGACACATTAGTTCAGCGCCTCGGAGTTCTGGAGGTAGACGATACGCCAGATCCACACCGGAAGAGACGAGACAGCAATATGAAAGAGAATGGAACATCAGGCAACCGGCCACCGCGGCGCATCAATCGACCACCGACTTGGAACAATGTCGAGGGACCTCTAATCTCCGTACCCAGCGACGTCATGGCAGCGCAAAATAAGCGTAGAGACAGTCGACCTTCGAAACCTTCACCGCAGCAGAAAAAGCCTGGCTTCTGGCGGTCCCTGTGCTGTGGTGCTGCAGACGAAGATGAGATCGAGGTCGTACGGCACAAGAAGCGGACAAGTCATCGTCCAGAATACACATCACAAACACCCATGCAGCAGATGCCACCACAGCAGACCCATGGCAAGCGGCCAAGCGCAACATCAGCCTCACGCCCTGTACTGAGTCCTCACACACCAGGTCGCAAGCCAGCCAACAACCCGGTCGAAGGTGTGTCCGAAACAGGGGGCATGCTGAGATACATCCCCCAAAATGTGTCGCCTCAACTGGCTGCGACCCTGCTCGCTGAGCTGTCCAAACCAATCTCGCCGCACGACGACGAAGGCTACATCTACATCTTCTGGCTGACACCGGAAGCATCTGGCCCGGCACCCTCATCTACAGCATCCACACTCCTCGCTCCCCCTTCACGGCCCGATCAAGGACGGCGCACCTCAGATGTCCTGCGGCAGTATTCAGTCAAGCAAGGTTCGCGGCCGCGATCAGGCTCCACACGCCAACGATCTGGCAACGACGCTCCAAGCGCCGGCGCCGAGAAGGACACGATTCTCTTAAAGATTGGACGTGCCAATAACGTACACCGCCGCATGAACGAATGGACTCGACAGTGCGGCTATTCATTATCTCTGGTGCGCTTCTACCCCTACGTCTCTTCCTCAACACCCACGCCGTCACCACAAGCCTCGCCAGTAGGCTCTCGCCGCACGTCTGCACAGAACGTGAATAGCAACCGGCGCGCGTCCGATGCCGGCGTTGTGCGCAAAGTCCCTACGGTCATGCGTGTGGAGCGCATGATCCATCTTGAGCTTGCGGAGCAGCGGGTGATGAAGAAATGTGAGGCGTGTGGCAAACAGCATCAGGAATGGTTTGAGGTGGAGGCGACGAAGGATGGCGTAAAGAAGGTTGATGAGGTGATCAAGCGGTGGGTAGAGTGGGCAGAGCGTGCGAATGCGGAGCGAACTGAGTAATTTGACATTGTCAAGGTGTGTAGTTGGAATGGCCTATCGAACATCTTCATGTTTGGACCCAGATCCTCAATCATGGCTGGTATGGGACCGGAGTTTGTTTGCTTTCACTTGCAAACCGCGCCCACGCGGGCTAAAATTCGCAACCAAACAGACGAGAGCTCTCCATTGCTCATTCTCTCCCAACTTGCAATATGCCTACCCCGCGTTCCTCCCCGCCCTTCCACGTAGTGCTGCAAGCCCTCCAAAACGACTTGGGGCTTAGCAAAGAGCAACTCGTGGCCCTGGCACCGCTCGATGAAGTGGAGCTAATACAACAAACCGATAGCCATCTGATCCAACACGTCGAAACAAAAGTCTTCACCTACCAACCCTACAAGCTCTTCATTGGCCAGAACAACGGCGAGCCTCTCCATGCTTACCTCGCGTAATGGAGAGCGCAAGCAGTACAAGATCGAACTCTGCAGCGTCGACGCCAAGGACGAAACGACGTACGAGCCCATGGACGCAGTATGTTTCGGGACTGTGAACAATCTCGCGTATCCTCACAACAGCTTCCTCGGCAAAGCGCGCTTTGTCGCCGTCGTCAAATGTTACTTTCTGCTCGCATTCAGAGCAGGCGAGTTTGACGAGGATCCGGGGTTTGCAGTGACGACGACCTGGCAGAACGACCTCAAGGGTGCTTGTGATGAGCTCATTGCCGCACCGCAGAGGGAACGACAGAAAGAACAGAAGGACAAGATCAAGAACCTGGAGAAGAAGGCTGAACTGCTAAGGCGTGAAATTGCGAAGAAGAACAAGGAGGGCGAGGAAACAGTCAAGGAGCAGGCCACTGAGTTCCAGCAGACTGATGCAATGTTGTCGAAGCCCAAGAAAGAAGACAGCGATGGTCCGAGGTGGAGCAACTTACGCCGACTGAAGAGGACGAGGAGAATGAGAACGAGATGAAGAAGGAAGAAGTCGAGGCTGACGAGAATACACAAGCAGAGCGGGAAAGAAAGTGGATGCAGCTATATCACAAGAGGGTAGAGATGTTACAGCAGATGCGTAGACTTGAGGACGAGATGAGTGTTGGAGAAAGGCTGGATTTGTTCGAGAAGGCCAAATAGGTGGGATGAGAGAGGATGTGCAGGCTGGTACATACGGGGCTCATCAAGAACAATCACATCCATGTTGTTATTCGTACGAGATTATCGTACCCAAGTAACATGTCATCCGGTCAGAAGTTTTGAAGATGCGCCGGGAGAGATGTCCGCAACTGCATTTGCCCCACACAGACCCCTGCACTAGCGTGGAGGGCCGCGGTCTCCTCAGGGAGCTTCGAATGCACGACGACAGAAGCACGCCGCCAACAGCTCGTCACCGCTGCCTGCCCGTCGCCCACCGTCACAATGCTCTCCGGTATCCTCATATTCAATCAGAAGGGTGAGAACCTCATCTTTCGCGCCTTCCGCAATGACTGCCGCCCGCGCCTCGCCGACGTATTCCGTATCCAAGTAATCTCCAACGCACAAGTCCGCTCGCCCATTCTCACACTCGGCTCGACGACATTCAGCCACGTGAAGCACGAGAACATTTACCTAGTCGCCGTGACCAAGAGCAACGCCAATGCTGCGCTCGTTTTCGAGTTCTTGTACCGTCTTGTCGGTCTGGGGAAGGCATACTTTGGGAAATTCGACGAGGAGGCTGTAAAGAACAACTTCGTGCTGGTTTACGAACTACTGGATGAGATTCTGGACTTTGGATACCCGCAGAATACGGAGACGGATACGCTGAAGATGTACATTACAACGGAGGGCGTCAAGTCAGAAAGGGCCATGGAGGACTCGTCGAAGATCACCATGCAGGCTACCGGCGCTCTGTCATGGCGGCGGGCAGACATCAAGTACCGCAAGAACGAGGCCTTCGTCGACGTCATCGAGGATGTGAACCTTCTCATGTCAGCAACCGGTACGGTGCTGCGAGCGGACGTCAACGGACAGATCATAATGCGCGCATACCTCTCGGGCACACCAGAGTGTAAATTCGGCCTGAACGACCGCCTCACGTTAGGCGAAGACAACCTCCAGCAACCCTCCGGCAACAAAGCTGGCGCAAAGGCCACAAGGGCAGCTGCAGGCAGCGTCACACTGGAGGACTGTCAGTTCCACCAATGCGTCAAGCTCGGCAAATTCGATGCAGACAGGATAATATCCTTCATCCCACCGGACGGCGAGTTCGAACTCATGCGGTACCGCGCAACCGAGAACGTCAACCTGCCCTTCAAAGTCCACGCCATCGTCAACGAAGTCGGCAAGACAAAGGTCGAATACAGCATCGCCATCCGCGCCAATTACGGCTCAAAACTTTTCGCCACCAACGTTGTTGTGCGGATACCGACGCCACTGAACACCGCACGCATCACGGAGCGCACATCACAGGGCAAGGCGAAGTACGAACCCGAGCACAACAACATCGTGTGGAAGATTCCTAGGTTTACGGGGCAAAGCGAGTTCGTGCTCAGCGCCGAGGCGAGCCTGACAAGCATGACGAACCAGAAAGCGTGGTCTCGACCGCCGCTGAACCTGAGCTTCTCGCTGCTGATGTTTACGAGCTCGGGGCTGCTGGTCCGGTACTTGAAGGTGTTTGAGAAGAGCAACTACAGCAGTGTTAAGTGGGTGCGGTATATGACCCGCGCGGGCAACTATGAGATCAGGTTCTAGTTAATGTGTGTATGGACGGTTTTGTCACTACCGGCGTTGCATTGCAGGCGTTCGGCACCGATATTCTTGGGCTGAGAGCCTTTCTGAAACTCAGACTCGCATTCTATATGATCAAGAGACGTGATTGAGAGCGCTAGTCTATCAGAATACCAACGAGCGTAGGACACGTCTCTGCGACAGTCACAGAGGAAGCTTGCCGTTTGGTATAGCTCCTGTTGTAGACTGCAAAGGCCAATAGGGAGCCTTGAGTCGCTAGATTTACACAGTATGCGGTAAACAATCGAGATTATGAAGCACCTGTCGTCACGACGACGACTTGGTGTATATCAAGATGCGCTATATGTTCAGGGTACGTTTTCTCCAGAGCATGATCAGGGACGCTCCAGATTCCGGGAACATGTGAGTCACCCAGGTCGACAAGAAGCGAACGGATGAATGCCTCCAACCGGTGGAGACAGGGAATAGGGCTGAAACGCACAGGGAATAAGGCTGTAAACATGTGCGTCATGGTTCGTCCGCGCATGCTAGTAGGTTGCCGATCGTTGTTGCCGTAGCAACAGGCTTCCCCAAACACTAAGAACTTGAACATTCTTAACGGCTGCATTGGAACGCGTTTAGAGCACACCACGACATCTACTTCTACATACTACCGCTTACTTCGCGCTCACATCGCTTCGTTAAGGTCAACATCTACTCAACATCAACACACATCCACGACTACACGCAACAATGTCTGCCAACGTCCTCAGCAGCCGCGACACCAACGCGCAGATCAAGCCTACCGCGCAGGCTGATATCAAAGACATGAAGTCGCTGGAGTACCACCGCCAGGTTCTCGAGTCGCGCATGAAAGACGAACAGTAAGCATGCTCGACCCACACTCAATGCGCATAGCTGACAAGGATCAGAGCACAGAAGTACGTCTCGCCCTCGGACGAGATCCAGTCGCCAGCCACGCAGAAGCTCAGCAACTTCCGCAACAAGAACATCTTGAAGAAGTGAGTTTCGTGATACTCGTCAAGACTGTGCTTTACAGTGCTGACAACAGCAGGTCCAAGCCGCAGACACTCTTCCAGAAGACAAGCACGCGCAGCTTCGAGGCGGCTAAGGGCCAGCCCATGTTCGCCGACATCCCCAAGAAGGACGAGTAAGACACCGTCGACGCGGCACACATGTGCTGTGCAAGCTGTCTCCGCATCTTCGTTTCCAGCGGAGCGCAGTCGGGTTTTGGTGAAGGCGCTTTTTTTTTATCTATACCCCATGCCACGGATGCATGACCGGGTTTGGCAGGGACATCACACGTCTCTCTGGCGTTTGGATTGACTTTGGGCTTGAATCGGGTTGGTCACGACTACATGAGATTGGATTGTACATTACCTTGGGCACAAGGAGTGGGACGGTGGGATGCTCTATCGATAAGCAGCATGCTAAGCCGCGCGACGCAATACATCTCGTACCTCTTCCTCCCACTCCCCTCCATGACTTCTCCACCCGCAAGTCAGCAATTTCTCCAGGATGAGATAGCTTCCCTTGAGGCGCGTCTGCGCGCCGCTAAAGCACAGCTGAACCACCAGCAAGATGTATCTCTAATTCCCACAATCTCCGGCAACGAGAGCAGTGCGGGTCCGTTATCGCCCTGCACCACCCAGCCAGCTAACAACTAACCAACCCACAGCCCTCCACGCCCTCCTCCTGCTCTCCGACTCCGCCCTCCCCCTCGGTTCCTTCGCCTTCAGCAGCGGTCTGGAGAGCTACCTCGCGCACCACAAGCCTTCGGCGTCGTCACCACAACTCCCGCTCTTCAACACCTTCCTGCGGCTCTCCCTCGCAACCCTCGCCAGCACCGCGCTGCCTTACGTACTAGCCGGCTACCGCAGTCCGGCGGATATCGAAACGCTCGACAACGACTTCGATGCAAGCACACCCTGTACCGTTGCACGAAGAGCTAGCATAGCACAGGGCCGCGCGCTGCTGGCGGTTTGGGAGAGGAGTTTCAAGGCGCAGTATAGACGGAGCGGCAGCTCCTCTGACGAAGACGAGGACTCTGAGAGCGATGCAAGCACCGCGATAGACGCGCTGTCCTCCTTCTCCCTCGCCCTCCGCTCCTCCCCCTCGCTAAACGCGCACTACGCCCCGCTCTGGGGCGTAGTCACGCGAATCCTCGGCGTGCCGCTCCACGAAGCTGGTTACCTGTTTCTGTTCAGCCATGCGCGCACGGTCATGAGCGCGGCAGTCAGGGCAAGCGTTATGGGCCCGTATCAGGCGCAGGCGCTGCTTGCGAGTCGCGAGCTGCAGGACAGGATAAGAGGGTTGGTGAGCGAGGGGTGGGAGAAGGGGACGGAGGAGGCGGGGCAGAGTGTGCCAGTTATGGATCTTTGGGTGGGACGGCATGAGAAGTTGTATAGTAGGATTTTCAATTCTTGAGGACTGCGCAGGGCTCAAATCTGGTTTGCTTCGCTGTGCAGAGGAGGGCTGAGGTGGGAGTGGTTGTGTGGATTACGGAGTCTGGATCTTTGTGAGAGCGAGATGAGTGCGACGACCCTCTACCCTATTTCCACATCCCTTATCGACTCCCCACCCTCTGCACCATTCCACTCCCACTCCCCCCTCGCCCCACCCTCCTCGTCTCTCAACTCACACCCATGATCCTCGCCCTCACCGCCATGATCGCCCTCCCCAATCTATTATTCCCCAGCTCTTCCTATACTTCTCCGCAACCTTCTCCCTATATCCAATCTCCCGGACGCGATCTCTGCTACTCGCCTCCGTGATCTCTCCTTCCCCTGTCTCGAGCAGGATGACGCGCATGTGAGTGTTCGAGGGGAGCGTGAACTTGTACCAGTTCACCGTTCACGCAACGCGGGACTTGACTTAGTCCCACCGTGTGTCGCTGAAGCCCTTGCCTTTCTGTCCGAGGAGCTTTTGCGAGCCGGGGTCTTTGGCTGCGAGGATTGCGGTGCAGGGTGAGGCGTCGCTGAAGTTGAGGGCTTTGAAGAACATGTATGCTTGTTCTGCGCAGGTGAAGGCCACAACGTCCCCGCTAGCAAATTCGCTATCTAGTTGTGACATTGTTCCTGATGAGACGGCCTTGAGTGCTGCAAGCATCGAGGGCGTTGACGCTTTGTCGCAGATAGTGAGGAGGATGTGTGTCGGAATCGTGATGGGTGAGGTCTTCCAGGCAGAAGACGTCGTACGGGTTGACGTTGAGGTGGTAGAAGATTGTTGTGTTTGAGGCGGTTGTGGGTGGTTTAGTGGTGAGCGGACGGGCGTTCTTGCGTTTTGGTGGCAAGATTTCGCAATGAGTGTACACTCCGGAGCTGTGAACTTGTGTCGAAGCTTGCGCTTTAAGGATTGTAATGTTGGTGTACGGCGCGAGGAGTGTCGAACAGAAACAATGTGTTCTGGTAGCCTGTAAGATGAGGCGAAATGATGCGAACCATGGCACCAGATGGACAGAACCAAAGTCCGACCCGGGATGTTGAAACCCCAGATTTCTCAGCCTAGACAACACCATTCACAGCTCTTCCACTTCGTTTGCTGCCGTCTGATCGAAGGCGTGTCTCTTCAAGTTATTCCATATCAGACGTGCCACGATCAAGTGCCCATGTGGTCTCATATGGAAGACTCGCTTGTACGAGTCCGGAATCAGCCAGTGGATCGTGTCCTCAATGATCCCCTGATCATCCACGTCCGTCTTGTTCTTCTTGATGAAACCCTTGTCGGGGTCGAACTTCCAGTCCGGGTGCTCACTGAGGGTCTTATTGATCTGCTCCACAATGCCGCTCTCAAATGACCCTCTCGGCACACCATCGCCTGTACTATTCTGCAAACCTGTCTTGTTTTCACCACGGTCGACAGTGTCCCACTCGTAGAACATCAGTCCGGAGCGATTCGGATCAGGTTCGTAGACGCCTGCCTCACAGTACCGGCCTCGGAGAAAGGCGACATCCGCGTCATAGTCGATGAAGTGGACATGTGGGCCTGCGGCTTTGACAGCTCTGAGTAACACAGCGTTGACGGATAGTACCATGTCGTTGAGCGCCTCGCGCATAGAGAGCGTCAGGTACTGCTTGCGTCGCTCGAGGGTGCGCCATACGGCCCAGGTGACATTGTCGCATGTGGCGTCATCGGTGCCAAAGAAGCGTGCATAGCCTGTGACATAGATCAGACCATGAGTTGCATTGAGGTGTGGTCGTGCTGCTTCGATCAGGTTTGTGACATTGCGGTAGAGCTGTGTGGCGTTGGCGATCTTGGCTTGCGCTTCCGCGATCGACTTTTGGCATGCATCTTCATCGGCCATGTAGAATTGATAGACGCAGTCGCTCAGGATGGGCGTTAGACCAATGTCGTTGCCGCCTGCGGAGATGGTAATGAGGTTGAGATTGGTATCGAGTAACGGCACCTGTTTGGCCAGTATCTCGGTGGTGTCTGCACCTGAGCAGGCCAAGCTCTGGTGCGTTACGTTCGAGCGCGGTGTATTCTGGAAGAATCCATGAACGATAGTTGGGTATGCCGTGTCGTATCGTGAGCATGAAAAGTCCACACGCTTACCACTGCCGAGGCCTGCACTGTATGAATCCCCGATAGAGGCCATGGTCTGGATCCACGCCAGGTCTGGTTCAACATCGCGGCAAGTGTTTACGAAATATTGGTGTGATTCTCTCTGGGTGGTGACGAGCCATGAGGCCCAGTGTGTAAGAATTATCTTGAAGGTGTCTGCTCTGTAGTGTGCTAGCTGCAGGTCAATCTTGGTGCAAATTAGGTGTCCTGTTAGTATAGCCCAATATACTGAAAAGTGTATTCTATTATACTGAACCAAACTTGCGCATGCAAGTGATTACTTGCGATGGCTGATGGTGTTCGCAAGGCAGCAGTCATGGGACGTGTAAGCTCCCCGCAGCGGCTCACGACTGGATGCCACACGGGCGAGTGGCTGGATGCATAATTGGACGTCAAAGAAGATCAGATGAACGGCCCATGACAAAACTTATTGTTACGATAGTTCTGCCCTTTCTTGATCGTGGAGCTGACCAGTCCTGGGTTGCGTTCAGATGCTGAACGGCGTCGGCCGGTATGCGCCAGGTGGAAGAAGGTGTCGCCAACTTTTGTGTCTCACATGGAACGGTGCAGAACCGTGATCGATGTCGCGTAAGGCTCCATAACCTTCTTGCACTGGTTGGCGAGATGAAATCATTGCCGCGACTGTTGATGCTAGAGTGCCCATTGTCTGTGTCGAAAAGCTCATTCGAGTTCATTGAGCTTGACAACGTCCACCGCCTGCGCAAGGAAGCAGCGAACAATGCACCCGAACAACATTCTTCGTCCACAAACATTCAGCCTGCCCGTGAGACAGCAGCTTCTACGCCTCGGCAGACCTCCATCTACGACTCAAACATCCAGCTTAACGATGTCGACCCCCAGCATGGCGAAGCTGGCGCAGAGGAGTTGAATTTCTCGCTCCCACCTGTCGATACAGGAAAGGATGCATGGCTGTTTCTCTTCTCAGCGTTCATTATGGACATCCTTGTCTGGGGTACCCTCTGCCTCGAGCTCCTACACTTAGCTTGCACTAATACCACGCAGACTTCCCCTTCGCCTTTGGCATCGTTCAGGAGTACTACTCCTCGCATCCTCCCTTTGAAGGCCAGCGAAACATTGCCATCATTGGTACCTGTGCTCTAGGACTGATGTACCTCTCTTCTCCGCTAGCTTTTGGCATGTTTGCATGGTATCCTACGTGGAAAAGGCCTTGCATCATGATTGGGCTCATTATCATGTGTCTGTCGCTGGGACTCAGCTCTTTGAGTATGACGGTACCGCATCTGATTGCCACCCAAGGCATCTCCTACGCCATCGGTGGTGCTTTGTGCTACAGTCCGACGATCGGCTTTATGGACGAGTGGTTCGTAAAACGGAAGGGCTTGGCCTTCGGGACGATGTGGGTAAGTCACGATCGTGTTCACAAGTTCAGAAGCTCATGAACATCGAAAACGATGCTGACTGCTGCTGTAGGCCGGTACTGGATTGGGTGGTGTGGTAATCCCGCTGCTCCTTCAGTTCCTGCTCAACAAGTACGGTTTCCGGACCACCCTTCGCATCTGGGCTGTGTAAGTCTAGGTACCCTGGATCTCAGACCACCGCTTACACAATCTCAGAGTCTTCTTTATCTCTGCAGCGCCTCTCTATACGTTCCTCAAGCCGCGTCTCCCCGTCTCTCAGGCCACCAATCGCCGCGCATTCAACGTGTCCTTCCTCAGGAACAAAGCCTTCCTGCTACTTCAACTTGGGAACGTTCTCGAGGGCTTTGGTTACTTCGTGCCCTCCATCTACCTACCCACCATTGCGAAGAGTCTAGGCGCATCGAATGCCGTCTCTGCGCTTACGCTCATCTTGGTCAACATGGCTACAGTTTTTGGGTGCATAGTCATGGGCATGATAGTGGATCGTTACCATGTCACGACGTGTATCCTCATATCAACACTAGGATCTACACTCTCCATATTTCTACTATGGGGTTTCTCATCGCAGCTCTCTCTGCTTCTGGTCTTCTGCTTCATGTACGGCCTGTTCGCCGGCTGCTTCACCACAACCTATCCTGGCGTCATGAAAGCGCTAAATAGAAGCCAGCAGACTGGAGATACAACCATGGTGTTCGCCGTTCTTGTCGCAGGTCGTGGCATTGGAAACGTGACTTGCGGACCTGTTAGTGAGGCATTGATCAGAGCAGGTGAAGTCGGCAAGGCAGGTGTGTAGGGAAGCCAATATGGCCCACTCGTCATATTCACGGGCGTAAGTGCTGCGTTGGGCGGAGTGAGTTGCTTTGGGAGGAGACTGGGGTGGTTTTGAACGGAGAGCATCGCCTGCGAGTAAGCGCTCACGGCGACCAAACCCCTTGCTACGCACAACCAGACATCACCATAGCCTTCAGAGCCGTAGAATTCCTCCACGTCAACCCTGTGCATGAGTTCACTACCTCTCGCATATTCAAGAGACCTGCTCTCATTGCCAGCTCTCTTCGCCACACGACAGGTACATCCGTAGGCGAGCTTCCACCATGATAATAGAAATGACAAATTTTCGGTATCAGTCATGGGATAGACTTGTTACCGGCGTCTCAATCACTCGGCACGAAATGGTCATTGTTCGAGAAGAAGGCTTCCCATGCTTCCTCGCTCTTGTGATCACAGCGTTATATGAGGAGATCCCAGAAAGGCTGGTGTTCCAGGCGAAATATGTCCTCTCCGAGTGGCTTTGATTTGCTGTAGTGATCATCGTACGCGTTGTGTATCCGGAGACGTGTTCTACGCTTCACGTCATGGCGCAGAGTAGCCTCAAGGTCGTATTTGATCCCTCTGTTTACCGGCCTGGGAACAGGATGTACACTCGCTGTCAAAGACGCTCTCCGCGGCTGAAGTAGCTGTGGCAGATTACCGAGATCAGAATGCACAAGCTCGAGCCTGTTTCCGACGTTGACCGCGTCAAGGGTAGCTATAGGACAGGAGGTACAAGCCAGCAGAAGCAGCATCGCTGGCTCTGTCACCGTAGATAGAAATATGAGCATATGGAATGGCTCAACCGTGAGCGCGTCGCCGAGCTGAAGGCCCAGTGCACGTCGGTATCGAGTAATGTCATCGCGACCGGGGAAGGATGGCGACGACAGCTAGTAGACTCCTTGAAGTACGCGGAGGAATAATTTTTGTAACAATGGACTTGATGAGCATGAGTGCTATGGCGATAACGACTTCGCGAGTACGCAGCTCATTTGGCAAGAAGGAGAGATGGATCTGTGTGCGTCCCCGGATCAAGGGCACCAGTCGGCGAGCGGATGCTGCTGACAAAGCTACCACAGCTGCAAGCAGCGCAAACGGTAACGGCGAAATTATAAGAAGGGACACAGACTGAGATCAGAAATGAGGTTGATGGCGGATGAGTCTCGGCACCGATGAACTAGCTGCACTGACTGTCGACGCTTGACCCGTCCTGCCTACTTAGCGAACATATGTGGACGCTGTCGTAATCCGCAGTGGTGATGTAGGGCTGAGTACAAGCACTTGCACCGACTGTGACTGGTAGGTACAGCGACTCGAATGAGGCCGGTGCGTGAGGTGATCTCAAGTCGTGGTTTGGATTGAAGGAATGAAGCCGTCGAACAGATTCCGCATCATGTCATCAATGTTGGCCGTATCTCCAAATGGCTGTTGACGTGTCTGCAACTCAGGAAACAAGTCAAGGTCGAGCTCGAAGGCTGAGAGGAAATCCAGGTTCGGAGCCGATTCTGCCACGTTACCATCGGTCTCTGTCCGCCCAACCGATTCTCCTGCTAGAGCATTGCCCTCGATGTTGGCTTGTTCACGATGACCACCCAACATCGCGTGGTCGAGGCTTTGCCCTTGCTGAACCATTCGACGACTCTGTCTAAGCCATCGAACCGTCGATCTACCGATGTCCTCCAGAATATCGCGCGCGCGTTTTGCGCCAGACCAGTGCTCGCCGGTCGCGCTGAGGATGCTGAGGCCAACGCTCATGTCTTCCATAATGTCCTCAGGCTGTATTCCTTGTGCAATTTCGGGTACAATCCTGATGCAGTAGAGGGCTGTTATGATGCTGTACGCCACACCGTGGACGGTGATCCAATCGTAGGCTATGAGGTCGCTCCTGTACAGCTTATCATATAGCTGCAAGGAATGACGGGCCGCTTCGTAGCATGATATCATAGCTGCAGCAGTGGGGGTAGGAATCGCTGGGCTCGGTCTGAGAAGAAGCATCTTGATTGCAAGACAGCGAAGTTCGGAGGTCAGCACGATATATTCATTCCGTGGCCGCATCTGTGGGATTGCAGCAGCCCATTCATCCAGTTGTTGCAACATGCCACTCTGCCATACCGCCACATCGCGTATCGCGGGGTAAGCGTATGTGGGCACATCGCGTACGATACTGTTGGCAACATACTTGATCTCAGAGTTGAGTTTCGCGAGCCGGAAGAAATGGATGGACACGGCTATGCTGCGCCTTTCGGCGGCAGGATCAGCTGGACCTTGTGCCAATTCGTAGTCCTCTACATGTTGTGGCAGCTTGACTCATCAGGACGGCGCTCTGTCACGATTGGGGGAAAGACGTACCCGTAATTCACATGCTTCATCGCGCAAGCCAATTGGGCGACCCATCATACTTGCGACGGTCCTGTCGATGGTAAAGACTGTCCAAAAGATGCGTGTCCGGAGCTCCTGTTCAAGCAGAGAGATACCCGACGATGTCGTCACTTGCCTTTGCAGTCCGAGATCGACCACTGCCGCCAGACATTGATAATTCAAATGCCACACGTTGAGCTGCATGTGCGGGCAATGCATAGCGAAAATAAGCAGCAAAAGCATGCATTGCAGACCTGCGAGAGAAGTCCCAATGCGGACGCGGTCGAGGTACTGCAAAGCAGAAAGACAGTACGACTCGCCATGAAGCTGTCGTTTTGTTCGCCAGGTCGAAATTGTTGCAGAGATAGCAAGGACCATGAATACCTGGAAGCGTACCGAAGCGTCGTAGGGACCATCCGCATTCGCAGTTCTGCCAGCTCTGTAAAGCTCATCGAGGGCTGCGCGTAAAGACCCTTCGTGTAGAAAGGGATACTGGGGATGGACCGCCTCAAAGTACATCTGACACAGTCGCACGGCCGTGCGTTGCGGCGGTAAAGGCAAGGGGCCCTGCACAGCGGTGACAAGCTCATCAATACTTGACTGTGACATGCCAGTGGACCTGCTCACCCGCTGCTCTAAGTCGGCGCTCTTCCGAGAGTGTGAAAGCAGCAGACGGGCAAGGAAGTAGCCACTCGATGGACCGATGTATTTTTGGTCTGCATTGAAGCCGATCGAGATCAACCCGATTTGGTGAGCAGGTTGATCAGGAGCGGTAGGTTGTGCGGGAGCGAGGTCCGCAATGGGATTGTCTTGCGGCTCCTGATGTATTCCTGAGGCCGCATTATCCATCAGATCACTCTCAATGACAATGTCTTCGAAGTCACCCTGCGATGGTGTACCTGACAAATCGACATCTGGAAGACGCTCGCGGACGACAGATTCAAGCCATCTTATGCGTCTTCGCAGCCTATTGATTGTTGCTCGGTCAGACGCAGTACTTCGATCATTAGGTCCAGCGCGCAGACGGACGCTCTCACCGTCTACGCACTCGGCCGCTGCTTTTCTACAATTGCTGCACGTCGGATATTGCCCGTCACACTGCATCACCGCTGATCAGCTCAGAGACCCACGAAGTGCATCTGATGTATAGACTTACGCGTATCTTACGGCGCTGACATCTCGCACACGCAAGTCGCAGGCGCGCATCGCGCCGAATGTTGTTGTCTGCCATTCTCCTCACACGCGTCAAGATCGCGAAATGCTGAGGCGAAGAGACGGGCCAGCGCCGACGGGGCCGCTCCGCGAAAGGAAAGATGGAGCGGATTTCCTCCGCTGCTTGTTGCGGACTTCCCCGCCTGCTCCGTTCGAAGATGAATTGAGCAACACGTGCAAACCTGCCCTACAGCAACGAGTATTCGAAAATCACGAGTCCTTCGAGCCTTCATTGACATCCGTTCAGTGTCCAGAAACAAAGTTCCCCGGTACCCCTGAAGTGCCATTGTACGTTCGCAAATACGATGACGGACCCAGCCGCTGCAGACAGGAAGCTTTACGTTGACGCAGGTGCTGCCCAAGCGTTCCTTGAGACTGTACTCACAGGAAACGGTGTTGCACCAAAGAATGCTTCAGTGGTCGCTCGATGTCTTGTCGCGGCAGATCTCCGTGGAGTGGACACGCACGGAATGAACCGGATCCCATCCTATATAGAACGCATACGACAAGGCGTGCTCGATGGCTCTGCGACCCCAAAGCTCAGACAAGTCACGCCTGCAGTGGCGCAAGTCGACGCGCAGAACGGTTTCGGATTCGTAGCGGCAGACGTTGGCATGGCCGCAGCGATTGAGTCCGCGAAGATCTACGGTATCGGCATGGCCAGTGTCAAGAGTTCGAACCACTTCGGAATGAGTGCATGGGTCGTGCAGAAGGCCCTTGATGCGAACATGATGAGCCTGGTTTTCACCAATTCGAGTCCTGCGTTGCCGGCATGGGGCGGTAAAAGCATGCTGCTCGGAGTGTCGCCGATAGCATGCGGAGCGCCAGGCAAGGAGAACCCCTTCATACTCGACATGGCCCCTTCTGTTGCGGCTCGTGGCAAGATATACAAAGCAAAGAGAAGAGGCGAACAGATACCAGCCGACTGGGCATTGGATAAAGACGGCAAGCCAACGACGAATCCTGCTGCTGCCCTCGATGGCGGCGTGATGCTGCCTATGGGAGGGCCCAAAGGGTCAGGCCTGGCAATCATGATGGACGTATTCTCTGGTGTCCTTTCAGGATCAGCCTTTGCTGGGCACGTCACAGGGCCGTATGACCCCTCCAAACCGTCTGACGTCGGCCACTTCCTGGTCGCTATCAAACCTGATTTGTTTATGAGCCTCGATGAGTTCAGAGAGAGGATGCAATACCTCTACGAGCGAGTCGTCGGTGCTGAAAAGGCGGATGGCGTTGATCGAATCTACTTTCCCGGAGAGCTCGAGCAGTTGCAACAACAAGAAAGAGAGAAGATTGGTATACCGCTAGTACAGGCAGAAGTTGATGCGCTGAACGCCGAGGCCGACAGGGTGAGCGTGAAACGCCTACAGCTCAGGTCGGACATGTAGTATGGCTCTTTTCCACTCGAACTGACACTGTGAGGCAAATCACAGCGTAGCAGAGGCGCGTCCGGGAGAGCCCCCCTAAAACAATGTCATTGCAAGGCCATGAAATTGGAGAACGTAGGGTGCTTCAGTGACCGGGCCCAAACGATCTAAGAGCTCCTGGCAACGGCCATGCTTTGAAGTCGAGAAAGTTCTTTATGACATCGGCGAGCGCGCGCCCCTCCCATTGATCTGTGAAGTAGTCGCCATAGAGCAAGATCCTCATGATTGCATTGACCAGAGTGGGCGGGCATGTCGAACGGTGCATCACAATCCCAGACAGTTCGAGAATAATGCGACGTACCTCCGCCTCTACTTGTCGCTGTGCCGATCGGTCATGCATGGTGAGGAGGGTAGGCGCCTCTGCTGTAAGCACTGTCTTGGCGATCATCACATGCTGGACGGCTACGGTGACTAGGTCAGAACCATACCAAAGAGTGAATAGAACCTCGCCGTTCGCTCTATCTGGTGTGCATTCCAGGATGGGCATGTAGCGTGTCTGGCTTGCCAGGTTCTGTTCGAGCTGTGCTTGCTGCTCACTCAAGCGACCCGTGTTTGTCGATCTCGGCACACAAGAAGGCTTACAACACTTACTCCACTCCGTTGATTGACCGCCTTCAAACAACCATTTGGCGACTTGAGCCGCGTGCATGACCGTCTTGTTGACTGTGGTAGCGTTGTGCCACTGTTCTGGAGCCAACAGCATCCGTGGGGTACGCTTCTGAGTGAATGCTGAATAGACCTCTTGTCTCAGGCAGATCCAGTATGCCACATCAAGAAACTCATGACGACCAATATTAGCCTCATCGTACGAGTTTCGTATGACAGCGTTGATGATGTCAAGAAAGTTGACCTTGGTTTGGCGACTAGCTTCTTCTTGGTCATCGTCTTCCATCTCTTCAAACTGACGGAGTATGATTGCAGCTGCCAGGATCCTTTCCCTCAGCCCCTGGTCGGAGATCTCATGAAAACATCTTAGGGTTGGGATACAAGCTAGCATATACTCAACAGATGTGTCGGCCGCGAGTCCTGTGATCACCTGTCCTTCATAGTGAATCCTATCCTCAACAGCGCTCGTCCTGATACGATGCAAGTGTCTTGACAACACCGCACAAATGGCGCTTAGAAGAGGAGGATATTGCCGAGCTCAGACGGGCACAAGAAGCTTGAAGTATTGACGTTCACCGCAAGTACCGAACTGACCGTGTCAAAAACATGCCAATTACAAGCAAGCCCACTGAACGTACCCACGAGGCAATGTTGTCGATATAGTACTGAGAAAACAAGCCTGGTGTAGATTGAGGTTTTGGACGCTTCTCAGGTCAATTGTGTCATCTGATTGGTCAATCCCAATCCAGGGAGATTCGCCCTCAAAGGTCGACTTGTCCGCGTTGTAAGCTCTGACATCAATCGAGCCACTCGGTGAGTGGAATTCCCCCCCTGCTCGTACATGCTGTACAGAAACGCTCGCCAAATGGGAGCAAGCTTCGTTCAAACCATCTATGGGGACACTGAGATCTACAGGTGGGCTGCAATCAACGGCTTGCGCCGGATGCAGCGCTGGCGAGATACTCTGCAGCTCTGGCTCGCTGCGCTGCCCACGCTTCCGGTCTGCAGTGTATGAGTTGTGAGTCATGAACCCTAGACCATTGGTGTCAACTGACATGCTCCCTTGCCTGCGCTGACCGAAGTCTCTTCTCCCGGCAATGCGACTCGTATTGAGCAGTGCAACCAGGAAGGAATCTCGTCGATTTAGACAAGTGGATGCATGGTATGTGTTGCGCGCTGCAGCGCCGGCAGGTCCCACTACCGTCATCGCATTTGACGTGCTTTGCTTGGTAGCGTTGGCACGGATGGCGTACAGGAGGCGCTCGAGTTCGCGGCATGATGGTTGATTGTGTGGGCGAGTTGATGGAAGATTGAGAAGGTCCCGGCGGCAGCGGTCCCACGCTAAACCTACCGGTATATTAGCAGGCACCGGCGGCAGCCCCGCTGTCGAATTCGATCGTTGACTTAGCACGTCCCCATTCTTCCCATGTTCCCCCCGGCGATCAACTCTTTACCACACGTTAGCACGAACGATTCAATCCTCATGTGCGTTGTCGAAAGCCTGTTACATTCGCTATGGCGAAGTCAAGATCAAACATGGCAATCCTCGCCGCCCTGGCTTACCTCAAGTGTTTGTTAGCCCACTAGGTTCATGTGTATAAAGTCGAAGCATGCTCGGTGCAGCAGACAGTCACCTCTCTCCAGATTCTCGCGTGATATAGACACTCGCTACTAGACCGGTCTAGTGTACGCATCATGGACCCCATCAGGATCGTCGTTGTTGGACTGGGACGTATGGTGAGTGACTTGCATACGTTCAACCTCTTTGCTTTCTGACCATCACACCAGGGCAAACGTCACGTTCATACCTTACTTTACAGAGTACCACGTGTCAAAGTGGTCGCTGTGTGTAGCTCAACACCGGAAGAAGTGCAGTGGGCAAAAGACAACAGCGAGTACAACGAGTTTGATATTGCAGTGTACAACAAGTACGATGACATGCTCAATCACCCCGGTCTGCAAGATGTGTGGATCTCCACTAGCACAGACGCCCACGCAAGCCAGTCGTTGTCTGCAATTGCCAACGGTTTGCATGTATAGTGCGAAAAGCCACTAAGCACAGATCTTGACGAGGTCAGTCGGCCGCGCTCATAGCGACTACCTGCTGACAATAATCAAGGCTCAATCGGTAGTCGACGCAGCGAAAATGGTGCCTCAGCTGAAATTCATGGCTGATTTCTCGCGACGTTTCGATGCCTCGTACCGCGATGCAGCCTTGAAGATCTACGACAAGAAAGCCATCCGCGAGCCCTTCGTGGTACGATCCAACACCTGCGATCTCATCGATGATACTGGATTCTTTGTTCGTTACGCTTCTCGTGATGGCGGGATCTTCGTCGACTGCGCCATTCACGACATTGATCTTGCGCTTTGGTACCTCGATAACCCTGTTGCAAAGGCTTGCTGGGCGACAGGCACACTGCAGCCCCATCCTGAGCTCAAACAATACGGTGACGTCGACAATTTTGTGAGAGTTGCTGAGCTCCACGGTGGTAAAACTGCGTACTTCTACTGCTCGAGGACGCAGGCTCATGGTCACGATGTCTGCACTGAGATCACCGGCACGAAGGGCAAGGTCATGGTGAATATAATCCCGAGGGCGTATAATGTGGTTCTTGCCGACAATTTGGGCATGCGTCGCGAAGTCCAGCCAGAGCATTGGCAGAGATTTGAGGATGCTTTCGCGCTTGAGGCGAACGAGTTTGTGGAATCTATCGTTCGGGATACGACGGTTCCACTTCCGATGCAGACGGGGATCACTGTCATGAAGATCGGAAGAGCTCTTCAGGAGGCATTGACGACCGGTGAAGTTGTGAGATTCGATGCGAGTGGAAACCCGCGAACAAACGTCGCTGCTTCAGGAGCATAACTGTAGCAAGATCTTGCATGATTAGATGAGTCACTTCTTGCAGACATGCTGATGAATTCGTCGTGTCGAATCTCAAATCTTTCCAGTAGACTTGATACTTGGCCCCAAATTCAGTACTCTGCTTGATGGAACGTCACTCGTTTGTGAGCCATCATCATCACCATCATCATCGTTCTTGATCTCCTCCCTTCATCATACCGCCGATGATCAAGATGTTTGACGCATACTGTGCCAATATCCGCCTCTTTATCACGTGTAATCGAGAGCATAGCTGAGCGGTCCGTCGTTCTTACGCAAACGATGAACCACATTAAGATGATACCATATGATCATTGGAAACGTAAAGTGAGTGCGATGCATGAACTCAGCTGCTTCGCTTCCATGAATTCTCCATCAGGATAAGCGCAATGTTCGCGCTCTTCCTTACCGAGCTCACGCGCCAAGGTGGTTGTTGTCGGTAGCTCAACGACCGGGAAAAAGCACTTCGCCCACTTTCCGAACCGAACCGAACCGCCCACCTGTACCGAAAGCCCATAGCCCACGACAACGGGAGAGCTGCGGCTCCTCTCCACGTACCGATAGTGAATCACCCCGAGGTACTCCCTTCCCCGCATGATCTGATACGTACAATCGATATTTAATAGCACCTTTGTCTACTATCTTTTGCATCATCTCATCTTCCTCACACATCATCTGCACATCCTTACACAATGGCACCACACGCTGAAGACCCCAAGCCAGACACTGGAGTCGATCTCATCCAACACGATCAGACTAAGACCTACGGTGACTGGCGCGATGACTTCCACCGCGACGGCTGCGCTGTTATCAAGGGCGTAGTCTCACATGAGCGAGCTGAATATTACAAGGCCAAGCAGATCGAATGGCTGCAGAACTTCGGACTAGGCTTCGATCCCAACGACAAGTCTACCTGGACCAAGGACCATCTCCCTGTCAGCTTCAAGGGAGGTATGTACTTTGGATACGGCAGCAACCATGAGAAGTTTGTCTGGGAAGCCCGCACAGAGCCCAAAGTTCTCGATGTATTCACCAAGCTTTGGGAAACAGATGAGCTTTTGACCTCGTTTGATGGCATGAACATCACACTTCCACGCCAAAAGGACATCACCTGGTCGCCATGGCCACACTGCGACCAGTCGCAGCTGCGAAAGGGAATGCAATGCGTGCAAGGCTTGGTCAACTACCAACCAAATGGGCCGAACGACGGTGGACTGGTTTTGATGAAGGGCAGTGCAAAGTTCTTCGACGAGTTCTTCAGTGTGGAGCGTATTGGTGCTCAATCAGTGGACGCGCCCCCACCAGAGATGAAGTTCATCGATCACTTCCGCTTCAGCGAGGAACACGTCAAATGGTTCGAGGAGCGAGGATGCAAGATCGAGAAGATCAACATGGAGGCCGGCGACATGGTACAGTACTCCGGAGTAACACTTGTGAGATTATAATAACACGTAGCAGGTTCTTTGGGATAGCAGGACGATGCACTGGGCCTTGTTCCCAGAAGGTGATCTTATCCGCCATGTACAGTACATCTGTATGACTCCAGCGCGATTTGCCAACAAGAAGGACCTTGCTTTCAAGGCGGAACTCTTCAATACCTATCAGGGTACTACTCACTGGCCGCACTGCAACATCCACCCTGCTCGTCCACCAATGCGCGATGGAGAGATCGACAAGCACAACAGAAGTGAGCCATTCGAGAAACCTGTAGTCACAGATCAGATCTTGAAGCTGGCAGGTGTCAAGGCATACTGAAAGACATGTGGGAATAAATAGCGAATTCAAAGTCACATCAGCTTCAACTACTCGTGTTTGCACACTTGCAAAGTATGAATGACTAGTTGCACCGCTTACGTCCGTCTAAAGTACAACCTTGTTAGGCGCCTCCTGCTCCTCAGGCTCGTCGAAGATATTGATACTCCAGCGAGGCTTGTTGGCGGTGTACGGCACATTGTACCTTCTGCGGCCCTGGTGCTCATCCGAAAACTTTTGGATAGCAGCGACATCTTCTTCGCTAAGTTCAATCTCCTTGAAGTTCTCTGCGATCCTGGAGGGGGTAACAGACTTGGGAATGACCGAGTGACCGCCGACCTGGCTCCAAGCCAAAATAACCTGAGCGGGTGTAGCGCCCTTCTTCTCGGCGATAGCCTTGACCTCAGGACGTGTGATGAGGAGTGGGATGTTGAAGAAGTTGTTGCCGAAAGCTGAATAGGCGGTGATGTGAATGTTCTTCTCCTTGGCGTAGGCGATGAGCTCCTTGCTAGGAAGGATGGGGTGACGCTCAATCTGGTTGACAGCAGGAATGAGGTCGGTCTTCTCGATCAGAGCTTTGAGGTTCTTGTATGTGAAGTTCGATACACCGACAGAGCGGACCTTGCTCTTAGGGAGCTTATTGACAGCCTTCCATGTTTCGCTGTTGGGGACAGAGTTGTCGATGTTTACTTCATTCGCGTCTGCTGTGGCAGGGAACAGATCAGAGTGAGGATCCTTTCCGGGGCCAAAGTTAACTGGCCAGTGGATGAGATAGAGATCGAGGTAGTCAAGCTCAAGCTCGGCAAGAGTGTCGTCGAGAGCAGCTTCGACATGCTCAGGGTTGTGCTGGGTGTTCCAGAGCTTCGATGTGATGAAGATGTCCTCACGCTTAAGGCCGGGAATGTCCTTGAAGGCACGCTTGATGCCTTCAGCGACCTCCTTCTGATTCTCGTAGCTGATTGGTGCGAAAATTGTTAGTCAACTTTCTAAACCGCAAGTTGTGGGGAAAAGGCCATAGCTCCTTGAAGGTCTCCACCGAGGGGCATCCCAGCTTCGACTTCCACCAAACTATGGCCTTCGTCTGTGGGGTTGCCATGGTAGCCATGCTGGCGTGAGTGGCGGAAGGACCCTCAAGGGACTGGGCCATGGGCAACGTGGAATGTGTCAACCTACATCTTCGCAAGATCCTGAAACATCAGTCAGCAAGCAGGTTCAGAAGCCAAAAGCACGGCTCACGTAGGTCGTGGTAACGGGGAGGTCGCGCAGGATCCAGCTGTCAAGCAACGGCTCTCAGGGTCCAACGATCTGCAGGGTCACTTACGAGGTGCCTGTAGCCAATCTTCAATGCCTCGTAGACACCATTGCCAACCTCGCCAGGAGCAGCTTGCCAGGTGCCGTATCCCAACTGACTGTTGTGCGCGCGTCAACAAGGTCCTTACGATATCTCGATAGCAAGCCAACATACGGGATCTTGTAGCCAGTGTTGAGGGTGACGGTCTTTCCGGAAGACATTCTGAAGATAGTGTAGGATTTGAGGGGTGTGAAAGGAGTATAACGGACTGTTAGAGGGCTCGGAATCAAGCGCGAGATGTTCCTTCTTATGTGCTCCATAGCGACGGTTCTCGGCCGTCAGGTCGGCTCAATGGCATTATGTGCTCGTCGCAGGATTTGTCCCATCGCGCGGGATGTTGTTCATAAACAGCAAAGTGCAGTACCATGTTGGCTGGGATCTGGGTCTTAGCTGTAGATGGCGGGATAATTCGTGCTCTCGCGACGACGAGATACCCCGCTGGCGTGCTCGCGTGGGGCTTCGAGCTTGGGGCCCGGTAGGAAGTATGCCGAACACACCTCAACACCTTCATAGCCGTTTGAAAAATATCAAAAGCCGTGCAAACGATCCTCAGAAAGCCTTCCGTCGTTCCAGTTCACGATGTGAGCAAGCCCATACGCAGCACCGTATTAGCGCTGCGATATCAACAGCTGGAGGCCTTGACTACCAAACATGCACACTGAGTTTGTAACGGAGACCCTCCTCTTGCAGCCATCATATTGGCTTCACAGAACGTTGCGGTCGTGTAAGCTTAACATGAACGGTCAATAGTGGCCGGAGAACAACCCCATGTCATTGGGAACGAGTCGAGGGTGCGTTCTCAAATTCGGGCGATCTTCGAAGTCGCGCTTCTGAGATTTGCGATGAGCTCTGTACATCGGCTACACCTTCGGAGAACGTACGTTTGGGCTGCATTGTTGGTGTTTGAAGACTGTTTACTCTCAGGGGGCATTGCGAAGTGCGTTGAGAGAAAGGTAGTTGCAATTTCAGGGTCCTTGACGTCACCACAAACAGCGGTGCACGCACCGACCAGTGATGGACCAAACACTAAGACGGCAAAGCCAGACTTGTCAATCGATTGCTTGCCTATGTTGAAGCACCTCGCTGCACGTTAAGGCTGTTACGTTACAACCCGCACCCCACAATGTATCCTGAGTATCCTGCTGCACAGCTCGTCGTTCTTCCTCACAGGCATCCAGCCCCAAAGTACGCACACATCGCACGCAAGGTAGTCCTTCAAGCAGAGTCCGCGAACCATGCATGCGACTACGCCTTTGCCGCTGTGAGTCGCATGGTAGGGTCTACGTCCATCATTCGCATGACGAGATCTGCGAATACCAGATCTAGTCCAGGCCAAGTTTCGAAAGGTAGGCGAGGGTTTGACCGCAATCCGAGGATATTCAGTCCTTTGGTTTGCAAGACCCCGCATCGCCGCAACGATATCACCATGGATCTGCATCAGAGTCGAGATGGAGGCCCAATTGGAGATGACACAAGCGAAGGTTTGATTTCCTTCGGTCTATTTCAATGATTAGCGTTGGCGTACCGGATATACCTCTGTCTGCTTCGAATTGGTCGGCGAGCCTAAACATAGAGATATGGAGAGAGTAGAGAACAACAAAGGTTGGGAAGAATGGAAAGAAGCAAAGAAACGCTCGCAAGGAAGACTATTAACAGGTTATGAAAGCAGTGACATCTATTACAATCGAGGCCGTCTCGTACAGGAATGTGCGGTTGCTGTGACTTCTTACTTCGTCAGAATGCCTGCATCTGTAGCCAACTATGGGGAGTCGCCCCCAACTCCCACTGGGCGCTACTCCTATGAAAATGCTCTCAAAAATCCTCCTTTAGTAATGTTCGTCTCCCGTCACCTGTCTCCCGTCACCTTTCGATGGCTTTCGTCGTTTCGGCGAAGTTGGACGCCCTCTTCGATACACTGGATGTGAGCCGGGTTGATCTCTTTCGCACGGCTCTACACGCCGCATATATGGCCGTGACGCGATCAGATGAAAGTTGAGCCCGACAAGCAGCTAAAATGATGTTTTGATGAAAGTAGAGCGTTCTGATGTGTGCAGACTATTTGTATGGGCCCGTGGGGAAAGCACGGACTGCCGCAGTCCAGTGCAGGCGCGACATGCAAGGCGTTCAACACTCTCTGCCGCGTCGATTTCCTTATGTCAGCGCCAAGTAAGCAGCAGTACGGCTAATCTTCTCTTCTCTGCGTCTTTGTCATGTCTAGGTACCTATCCAGCTGTAAGTGCAATGGGATATCTGCACGTATCGCCAACTGTGGCCGCCGCGCTCGCTCCCTTAATCCTATGAATTCTCTGGAAGACCTTCCTGGAACCCAGTATCCTGCCGGTTTTGCCAATCGTTGGTCTCGATCGTTCACAATGGTTCGCGTGGCCTAGAACGATACACAGGGTTTTCAACAGCTACCGAGAAATCTATGGTGAAGCCTACGAGAAGGTATGTCCGTATGTCGTCTTCTTATTATCGAATCTGGGCCGTGGGTGGCGGTCCTGACCCATAGAGAAGTCGGACACAAGTCGTATGCAGGAATGAAGGTGGTGAGAGTTTTTCAATATTGACCAACACGAATTGAATGCATACAGCCATCTACTGGCTGTCTCTGCTGTTGCATCTACCTTCCTCCGTTCAACGCGCCATCGGCTGCCCATTCTTTCGGTATCTGTGCTGACAGTATCAATAGTATCTGTCCAAAGGAAAACCATGTATTTTGCCTGAATTGAACAACATGCGTGTTGTGATCCCCAGTTCGCAGGGCCAATGGCTTGTAGACCAACCAGACGCTATTCTGAGTTCACTAGTGCGCCAAAACGAGATGCTCCAAACCAAACATACGTTTCCAATAGTAAAGATGGCGGACCAACCTCACCATGCCCATGTCGTCAAGACGGACCTTACGCGAAGACTTGGCTCACTTTCTGGAGAGATCTGGACGGAGTTATCGGCAGCACTAGACGAGCACTGGGGAACCGATATCGAGGAGTGGAGAAAATCAACGTCTTCCAGACGATGTTGCGTGTTGTGACAAGAACTTCAAACAGGGTTTTTGTTGGTGAGCGTATGTGTAAGTTTCGTCTTCGAAATGTGTGCGAGGCCATTGCTCACAATTGCGCAGGCACCAATGAAGCGTAGCTGAACCTGTGTACTGTCTTTGCACAAGATGTACCTGTGGCAGGAGTGTTCATCAAAATGTTTCCCGCTCTGCTCCATCCGCTCCTGGCTCCGATCATAACGCTGCCGAACCGCTACCACAACTACAAGATACGACAGTTGCTGCGTCGCGAGATCTTGCGAAGGCTAAAGATCGCCGAGCGCGGTGGCAACGATGCTCCCAATGATTTCCTTCAGTGGTACATTACATACGCGAAGAAATCCTTAGAGCCAGAAGAGAGCACCCCGAAATATCTGTCAGACCGTATCGCTACTGTCAACTTTGCGGCGATTCACACTTCAACCTTCACTTCGGTGAACGCCATTTACCATATTGTCAGCTCTCCTGACATGGCCACAATGCTGTCTGAGATCCGAGCGGAGGCTGTATCCGTCATGCCAGCTCCTGCCGAGAAGTGGAGCAAGTCAAGCGTTCAAAGTATGACTAAGACCGATGCTATCCTGCGCGAGTTGATGCGGTACTCAACCTTCATGGCCAGTACCTTGGAGCGCACAGTGGTTGCCAAAGAAGGCATCACCACACCTGACGGACTCCGTATCAAGCGAGGAAATACCGTTGCCGTCCCGGCATTACCCGTCCACCACGATCCTACGATCTACCATGATCCAAACAACTTTGCACCGTTTCGCTTTCTCAGACCCACAGGAGAAGACAGCCAGTAACAGCAGGGAGAAGATCGGAAGACACCAAGTACCAACACAGTCGACACCTCCCTTGCGTTCTTGTCGTTTGGACATGATAGGTATGTCTGTCCGGGACGCTTCTTGCTGCCAATGAGATTAAACTCCTCCTCGCGTACATTGCGCTTAAGTATGATATACAACCGCTGGAACGCCGCCCAGATCCCAGTCCGTATGGAAGTACGATGACGCCAGATCCGAAGGTATCGATCAAGATCAGGAGGAAGAAAGAACAGATCAAGGGGGACCAGTAGTACTGGAGTCACCAGTATTGTGCCAAAATCATCTCCCGCGATGTATTGCGACGATTACTCTCATACTGAGCGCAGATCAATTGGCGATCGTACCATACATGGTTTGCTGCCACTGGGTTTGGCTGACATGTACTTCGACTTCAAGGGGATCTGGCGATTCCGATGCTTTTTCGAGATGACCAGTCTTCAGGAAATCTAGCAGTACCTCGATGTACTCTCGGTTCGAAACCCAGTCGATTGTGTGGTGAACAGGAGTTACAGTGTTCGGCGCGAAGCTCACGGGGTTCGAGAACTTATGAAACCTTATTGTACAGGACGTAGAGCGTTTGACACCTCTGTGCATCGGACATGTCGAAGCACATTTCAAAATCGGAAAGACTTATTGTAATTGTGAAAAAGGTACCATCCACCCCGACTCTCCCGGAGATTCACGATCGCCCCCAGAAAACAACCGCGTTGCCAGTTTGGTCTAGGGTTCTCGTGCAATGCCATCGTACATAGCGTGATAAGTTTGTCGACTTCGCATCACCCTGGTCGGAGTCTTCCAGTAATCAGATCTTATCCTATGTCAATGCAGTGTGTTGATGTGCTGCAGCTATGTGGTCAACGACATGTAGTAATAACAAGCGATAATTTTGGGTGTAGCAAGAACGACCAGCCGTTTAAACAGAACCAGAACGCCGACCATGCATTTGTGGACCAAGGCAATAACAGCTACCTCCAGCGCGACCTTCCCGCGTAACAAGGTACCTTAAAGTAACTCCTCAGAGAGTCTACTCGTACTCTGAGCGCACCTTCTTCGCTCTCCTCTTGTTTCCCTTGAAATGCTTCTTGCTGTTCAGCCTCAAATCGGTAGGGTCGACATCCATGTTCAGCGCCGTCATCGTCTTCAGTTTCCTGCCGCTCAGCTCCTTGCCCTGCTCACTGTACCTGTAGTTGAACGGCTTATTCACGTGCGCCATGCCCTGTCCAGGGCCGAAGAACTTCTTGTCCATGCGTTGCGACTTCTCGCCAGTCTTGGGAGCCAAGCCGAACTCATCGTCGTCCATCAGCGTCTCTGCCTCGGCGGCTTCGGTCATACGTGCGAGACGTGCGCGGCGCTTCTCGGGCAGATGCGCAGCGTCGTAGAGCTCGCGGTTGAAGTGCTTTGCGTCAATGGGCGGGTCTCGTGGAGGTGGGTGGCAGAATAGAAGTTTGCCCTTGACGTAGTCCTTGAGGATGTAACGTGCGGCGCGCGACTCGTCTGGCTGACCAAGACCTTGGGTCTGGAATCCACGTGCGATGGCATAGGCGCGCAGGACTTCGTCTGATGTAGGGGTGCCAGTTCCGCCTTCCTCGAGCGGACGGACTTCGATCTTCATACCGTAGATGGCCTCAAGGAATGGTTGCGGGATACGTTGCGCGACGAGTCCACCAGGCCCAGTGTATTCTCTCAGCTGGTCGATGGGTAGGACGCCGGCGCAGACGAGCTCAGCCTTGGTCGCCGCGAAGCTAGGGAAGACTAGACCGGGACAATCGCAAAGAACGACCTTGTCACTGAGGTGGATAGTCTGGAAGTGCTTGGTCTTTCCAGGTGTGGCTGAGACTGATACCTTCTTTGCGCCAATGAGGGCGTTGATGGTGGACGATTTACCGACGTTGGGGTATCCGACCAGACCGATCGAGGTCTTGCGAGGCGGGCTGTCTGGTCCAGTATCGATCTCAGGCGCATGTTCGAGGAAGAGCGCCTCGAGCTCGTCGGTGGTCAATATCCTGGTTCGCTCGTCTCCGTCCGCCAGTTGAACGCCCTCACCAGGTGTGTCGACTGTTTCTTCGTCCACCCACTTTTCTTTCTCTTCTTGCTTGTCTTGCAAGTCAATCTTCTTCGCTTCCTTGGCAAGATCGTCGGCCTCGTCCTCGACGTCCTCCTCCTCGTCCTCTTCTTCGCTCTCACCCTCGTCCTCCTCAGAGGGGTCCTCTGCCAATTCTCTCAGCTCGTTCATCTCCTTCGCCAACTCGGCCGAGAAGAACTTGTAGTTGATGTTGTTCTCCTCAAAATAGTCGGCCCATGCTGTGCGCTGCTCCAGTGTCATCATATCCGCCTTGTTGACGAGCAACAAATTGTTCTTCTTCGAATCCACCTCTTTGACGTAGACCTCCAAATCCTCTGATCTGAAGAGGAGCGGGTTTCGCGCATCCACAATCTGGACGACCAAGTCTGACCTTTCAATGACACGCCACAGCTGCCTCCAGACCTCAAGGTTACGCTCAAAGGGTGTTGTGAGAAGGTCGTTGTTCTCTGTAAGCTCAGCGAGACCGCGCCTCCACTGCAGCATTGCCTCCTTCTCGCGTGTGTCCAATTGCTGCGGTGTTGTCTTGGAGTCCCACTTCGGTCGGCGCGGGACAGTCAGTTTGTGCCTGTTCTCCTTCTGCCTCTTGACAATGTTGCGCTCCTCGTTCGCGGACAGCAGATACGGGTTCTTCTGGTCCTTGTGGATGATCTTGACGTTGTTCATCTTCTCTGCGGTGAAGTCGGTGCCGGCCAGCTCTGCGGTCTCCAGGAACTCGTCGAGGTCGCCCTGCTCCGTAACGGAGCGCATCTTCACCCATGATGCCTCCTTCTTGTCGTTGGTAATATACTGTCGTAGGTCAGTAACGTGCACCAGAATGCGACCAGCCTGTCACGACTCACCTTCTCACCAGTCTGGTGGTTCGTCCGCTCGATACCGGTCTGGAAGGTACCGCGGCGCATGTCAGCGCCCTTTCCCTTGCCAAACCGGTCGTTCATGAGACTGTTTCCCAGGCCCACGGCCTTCTTTGACTTTGCGAGCACCATCTCTGCGACTGTGCGTGGGTATCTGTGGGGTGGTGTTGGTGGCAGTCGTGTGCCCGTGAGGGGTGTGTAGCGTCGCTCTGAAATTTGCCCCGCGAACCCGATGTCATTCACGGCTCCACTAAAAAGTGAATTTAGTACTTTTTACGGACCATTTCTAAGCGTGCGTTCCCCCAGCTTCCAAGTCCGCCACTAGACTTCCTCTCGACCCTCACGAGATCGCCCAAAATAGCCCGCCATGCCTCGTCGCAAGTTCATGTAAGCAGCAGAGACGCTGCATCAGAGTTCTTGCCGCGAGCACCCCGCTAACCCACACCCAGCGACAAGAAGACCGCGATCAACTACCGCCTCGTGCACCGCGCCCAAAACGACCCCCGAATCCACGATGAAGACGCCCCGCAGATGGTGTTCGCGGAGACCGCACCGGCCAATCTGCGCGAAGGCGACGAGCCCGCTGGCAGTTCGCGCGCATCACAGTACTCGTCAGCCTCCCGGGCCTCACAGTTCTCTTCGGCGACCGGACGCAGTAAGATCAAGTCCAGGGGAGACCTAGAGAGCGAGTATGGAGACAGCGTGCGGGGAAACGAGGGCGAGGCTGCCAACTACGGCATTTTCTACGACGACAGCAAGTACGACTATATGCAGCACATGCGCGACCTGAACTCGGGCGGAGGAGACGCACACTTCATTGAGGCCAAGGAGGACAGGAAGAAGGGAAAGGGGAAAGCGTTCGACCTCGCAGATGCGCTAAAGAACGCCTCGCTTGACGACAGGCAGAGCGACGCGGGCTACAGCATGAACAGCACCGTGAGCAGCGTCAGCGACGTCTTCGGCGAGGACATGGCACCGTCAGAATTTGTGCGCAAGACTACATACCAGGACCAGCAGAACATCCCCGACGCGCTCGCTGGCTTCCAGCCGGACATGGACCCACGCCTGCGAGAAGTGCTCGAGGCGCTTGACGACGACGCCTACGTAGACGACGACGAAGACATCTTCGACTCTCTGCAACAAGACGGCTTCGAGCTGAACCAGCGCGAATTCGAAGCTGCCGGCCAATTCGACGCAGACCGCGACACACTCGACCGCTTTCTGGACGAAGACGACGAAGGCTGGGAGTCAGACGACACGGTCCGCGCATCCTCACCTTCACAAAAACCCAAGCCTGCTGAGCCTCTGCAGCCAGGCGAGCTCCCAGCGCCCGACGAGGCACCTCCACTGGCAGACGCAGGCGACATGGCATACATGGAAGAGTTCAAGAAGTTCAAAAACGACGTCAAGGCCAACAAAGCGCCCAAGCCAGCGGCACCGAGCGACATGCAATCCTCCATCATGACTGGCGCATCGGCGTTGACTGCTGGAGGGCGGCGCAAGAAGCGCAAGGGCGCGCTCACAAGCACATCTGGATATTCCATGTCCTCTTCTGCGCTGCACAGGACCGACGCACTCTCACTGCTGGACGAGCGCTTCGAGAAGATTGAAGAGGAGTACGCAGACGACGGCTTCGATTTCCCCGACGACGCATCCATGGTCTCCGGCATGTCGAAGATGTCTGGTCTGAGCAAGATGAGCGGCATGACTGGTATGAGCCAGTGGAGTTCTAGCGAGGCGCCTCCCCTGCGCTCTGACTTCGACTCCATCATGGACGACTTCCTCGGCAACCATATGACGGTCGGCAAGGCTGGACGACACGTGCGAAAGGGCAAGGTTGCAACTGGTATGGAGCAGCTCGACGAAGTCAGGGGCGGATTGGGCAAGGCGAGGATGAGCGAGAGGTCACAGCAGAGGTATGGCGCTTCGAAGGCTCAATTCATTTGAGTGGAGAGATGTCTGTGGAGCGATGATAGTGTTGCATTACATGGCGTTCGAGGAATATCAAAAGATAGACATGATGGGAGGGACATAGGAGCCATTCTCCTGCTAGCTATACCTAGCTGCTTCGCTGACGAGGCACCAAACCTGTTGAGCCTGGCGGTTCTTTTCGGCTGGACAATGCCTCTTCTTCGGCAGCACCACGAACGACGTGGGGTAGTCACTCAAGGCCGTTTGCATCTTCTTCTTCTTCCCTTGCACAAACCCATCTTGACGATACCACATGAAGTCGGATCGTATCCACTCGGCCCCTTCACCAGCCGTTGCGCTTCCGAGGTGCAACAGAGCTTCGCGTCCCAATTGGAAGTGAGTGTGGGGCGGCTTGCACTTGGTCTGCGTATACCAATTGCTCTTGGTATCCAGTTCGACGCAGTTGCTTGCTTCGGCAGTGTTCTGGAAATTCTGATGCAAAATACGTCAACCCCTGAAGTCTTGCTACACCTGAACAAACACACAGCCGATGCTAATTCCAGCTCAGCATGAATCCCGCTCAGAGCTCGGGAAACAGCAGCGATCTCTGCTGGAGGATCGACGGGGCCAACGGGCAAGTCGTCGTCTTTAGACACGTCTAAAAGATTATGATATTCCTGAGGAGGTTCAAAAGGAAAGTCGTGAGGCAGCTGGTATTCCATCTTTTGTATCGAAAGATGAGAGATGAAAAGCGAAGGAATCTCAAAGTCACTCATGTTATCTACTCTAGCACTCGCAAGAGGGCAGGAAATGCATCGTGACTTCCTCTCCTGTGAAGACCGGCAATCAGAAAGCCGGACAGGAAAGTGCACCCAGCTGCTGCCTCACAGAACTCGACGCCGTACTCGGTCCTACCCAATCCCTCAATATGTGATCTCGTTTTGATCGCGCTTTGTGTGGAGAAGGACTGTGTTCTTGCTTCTATTCTGCTTCTCCCGTGTTCGCGTGGCGTGTTCAAAGGTTCCAGTTTGTCAGAGCATTCGAAGCACAACAAATCTGTACCCGACCTCGTCCTCTTCTCTATCGTTGCATTGACTGACACTATCGTAGTATTTTCCAAACGAAATATACGATTGCGGGTGGTGGACAATAGGGCAATCCACCGAGTGACCCGCAATGTATGCGAACAATCACCTCATCCTTGCAGTGCGAGATGAGACGAACAAGTGATGCAGTGACGAATCTGTTGAACATGGCATTCTGCCATTTTATGTAACGTTGTAACGCTGAATGCGTCAGTCGACGCGACTGCCGCTTCTACACGATACTACAGCTCACCTCAGGCAGACGCCTCACCTCATACTGCTGTCTCGATCATTGCAAGCAGCAACCTGCCGACACTCAAGACCACGAGATTTATACTTGGCATTTTGCAATACGGGGCGCTCCGTTACCAGCCGACACAGGTGCGGCGCGTTGGCACGTGAGAACGAGCGTTCATTGCAGTACCTGCTATGAGCGATAGGCCGGAGTCGGAAACGGTGTAACAGAACAGAAAAGTTCTGGTATTCGACATGTGCGCGTTGTGGTGCGCCGTGGTCCAGGATGACTGGCTATGGGCTTTTCTCATAATACCGGTAGCAGGGCGAATGCGCTTCTATCAGAGCTAGACGCCAGAAACTGTGCATATGCACGCCAAGATACCCTTCTCTAATCATGTGCCTCTAACCTGCCTGCCTTGCACCCCCTCTGCACCTATATACAGAAGTAAGAGAGAAAAAGAGACTAGCAGTAGGCTCTACGCATAAAAAAGTCCTAGTATACTCCTTTTCAGCGCATTCAGCGAACTGTGATTGTTACGCATCAGGTTTTCAGAGGTGTGGCTAGCGTCTAGCGTGCTACAGGTGTTTTGGGAATAATTATAGCGCGGTGCTCACCGCCCGCATCCATTCGCCAACATGGTTCTCTACAGCTTCTACATATTCGACCGGCACAGTAAGCACACAATCAGCCCCATATGATCGAGCAAACCTAACACGCCCCAGCGGAGTGCATATACAGCCGGCGCTGGACCCCGCGCCCATCCTCCTCCGGTGCGACCACAGCCTCAAAGTCCACGCGCCCAACCTCCGCCGCATCGCTCTCCTCCGCAACGCCCACCCACCCCAACGATGGCACCGTCGCACCCCACAAAGGGCTCTCGCACGCCGACGACGAAAAGCTGATCTTCGGGCTCGTCTTCTCGCTGCGGAACATGGTAACGAAACTCGGCGGGGCTGACGACACATTCCTCTCGTACCGGACAGGCGAATACAAACTGCACTACTACGAGACGCCGACGCGAATGAAGTTCGTGATGCTCACGGACACCAAGGCGCCGAATCTCCGCCAGTATCTGTACCAGATCTGGGCGAATCTGTATGTTGAGTATGTGGTTAAGAATCCATTGGCACCGATGGAACATCCGGGGGGTGTGGGCGTGAGTAATGAGTTGTTTGAGAGGGGGCTGGAGGCTTTTCTTAGCGCGGTTCTGCCAGCATGAAGCATCGGGGCGACTGTGCAATGGAGTTATAGGGAAGATGGGGTAAGACACAAAGAAGAGACCCATGAGAGCATGTCAAGGCCTGTTGCGCTGAGTGGTAGCGCCTACCCGGGCTTTCGATAGGTCGTCATGCGTAGAGGATCCAGTAGTAGATGCAAGCCGAGAGCCTTGGAACGGACGAGCACCAACAAACGTCAAAATGCATGTCGTTCATTCATGAGTCTACAAACCCCGAAGATGGGTGCGGGGTAGCTCAGGGATGCAGCTCTGGAGCTCTACATCAATCGAGAGTTTGTTGCTTGCATATGTTTACTACGCGCAGCGCAGTGATCGACACGCAGCCGCCATTATCGTCGCCAGTGGAGGCTCATGCAACGTCAGCGAATGGGGGAAGGAATTGCCGTGCAGCAGCCGCCATGATGTCGTTCGTGCTCTGGGGATAAACGTCGCCAAGCAGTCATGCAGCGGGACGACTGCGGTGGCTCGTTCACAGCGAACGCAAGTGATTGATCACGGCCTGATGCCGAAAGACTTTTTGCAGCCACAGAGCCCCTCTCATTCCCCTCCCAGGCGCGCTGCATTGTGTAATATTGAACCCTCTGCCCGGCATATCAGTGATCAGTGCAGCGCTCATCTCACTGACGCATTGTCGACTACCTCGAGCTAGCAACCCAGCTCCCCATATTATCCCTGCTCTAGTCTCGTATCATCGCCGCCCGCCCTTATCATCGCTCTGTAGCACCTATGTCGTCTATGTCGCAACCGCCTGAGCACCCCGCAACCCACAACTCCTCGACCTCGACGCCCTCGACGCCCGCCGCCGACAGCAGCGCCCAGCATCCCGGCCTCTACACCTCACGCCCCACCCTCGACGTCCCCGCCGCCTCCGACGACGCTCGCCCAGCGCCCGTCAAGTACATGTGCGCCGCCCGCCCGCTGCTGCGTCAATGCTGCCCCGCGGAGGTGCTGACAGATTGGCCAGGTCAACGCCCGCATACCAAAGCCCGCTCCGACACCACCGCCGAGCCGCCTCGAGCACGAGACGAGTGAAGGTAGTACACCACGATATACTGTCTCGTATGACGTCTGACCGCCCAGGAAACGCTCAATGCGCGCTCCGAGTACAGCAACAGCGAAGATGACGGCACCGCCCAGCACCGCATCAACCAGTACCTGATCAAGCAGGAGATTGGCCGCGGCTCGTTTGGCGCCGTCCACCTCGCCGTCGACCAGTACGGCCAGGAGTATGCCGTCAAGGAGTTCTCCAAGTCGCGGCTGCGCAAACGCGCCCAATCGAACTTGCTCCGCCGCCCCAGCAATCGACGACGCGCCCTGCCCGCCGGCATTGGCTTCAACTCTCCGCTGCACCGACACTCGTCCACCGAAGGCGAGAACAATGCGTTTGAATTGATCAAGGAGGAGATCGCCATCATGAAGAAGCTCAACCATCCCAATCTGGTGTCCCTAATCGAAGTGCTCGACGACCCAGAGGAAGACTCGCTGTACATGGTCATGGAGATGTGCAAGAAGGGTGTAGTGATGCAGGTTGGCCTCGAAGAGCGGGCGGATCCATACAGCGAAGAACAGTGCAGATGTTGGCTGCGAGACATGATCTTGGGCCTTGAGTACCGTACGTCGAAAGCAGGCACGTTTCCACAAGCGGCAGCTAACCTGCAGTCTAGTTCACGCGCAAGGTATCATCCACCGTGACATCAAGCCCGACAATTGCCTCATTACCGAAGACGATGTGCTCAAGATTGTCGACTTTGGCGTGTCGGAAATGTTTGACAAGGACGGCGAGATGAAGACCGCGAAGTCTGCGGGGTCGCCAGCGTTCATGCCGCCTGAGCTTTGCGTTGCGAAACACGGACACGTCTCTGGCAGAGCTGCTGACATATGGTCTATGGGCTGTACGCTATATTGTTTGCGATTCGGCCGGATACCGTTCGAGAAGCACGGCATGATCGAATTGTATCAAGCGATTCGGATGGATGAGGTCGAATTTGACAGCGACTGCAATGAAGATCTCCAGAACCTGCTCCGTCGACTGCTCGAGAAAGATCCCAAAAAGCGGATAAATATTGAAGAGCTCCGAGTAGGTCTCCATAGGCAGAGATCATCTTTGTTTGCTGACCGGTCCAGGAACACCCTTGGGTCACACGAAACGGCGCCGATCCTCTCCTTCCTAAGTCCGAAAACGTCGCCATTATTATAGAACCGCCCACTGATGAAGAAGTCAATGCTGCGATTACCGGGAACATGGGCCACCTGGTCACAGTGGTATGGTTTGGTCCGCCCTTGCACATTCGAAGACATTACTGACAGCGACAAGGTTCAAGCAGTGAAGCGCTTCAAACAGCTGCTCTTCAGACGGCGACCGGAGCGTCTGGAAGGTATACTTGGAAGTGCCTCAAGAATTGTACAACCTCCACTCTCAATGAGACCCAACATACGAAAGGCGAAGTCGCAGGAAACAGACAACCGGCGGCCTGTCGAAGGAGTGCTCGCCTCAGAAGGCGTTCATCGAGACGTTGACAAGCACAGCAGTAAGCTTTTAGATCGATGCGGCGGTGCTTGGCTAATAGATAAAGGCTTCCGTGAAGAGGCTTTTGCGACGCAAACGCCTAAGCGTTCGACAATCATGAGAGCCAATGCGCCCAGCTCGCTGAGCCCAGGTGACGCCAACGTAATTCATGATAACATGTCTCACCGACCTTCCGTCACACCTTCCATATCCACACCCAATACTCTAACCTCAGGACCCTCGACACCGATTGGTAAAGGCCACGCACACGATCCTCTGGAAGATACGCTTTACCTAAACATCGGCACTGGTGAAGATTCAGCAAGCGCAGATACCTTCTTTGTTTCGGAATCACCCTCTAACGTCGATATCAACGTTTACGAAGCAGCTTACGAGGAAGAAGTCCAACGCATCATCAACCAACGCAAAGACCAGCACCGCAGCCCAACACTCTACCTCACCCGCCGCGTCGAGGACATCAAGCGCATCCGCGACAGCGACTGCGTCTTCGACGAAGGCAAGGACGTCGGCCGCGGCCTGAAAGGCGGGTTCAAGGACTTCGTCAAGAAGACCAAGGAAGACATCGAGGCCCGCGGCGAGCTGCAGAAGCTGCAAGAAGGCAAGGAGGGCAAGCTCGGCCGCACGATGCGCAATGTGCGAGAGGCTAAGCGCCTTGTTGAGGAGGCCCGCGAGCGTGTCAAGATCGAGGACCGCGAGCGTGAGCGCGAGAGGAGTAGGAGTTCCACGCCTGTTCCGCGGAACAACAGCTCCGGGAGCGTGCAGACGCGCATAAGCAGGAGTGGGACGCCGGTCGGTGGCGGTGTTTGATCTTGCATCTTGATCTTGCATATACATACATGGAGTCTTGGGCACACGGCGTTTAAGGTACTTGTATGATGACGCGAAGATGGATTGCATGAGCTGAGCGGGCTTGGCTTCGCATCACATACATGCATGAGGCTTGTGACGAGCGTGGTACTTTCTGAACCTGAGAAACAATCAACTATCACTTCTAATCCACCATAGCCATGTCTTCTCATGACTCAAGCTGGGGTACCCAACATAGACCGAGCAGCGGGTATGGCGACGCAGCGCAACCTCCCGCACCGGTGGCCCATCGTTGTCGTTCCGGCATACGACATAGCCAGAGCATCAAGTACATCGACGTCTTGATCAGGCACAACATGGACCTCTCTTACCCATCAAATCTCCAAAGCCAATGGCTCCCGCCGAGCCCTGACGTTCCTTCCGAGTCTGCCGGCAGTTCCGGCAATAAGGTAAGACCCTTCTGACAAGCATTTGTTTGCTCGGAATCAACCCCAATGCAGCAGGCATAGACGAACGCCAAGGCGGTATGTAGCAAATTTGCATCTGATTAGATCTAGATAAGATTATCGGCCAGGCAGCTTGACCACTCCTATGGTACGCACCCTAACTTGCCCCACTCCCTAACTCCTTGGGGGATCATCCGTCCAGTAGTTGTTGGAGATCGCCTCGTGTTTGGCAGTCTGGAAGGAAGGAACTAACCAAACAGCTCCACATCAGGAGATCATTCGCCATCCTCACCTTCACCGTACAAATACAAGCCTTACCTCACGTCCTTGATCCAGGAAGCTTTGCGATATCTTGTCTTGCTTGCGACCACACCGGTTGCCTCTGCGCTTCAGTATGGCGTCCTCACCTGAAGACGACATCAAGCAGATGAACGATGACAGCAAGAGCGTCACGCCCGTCGATAAGCCGATTCTGAGTGACAACAAATCGCCCGGTGTCGCCCGCATTGAAGTGCTCAACGCTCACACCTCACTTGTCAACCGCTGCTTCATCTTCTTCGGTCTCTTCCTGGTTGCCTATGCGTACGGTCTCGATGGCAGTCTTCGCGGCGTGTACCAACCTTACGCCACTGCTGGCTTTGAGACGCACTCGACGCTTGCTACCATCGGTCAGTCTACCACCGTAGCCCTGCCCGTCCAAGGCCTCCAACTAACAGCTCGCGCAGGTGTCCTGCGAAGTGTGATAGCTGCTGCTGCTCAGCCAACGGCTGCAAAGATTGGTATATTTGTACACTCCGCAACTGTCCAGGGAAACCATTCTGACTAGGCTCAGCCGACGTCTTTGGACGAGTCGAAGTCATCCTGGTGTCGATCTTCTTCTACATCCTGGGAACGGTGATTGAAGCCGTCTCCAGCAACGTCGAAACGTTTGCGGCAGGAGCGGTGTTCTACCAAGTTGGATATACGGTCATGATCGTGCTCATCGAGATTGTGATTGCGGATATCACGTCCCTGCGATCACGACTGTTCTTCTCATACGTTCCGGCCATCCCATTTCTGGTACGTTTCATGCCTGTTTGCCATGGCAACAATTGACGGAACATAGATCAATACTTGGGTCAGTGGCGACGTTAGCAGTGCGACCCTGAACGCCACAAGCTGGCGATGGGGTGTGGGCATGTGGGCCATCATCTACACTGTGTGCTCGATCCCACTGGTTGCAGCACTTCAGTGGTCATCCTACAAGGCCAAGAGAGCAGGGGCCCTCGATGGCTACAGGACCCCTTATCAGATCTATGGCGCAAAGCGCCTTGCCGCAGCGCTTTTTTGGCAACTCGACGTCCCGGGTATCATCCTGCTGATCGCAGTGTTTGGCTTCATCCTCACCGTGAGTACCATCTTACGCGGTCCCAGTATGACGCATGGCAACTGACGGTCACAGCCCTTCACGATCGCAGGCGGCGCTTCGTCTCAATGGGGAACAGCCAAGGTTATCGCACCCCTCGTTGTCGGTGTCCTCTGCGTTCCAGTCTTCGTCATCTGGGAACGTAAGGCGCCTCATCCCATGGTACCATTCCACCTTCTCGCCGACCGCGCAGTCTGGGGCGCTCTCGGTATCGCGTGCACTCTAAACTTCGCTTGGTACATGCAAGGCGACTTCCTCTACACCGTGCTGGTCGTCGCCTTCAACGAGAGTGTCAAGAGCGCGACCCGCATCTCATCCCTGTACAGCTTCAGTTCCGTCATCACAGGCCTGATCCTCGGCATGGTCGTCTTCCGGGTCCGACGCCTCAAACCCTTCATCGTCTTCGGCACTTGTCTCTTCATGGTCGCATTCGGCTTGCTGATCCATTACCGCGGCGGCACCGGCGACGCAAGCCACTCTGGCATCATCGGCGCACAGATCTGTCTGGGTATCGCGGGCGGCATGTTCCCATATCCGGCACAAGCCAGCATCCAGGCAGCTACCAAGCACGAGCACGTCGCTATCGTCACTGGCATCTACCTCGCCACCTACAACATTGGGTCAGCGTTCGGCAACACCGTCTCGGGTGCTATGTGGCAGCACATCATACCGGATGAGCTGCTCCGGCGAACAGGTAGCTCGACACTGGCGGGCGAGGTGTATGCCGACCCGTTCACGTTCGCGCTGACGTATCCTGTTGGTACACCGGAGAGGGACGCAGTCATTCTGGCTTATCGACATGTGCAGCGGCTGCTGTGCATTGCTGGTATATGCCTCTCTATCCTTCTTATTGGGTTTTCATTGGTGATCCGCAACCCTGAGCTGGGTAAGGAGCAGAGTCTGAAGGACGCGGAGAAGCACGAGGCCCGTGAGACGAAGGGTAAGGGCATTTGGGCGTGGTTGAAGAATTAAGATGTCAAGCTGCGCTGAGCAGGGACGTAGGGAACGGATGATGGCTTAATGTGAGAACGATGTACGATTACGGAGAGGGCAGGACTCCATCAGCGGGAACCGGGACCTGTCTGACATGTAAACTTGCCTTGCGGCACTGTGGTTGGCACGACCATATGGGTAATATCAAGATATACGATTATCAGCTTATATATTTGACCTTCGTATTTCAAAACCAAGGCGCATGTCGTCGCTAAAAAACAACAACACACTTTCTCAGGGACCACCTGGGTTTGCTAGGGTTCTGGCCGTTCTTTCAGCTATGGTTCTGGACCTGGTCGATCGGAAGGTGACGGATGTCATCCACGTGCTTTCCCGCGGGGCTTTCCGCTCCCGTATCCCAGATCTTCAGATCGTACCTGAAATTGTGGAGTTGGCTTTGACGACCTCGGAAACCGTCCGTCAGCTCTATAGACATGTTTTCACGTGTGCTGAATGCGGATGATTGCACATGGGCGCAACATGCATGGTGGTGGTGGGCATTGATTTGCATTCATGACGTACACCTCTAGCGTCGAGGCGCGTCTAGTTCTAACTGCGGCATTTAGACGCGATCCGATCCTCCGTGATGTGAGGTGCGGCCGATCCAGAGCCCTCTCTGTCTGGCTCATAACGCTTCTAATCTTGCTTTTCGCTCAAAACGGCACCGGCTCGTCCCCGCGGCTGGATGAAACAATTAAATGGTGTAGCAAAATAGCATATTCCTGAACATGAAGAAGAATACCGACACACCGTCAGGGGGCGTCGTGAATCGAAGAATGCCATGTGGTCGTAAAGATATGATTGCGCCGGGATATGCAAGTGGTAGTACAAACAAAGCGCTCATTAAACATGATATGGTCGAAAGGGGGAGCTCCGGGCTTCGCACGCTTCGCTAGACCTCGTGGCGGTCGTCGAGCTCGACGTCCTTTTGGCTGATGCGCCGGTAGAAGGGTAGGCGTGCGTATGCGGATCGCAGGCGCGGCGAGCCGGGCTGCTTGATTCCCCGGTTGAGGAAGAAGATCTTGTACAGCAGGCCGAGGAGGGTGAAACCGACGGTAAAGCCGACAAAGGTGACAAAGAGCCAGTGGTTGCCCAGCCAGAAGATGACCTTGACGTCGGTCCTGTGCCAGCTGTTGCCCAGGTGGTGGGTGAAGAAACTCCATGCGTGGTTGTTGTATTCGTCGGGGAAGAGGATGCGCAGGCGGTCGGCGCCTTCGGGGTTCTGGTTCATGTAGTGGCGCCAGACAAGACTGAGATACAGAGGGCCGGTCGACGCCATGACTGTGATGTATGGAAGCGGCCAACGGCGGTTGTAGTCGGTCAGCGAGTCGATGGCCTTGAGGAAGAATGGGTGGCGGGGCACGGCGCCCATAACATCGTTGGAGATACCGGTGGGAATGGTGCGGCGGACCCAAGCAGGATAGGCGAGGAGAGGGTCGAGGCTACGATTGCATCCCTATGCATTGTTAGCAGTGTTCAGGCATGTTGGTAGTGCTGGACGTACATCGTCCAAGTCAATGTAGATACCACCAAAGTGGTGCAGCACAAAGTATCGAATCGTGTCGGCGCGCTGGATGGGGTACGGGTAGCTGTCGAACGTCTCGAGGAACCACGGGTACTCGTCGGCGATGAACTCGCGGGCCTTCTTATCGGTCCAGAGCTAGTGCTGTCAGTACTTTCCTGGACAATGGTTTGTTGTAGTCGTACCTTGTATTCGTAGTCCGGGTGCAGATCAATGCAGCTCTGCTGGGGCCCCTTCCAGTGCGCGGGGATGCTCTCGTTGATGTACGTCTGGTGGATGATCTTGGGAATCAATTGCTCGCGGTCGCTGCCAGCGCTCGAGTTGGGCGCCGGGAGCTCACCGCGCAGGATGGCATCCTCACGGCCAGTCGCGACCAGGAGTCCGAGCAATGTCCAGACACTGTGCACAGCGAAGCCGAGAACGACAACGGTGACGAGAACGAATATGGTGACGCCTCTCCGCATGGTGGTGGCTGCTGCTGCTGCGCTTCTGAGACCTCCTTTTTCTGTGTATCTTAGCGTACCCGGGGGTGTCGAGAGTCGCGTGCGCCGGGCGTGGATGTGGGTGAAGAAGCGCTGGGGATCAAGCACTCATGGAGTGTTTGTGACGTCTCGGGGCTCGTGTCTCGGGGACTTGGCGGGTCGAGGCAGAGAGGAAGGGGCGTGAAAGAAAGGTGCGCGAGACAAGCCCGGTGTTGGTGGCTATGCTAGCAGCTGCACCAATCAATCTCGCTTCGACTGCGAACCTGGGCCCCGGCAACCAATCGCAATCCTACCAGCTCCACTGTCACAAGACGAAACGCGGGTTGGCTGCTGGGATGGCCTCTGCAACTCTTCACGACAGACGCGCTCAGGCCTCAGCCCTAGAGACACGCAGCTACACGAGGCTGTACTGTCAGACCTCACATCACTTCATCATTTCCGCTTCCATCTTTGAGTTATTGTGAACATTCTGAGCCCACCTTATCTCACCTCACACTCGCCACACGCTCTTAACTCGGAGCGTCTTGCGAGTCTGGGGCTGTGCCGGCAGGATTCCTGGCAGCCAGCCCTTAGGAAACGCTCCGCCTATGACGATCTCCTGCAGCGCGCTACACCAACTGCACACACCAACTGCCGTTTCGCTTTCGCAAAAGCTGTCTGGCCCAAGGCGCCAGGCTGTCTGGCCGTTGGATACCCGCCACCAGCCAATGTGTACGTCATCGCCTGCGTGCGCTTTTCTCGATACCTTGAGCTTCTCCGAGCGGCACAACATCGAGCAGCTGCCACCGTCATGACGTGTATGTAGCGGTAAGAGTTGAGGCTCATCGTCTCGCGCAACTGTGCGGCTGGGATACTTCTGGAAGCCCAGACGTGTCGTAATGATGTTGTGGGAACATTCCTGAGCATGGCCTTACCTCCAAGGCCACGTGCATGTACTACGACCATGACTGCTTCTTCGGCAAAGCGGTCTTGATCTCTGATCTACCTTCATGTAGCCAGTACTCTAGGTACTTTTATGCTGAACAGAGCAAAGCATGTCTTCTGAAGGACGGCAACAGGTGCAGACGACGCGAGCTGTAGGGATGTGGGCTCAGCCTCGAGCGCGCTTCCTTCGCTGCGGCAGTCTCTTGTAACACTAGCTAAGCATCTCGCTTTCTAGATAAGTGCTTTAGTCGTCCTAAAAGCTTAAAACTAGAAGAGATAAGGAACAGCTGTCTTGCCTGAGACGTTCGAGAGGTCGGTCTGACCGCGGGCGAGATGCCCACGGCTGGCTGAAGCCAAGGCGCGAGGCTTGCACTGTATGGCAATGTAAGGCCGCCCCAAGATGCAGAGAGATGGAGGTGTAAGAGCTTCGAACTTTACTGGGCCAAATCTAGACTTCAGCCTTGCAGGCACTGTGCATTCTGATCTACGAGATCAAAGACTTGCTCTAGGCTCCGGCTCAGCTAGCAGCTGAACGCCATGCATTATTCTATGCATGCAGCTAGCTCACAAGACTCCTTTGCCAGCACATATAGAGTTTGAAATGAAGTCTAGGTAGGAAGAGCGCTTGAACCATGTGTGCGGCTGAACATAGGGAAGTTGATACTCGATAGCTCCTGCCCGCCCGCTGGTGCCCAGCGCTATCCTTGTGCATCTCATCGACAGCAATGGATCCAGTCGCCTCATCATCTCCCTCCAACGACTCGAAGACGACAGTACGCGCAGATGCTTCTGAGATACACTCATCGAAAACGAAGCATGTCCCAATTGTCGTGACCACAGAGCAGCCTCAGAAACATGCATTTTGGCACCCGGCCTCCTACTCGCCGAGGACAGATTCTTTTGGTGCTCGACGCAACTCTTTAGCAACTTTGTTCGCATGGTGGCAGGAGATATTGGCTCTCTTGATCGGCGCGAGCGCGCTGGCTGCCATTATTGGTACTCTGGCATGGTTCAGCAGGAAGGAACAACCAACATGGAAGCACAGCATCAACCTGAACACACTCATCGCCATTCTCTCCACCATTCTGAGGGTCTGTGTATTGTACGGGGTCGAAGAAGGTAGCAGCTGCATCAACCATGCATTGAGGCGGATCTGACCCATTCACAGCTTTGAGCCAGATGAAATGGCTCTGGTTTCGTCGGCCACGCTCTCTTCGACACCTCGAGTATTTCGATGCAGCAGCACGAGGACCTGGAGGCTCCCTCTTTCTCCTGTTTAGACTACGCAGAATGTACGAACCCCCTAGCCTCCTCATGGTCAAACGATAGCTAACCTCTGCAGTGATTCAGTCTTCATAGGTTGTCTGGTCGTCATCTTTTCTGTCGGCATTGGGCCCTTCACCCAGCAGGCTATTAAGGCTTTTCCTTGCAATGTTCCTTCTGATGCCATCAAGTCATCGATCCAGGTCGCCAACACCAACGCTTACGTCGATTACCCTCGCATCGCCTCTGGCTCCTTCGACCTAGGGTTGAACTCCAAAGCAGCAATCTTACAAGGACTGGCCAATCCAACCAGTAAGCACTCGGCCATCACGGCAGACTGCCCGACTGGCAATTGCACATTCCAATCCTACAATGGCATCACCCACTCGTCCATGGCGATGTGTAAGAAGTGCATTGATGTCACCCGGTGGCTCTACGAAGCACAGCCCAGTGTTGGAAATATTACCGCTTCTGGATCAGAGAAGGCTGAAGGAACCACAGAATATAATCTCTTCCTCCCAGCCGACCTACCAATATCGGACGATATGCCGGTTTATTGGACTAGCGTGGGTGGAGCTCTAGTCCTCAATGACACACTAACTTCAGAGATAACTTATGCACCCAATCTTTTTCTGAACGCTACGACTTCCGAGGGGTGGAATTGGCTGCTAGAAAAACCCGACTTGGACGACACTTTCTTGGCTGCGGTGAAGGCGTCTGTACTGAACTTCAGCATGATTACTCTGACCAGCGAAGGTTGCGACTGGCGCCAGACCCAGGATCCTCAACAACCAGGTGTATACAATTACAACATCACTTGCTCACACCCGGACCTCAAAGTGAGCTCATATTGGGACATAGTCAACGTTGTTTCTACCGCTTGTGCACTCTATCCGTGCGTTCAGGACTACCATGGTGCGGTCGTTGACAACGAGTTCACAGAGTCACTTGTCCGCGAGACTCCAGCCAACAAGAGTCCCTACGACGTCGACATTTCTATCCCTGACCAGGCCCTTTTCAACGATCACTGCCTTGTCAATCACCGCCCAGTCTCACCGGACAACATCTCCTCAATCGCGTACGACAACCAGGATCTTAACATTACGTACTTTGAAGGCAGGAATGTCTCAGTCCCCTACGAGTGCTTTTATCACTTCCCGGGAGCCTACATTCGCGCTATACAAGAGTTTCTCTCGAACACCTTGGAGGGCGGCTGTAGCATGCCAGGAACGTCGTACTTTACAACCGGCTCGGAGCCTCGTAAGTGGACGACAGTGGATTGCGACAAAGCCTGGTGGCTCAAGAGCTTGTATAACAACGGCAACGCCACGTTCAAGACCATCGATGCCAATATGGAAGCCGTTGCTGTCGCCATGACGAACGAACTCCGCAGAACAGGCTCAGCATGGGACGGCACACCATCGTACGTGCTAGGCAATGTCTCACGTGCCACCGTGTGCACGCGCTTTGACTGGAAGTGGTTGAGCTTCCCACTCGCGCTTCTTGTGCTGACAACGGTGATGCTGGCCATCGTAGGCGTGAAGACGCTGTTTGACAAGCAACAGACGCCCATCTGGAAGTCGTCAGCTCTGCCTCTGCTGTTCACCGGGAACGGCATAGGCATGAAGGGAGCACAGGACCGTGTTGAACGGGAGGCAGATGGCACAGTCGTGAGCTTGAAGAAGCGCGAGGACGGGGGCTGGGAATTTGTAAGTCAAGGAGATATGAGGGAAGGCGCCACGACGAGCGGGTACGATGGGACCGCTATCTCGCCTGCGATGGCAAGAGCAATTGTTCGACCCGTCAACTAGTTCGGCATGCGGCGTACCGTCTTCATTTCAGGCGAGCAGGGCGAAGTAAGATAAACAAACGCCTGTTGATGCTATGATATCTCGTCGACCATATGGTCTGTTGTACAGTCATACTCGGTCGTGTCTATAATACAGTATACACAATATGTTACATCCTTCATCTTGACGACATTACTCCTTGCTCCCAACAACCTCCTCGGCCTTGCGCTCACCGTTCGACCTCGCGGCAAACTCAGGTGTGCCCGGTCCCAACGGTTTAAATATCTGCACACCCCTCTCCTCGTCGATCTGATCCTGCTCAGCCCTCCACTTGCGGCCTCTCGAAGCATATCTCTGGATAACCTTCCGGTAATTCGCGAGGCCCTTATCTTCCTCCTCTTCACCTCTGCCAACGAGCTGCCGTCTGCGCTCCTTAGTTGCAGTATACAGTTTCCAGACATCTTCGTTCTCGATGTCAGCGATGTGGTACTCGATCTGCCAGTTGTCCTCCGCCTCGAGTTTCTCGGGGCGCTTCACGTAGTGCCCGTTGACTTTATTGCGGACGGTGAGAGTCCAGCCTGCCAGGGGCCCATACCCGATCCCCTCACTGACGTGTTTTGGCGGCGTGAGCTTGTTCTCGTTGGACTCGTTGTCTTTAGTCACTAAGACAGACTCGTTGTCTTTGGTGGCAGACTCGTCGTCTTCAGTGGCGGACTCGGTCGTTGCAGTAGTCTCGCCATCGGTCGCAGCTTCGCTTTCGGCAGACGTCTCGACCTCCTGAGCGGCTGCTGTCCCGACGTCAGCGTCACTGACGCCGTCCTTGCTGACCTGCTCATCGACCTCCTCTTGAAGATCCTTCCATTGTTCCTGTGCCTCAGGGTCGTTCTTGCCTACGCCGATAAAACGGCGCGTCCATTCCCTTGCGTACTCTACGCCCGTGTTTTGGATCTCGTCGGCGCGCTCCTCGGTGACAGGTTCGGCGAAGACGTACATGAACGGTTGCTGGTTCTCGCTGCAGGGGCGTGTCTCGAAGTGCAGGCGAATCGACTAAGGTTGTTAGCTTGATCTGACGATCACACTGCTATGGTACTTACTGTCTCAGGGAACTTTTCAGTGGCTCGCTTGAGAAGCTCTTCCATCAGTCCAATGGACAGCTTGAATTCTCGATCGCCCAACGTAGTGTCAGTCTGGCCGTGGAGGACCTGATCCATGTCCGAGAGGCTGAGGTACTGGAAACCGAAAATACGCTCGACGTTGTGGTACGCAATGAAGATGCCATCCATTCTGCCCATGCGTACCTGAAGCGAGTACTTGAGCATGGTAGCGCGGGTCATGTCATAGAACTCTCGTTCGAACGATTCCCACTCGCCCTGAGCGTAGCGCAGCTGATATCCAAGACCCTCCTCGGAATTCCTGTGGTTCATGCGAATGGACACAACGGCTCGTGTCTTCAGGTCGAAGATGCCAGCACCGGGCAGGCGAGGGTCCTGTGCGTCGAGTTGCGAGCGCATCAAGACACTTCCCTGCTTCGAGTAGTGGAAGCACCTTGCTGAGTCGCCTTCGCTTGGTGTCTGTTCTGGGTTCGATCGGCGGTAGCGCTCAAACTCGGTGCGTTCGGTCGTAAGGAGTTTCTCGAGGGAGTGGCCAAGCCAGCTCATGACGTTGGGAGTATCGTAGGTCTTGTCAGCGTCGATTGCGTATAGGCCATCCTTGTAACGTAGGAAAACAGCGTCTGGTCCTGCTGTAATCCTCGAGAATTTGTTCGTTGACTCCGGGAATTTCTTGGATAGCATGCTATGATTGAGCAGTCTGTGAGAAGACAGCAGAAAGTGAAAGTGCTGGAGCACGCCGGACATGCTGGATGTCGAGCCGGTAAACTTGACACCCAGTTTCCTCGTGATGGCGAGCAAATCCTCGTCCCTCGATGACGTCTTGTATTCGCTCAGAGCGTCGAAATCGAACTCGTCGACAGGCATGATCTTCTCCAGGTACGGGTCGAAGTTGTAGACGCCTGTCCGAGGGTCTTGCAGCCGGTAGACGCCGGGATTGAACAGGACGCGGTCGAGACCGTACGCAAGCATGGGCACAGATGGCATGTCTACCTCGACTGGCTCGAAGTTGAAGTCTTCCGAGGACACCTCCTCCACCTTGAGGTCTGCCTTGTCCAATGTACGCTTCTTCCTGCTGCCTTTCCCTTTCTTTAACCCATCTGCTGATAGTCCCAACAGAGCTTCCTTGAGGGACTTGCCCTCAAGAAGTTCGTCACTCAGTGTCGCATCGTTTCTCTTGCCCGAGCGCGTGAGAAGTTTTCTTAACACGGATTTATCGTCTTTTTCCGTTTCATGCTTGGTCGGCGCATCGTCGTTGTCAAGAAGTAGCTTCAAGAAATCTGCCCCAGACTTCCCCTGTGAAGTATCTTTGAGTGATGTGTCCTCTTGGAGAGCCTCGTGCTTAATGTTCTTCGGTGTCTTTTTGTTTCCCTTGGATCGCTTGCTCAGGACGCTGGTGGCGCCGAACGCGCGCCGTTGCTGGGTAATGAGTTGGTTGCGAGCGGCGCAGAAGCAGCATATCGAGGTGTTCCGCCATGGCGCAGCCTGTGCGATGTTCCGACTGCTCCTGAGCATCGAAACGGAGTGATTATGGCAAAACGAGCGTGGGAGTTGTTGCACGCGTCAACGATGGCACAGTCGCGCCTTCCATCTGAGAAATTCTGTCGGTGGTTACCGCCTTCAGCCGCCGACCGTTGACGTATGAACGCCATCTGCTTGCTCTCCAAGCAACGCGCGTTTTTGCCGGGGGACCCACCGCGTTACGCTACCGCACCGCTGAGCAGCAAGGCCTGACCTGCACAGGGCTGCTTCGAGGCGTGTGATGCAGATGCGGCTGCGCGGTCTACTGAGAACGTGTTGAGCTTGAGCTTATGAACGCGCCGAGTGCATCCTGAGAGGCCCCACCTGGTTCGTCCCCGAGCACGAAGGGCCGGGGATGATACAGGGCAGCAGTTCGATGGCAGCCACGCCAGAAAGCCGCTGCCGGTTGGTCATGGCCGCAATAATGACACCCAGCCATGTCGGCGCTTCTGCCAACCTTTGTACCTAGCATTTGCAGTTGATCATCAGCGTTCACTTCATAGACTAAGACACAATCGCTCGTATCGCCGTATAATCCCCTGGGTACCTACTCAAACCTCCGGCCGTCTCCCCATGGAACAGTAATTTGCGCCGCGATTGGCCGCCAAGTTCGACATTTCGCAACTGCACCGCCCTGCCTCTGGTGCTCCTGCTCGAGCGTGCGCCCATTCATTTCCCAACAGCCTGTGGTCCTCCGCATGCGCCATTACCGCTGCTGACCTCGCGAGGGGCGGCGCACGCCAGCAGAGAAGGTAGCCGCTCACCATGTCGAAGGACAAACGGCGGAGCATCTTCGGTAGCTCCCTCAGCGCATTCACGAGCATCACACCCAAGAAGGATGATTCGCAGCCAGCAAACCTCCTGCGGAAGCGCCGGACGGCGTCGTTCATGTCCCAGCTGTCAGATGTGTCAGGTTACAGCGAGAAACAGACGATCGACGAGAATACCGTAACGGAGGCACCGGCCCCCGTACCTGCCGCAAGACCACGACCGCAACTGCCCAATCGAGGGAATGGGAAGCGCGCCAGCTCGGTATTTGGGTCGCTGAGGAGCTCCAAATACTACGAGGATGAGCCGCTCTCTGCGACAACGACTCGCACGTCAATGGGGTTCGACTTTCCCATTGACGAGACCCACAGCCGGCATGTGCTGCAGCATGGCGAAGTTCAGACGAGCAGCTCGATGTTCAGGAAGAAGAAGGAGTATCTGGTCCTGACCGAGACACACCTTATCAGGTTCAAAAGCCAGTCGAAGGCGTCAGATGCATTCATTGGGTAGGGTCCGCGACCATGTCAGCCTGGGGTGGCAGTATACTGACGTTGCATAGAGTACCCTCGCCGCACAACAGCAGCAATCGCGTACCGACCTATCGACATAGTCAAAGTCCTTCGACCGGCTCAGCGCAAGAGGCGCAATCACTCGCCTCAGATGCCTCCGGAGATCGCGAGATGGGCACGCCTTTGCGCCACATCGTTGCCGTATTTCATGCGCCCGATGGTGGACCGTACTTCGCTTTGGACGTGTACTATCTGGACGACGAGACGAACCAGGCCTCTTCAATGACACTGCAATTCGGCGATCCAGACGAAATGCATACCTGGATGTTCAAGATACGCTACGCTTCGAACACCGCCCGTCTGTCGGACGCGAATCCTCTTTCTGCATACAACTCGCATCTTGCTGCTCGTGTAGTGGAGGCAGAGCGAGACTATGTACCACCACACTATGCGATCTACAAAGTAGTTCTACGGGAGCCGGGCAAGACGGCGTCGAGAGCGTCAGCAGAGGACCTCGGCAAGCTCTCTGCTTCTGTCTGCTTTCTTGCAATTGGGGTACACAAAGTGCATTTGATCCCCTTGTTCAAGCCACCTTCCCAACGGTCCTCTAGCCCCTCTCTGGCTTCGCTCAATGCTCAATCTTCGCATGGAATACTTGCACTTTCCGAGTGTGTCCTCAGCGAGATGGATGACACCTTCCAGTTGACGTTTAGGTAAGTTTCCTTGCTTCTACAATAATATGCATCTAACAGTTTAGAAAACCTTTGGAAAAACCGAAAACCTTCCATCTGGCTTCGCTTGCTTCACATGACATTGCTGTTCGTCTGCGCCACGTCGAAGAAACTCTGCGACCGGAATGGGAATCACGGCCGTATTCGTTTGTTGTCCCTGAACCTGTCAGGAACGACATTCTTCGTCAATCACCTGTTCATGCGATGGATCAAGACTCTCTCGACCGCACGCTCATTGGCTACTGCATTGCATATGGCGTACAACCCGAGAATATCAGTTACCAGATCACATACCCGGACGAAGACTCTCCACGATTTGAGTTGCTGCGACCTATTGGACTACGACGCAATCAGTATACCGTGCACGAATTGTTAGCAATCATGCGAGCATTGCGGTACAACGAGACTTTCGCCGGCATCTCATTCAAGGATGTTCATCTTGACATCCTGAATGGGTTGGTTGATGAGCACGGGGTAGAGCACGTTTGTACGAAGACGAAACGAGGGACTTACGCACGCATGGACATTGAGGACCTTTCACGCTCCTGCTTGCTTGTGCAAGAGATTCGGGCCTTGGCCTTGACAAATCGCAAGTTGCGGCGCATGGATTTCTCCAACTGCATCAAGAAGAAACCCAAAGACTTCACAGAGGCAAAGTCGAGTGCAAGAGACACAGGTTGTGGCATCGTAGAAGCATTGTTTCCACTATGCAAGTACCAAACGACTAACGTTGATTGGATCGCCTTGAATGGCATTCAGCTTGGAGAGACAGATTTGGACTACCTAGTCGCAGCGGCGGTCGAGCGCGCTTGCCATCTGCGTGCGCTCGAAATGAGTCGCTGTGGCCTGACAGACCGTGCATTGTCTCTTATCCTGGATTCTCTGCGTCCCCAAGAGAATACTTTGGAGGCATTGAATCTTTCGTCTAATCCCTTTCGCCTTTCACCCGCCTTATTCGACTCGCAGATTGGCTGTTTTGCATATCTCACTAAGTTGGACCTGTCCCACGTTGCGCGAACATCAGGACCTGAGCCTTTGATATCTGTCGAAACACTGAATGTGATGCGCCTTCAAGAGCTGAGTTGGAGTGGCACTTCGCTCAACGCAGCGACTATCGATGCCATTGCTGGGTAAGTTTGACTCATTGTATTATAAGCAACAGCTAATCAGACGTAGCTACCTCATCAATACCAGGCAATCGAAAGGTCTGCGAGAGCTGAAGGTGGATCATTGCTACATTACGGGAAAGGACGTCGCATACTTGCTCCAGTCCATGACAGAAGAGCCCGGTAAGGCCAGAGACCTGCATCTAGATGTCAGCGAGAACTACATCGAGAAAGACCTCAAAAGATTGACGAAAGCAATCGCCACCGGGTACGCGCCAGCACATCTAACGATACGATTACTCGAGTTTGAAGAAGAAGCAGACTTCCGTAAGATGATCTTGGCGTTGACCCAGAACAACACGATTCGCCAACTTGACATCTCCCGTGCATCCCTACCCAGCGATGCTTCTGAGGAGACATGCCAAGCGCTGGAAAAGATGTTTTCAGACAACCAAACTCTTGAGTGGCTCGACATGTCGGGGGAGGACTCACGGCTGGAAACCACTAAGCTCGGTGTTGGAGTCAATAGGGCGCTACGAGGCTTGCAGTTCAACGAGTCGTTACGCGTCTTGTACATACGATGTAGGTTGACCTCCACATTGTGTCCAGAACGTGTTCATTCAAATCTAACTTCTAACAGATCAAAAACTTGGGTTGCAAGGCGCGAGCACACTTGCGGATGTGCTCAAGACCAACAGAACCCTGCAGTATCTTTACTGCGAGATGAACGACATAGCATTGAACGGCTTCACGGATCTCGTCAATGCTCTCCACCGTAATACCACGCTTTTACATCTTCCAACCATGCAGGAATCTCGTCAAATGGCGCTTAAGCGCACGGAGGATCAGGTCAAGCAGTTGCGCGATGACGCATCCATTCACACTCCCTCGAAGCCTGCATCCGTTCGCAGTAAGCTCGCAAGTAAAGCCAGCAAAGTGACATCCAAGGCCGGCCGAGATCGAGGTGCATCAATCGGTCTCTCTGATCAGGACATCAAAGCCGCATTAGGTCTAGTTGACGAGAGCTGGTCGCGTCAGGAATACCGATTGCAGCAGTACCTACTGCGCAACTACAATATTGCCAATGGCATCCCTGTTTCCATGGATGTTGGCGACGAAGATTTTGAGCGCGACCGACCAGATACAGCTTTAAGTCTCAGCAAAATCATCGAGAAAGTGACTATTGACAGCACCCCTACGGCGGAGAAGGATCTTCAACTAGGAGCTCCTACGCCAGGCTCAATTTACGAGTCGCCGGAGAGCACACCAAGCAGTACTCCAGGTTTCCAAATGGCGAAGACGAGGCAGACGCACCCCACACAGGTGGACTACTTCAGCAGCACATTTACACCAAGCGCATACAGCACGCCAGACGGCACACCGACTGTCGAGAAAGAGATACAGATGGAGCGCACACTCGGACGAGACAGACTGAACCTCAACTTTGACGTGACCAGTCTAGAGAAGGAGATCGAGATGAGCTTTGCTCAGAACCGGGATGCGTTCTCATAGTAGCACTTAGCTGCACATGTCGCCCATACATTCTCAGCGCACGCATACAGGCGCATTTGTACAAATATTTTGCATACATGGCGTTGCATTTTCTGATGTCATCTGGGAGGTTGTCTTCATATTCCCACTTGTATACTCGAAGGCACTTCTACGCATAGAGCAATAGCTGGGCGACTCAGCAGCTCTCACCCGAGCACAGTCTTCATTGGTTCTTTTGCCTTTCACTTTCATCTGCACGTTGTCCCTACTTTGAAGTCGCTGCTTCATGTTGGCTTGGCAGGGACGCGCCTGCCTTACAATTCCTCCACGGTGCCTTCCGTGCGTCTTCCCACCTTACGAGTCATAACAACACATACACTCATAGCCGCGCCATCAATTCCATCCACCACTTCCAACCCGGGCTCGCTCCCATCACCAGCGTCCGCAATGAGCACCTCCGCGTCATCGACATTTCGCTTCCAGGACGGCCCTCTTAGTAACGACAACTTGTTTCGTAGCTTGAATAAGCTTGTGCTCGACACTGGCGGATCGCTCACTGTCATTTTCACTGTTGCTAGCCCAGACTTTTGTGGAGACGATTCAAAAGATATGTTGGACGACATGGAACTAGACTCCGGCCTGGCCATCAAGGCTCTTTACTTGAGCCCGATGAATGGAGACATGTGGGCTGAAGCAGAGTGGCTATAGACCATAGACCACAAAGCCAAGGGAGCAACTGGATGGTGAGGTGAGGAAGATGCTGCGAGCTCTAAGCCAGGTAGAATACGAATCTACGGTATAAATGCATACTGAACACGTCTACGGCACTTCTCGCCAACTGCTATTTGCTTTGACATGGGGACTTTGCAGTGACTAGGAGCGAGTCAGACACCGGCTTCTTGGTAGGCGGAGAGCATCGCTAGTGCCACTGCCTCCCGAGAAGGTCCGCGTTTCGAGTGTAAGAAGCAGCTTGCTGATGAAGTTAGAACCGTTCTGAGCTATTCAGAGATGTTACAGTGAAACTACATGGTTCAATATTGAGTGTCAGGTAAAACATGCGTGAAGTAAACCCTCGTGAGTGCTCAGTGAACCCTGGAAGTTGCGGCGCTTTCTTCGCTCCTGCAACGTAGTCGTGCCAAGCGCGCTTCACCTTCACTTGGAGCTCGCTTAAGGTGTACCCAAAAGCGCGACTGAGCATACCTTCTTTACAACCAAGCCCTCGACCCCACTTGTACACGAACCTCGTCACGTTCGCCGAGGCCGTTCCCCAACCAAAAATGAAGGAGTACGACGCAGTTGCGGCGCAGCCCTTTCGGCTCCTTGACCTTCCGCTGGAGCTTAGGCTCATGATCTACAAATTCCTTCCAGTCGCTCACATTGATCGCAACATCAACTCCACTCTCACGCTCAAAGTCATCTGGCTACCAATGACAATCCTACGCACTTGTCAGTCCATCAAGAACGAAGGAATCGCTATTTGCCGCGCTACCACCAAGCGCTACAACGCAAGGATGCAAGCGAAATACGAGTTTGAGCAATTGCGCTACTACCCACGTATTGCCGTCCACATCAATTCCTGCAGCTTCGATGATGTTGCAAAATGCTTGGACATCGTCCCGGACTTCCTCGATTACGCCCTGACATGGGACGAGAATAGCACGCCTTCGCCTCAGATCATTAAGTACTGCAAAGACACTGCTTCTGTATTAGAGTGGGCATCTCAGACAAACCAATTCTTTCACAATGTTCCAGAAGGAGAGGAACAAAATGTGGACCTTGCCATTGTCATCCATGCAACTATGAGGGAAGACCTGGATATTTACCAAAATCGATGCATCCGTGGATTATGGTCGAGGTTTCTTCGAAAGATGAAAGCGGCTCATGGGCGGAACAACCGGTTGCTCGCGCATTTTCTCGTCGCTTTCCCGAGCTCCACAGACCCAGAGCTACCAGAGGGTGAGGAGATTGAGCTGCTTACGGAAGACTACATCTTGAAAGATCTCCGTTGGTCAAACCATCTGGATATGACGGAAGAAGAGTGGAAATGGTTCTGGGCTGACCGAGACTGGCTTTGAAGACTAGTGTCCCAGCCCTGTATCAGTGCTTGTCTTGACACCTCGTCAAGGAAGCTTTTGGAAGGAAAACACCGAAGGACGGAGGAAAGTGTCCGAATTATGAACAAAGTGCGCATGGTCTATCTAATGGAGTCGTGCAGTTTAGACATCGAATGCGAAATCTGGGTTGACTTTGACAAGTCGAAAAGCAAGTGACAGTGTTTTGAACAACATTGTGTGGAGGGTGTGGATATGATAAGCAGTCCAGATGCAGCCTGGGATGACACTCAGTGATGGTGTTCTCGCCGTTGACAGAAGCAGCGAAAGACGGGATGTGTGTATTTCGATACACTTGTTGATAGTGCGGGGTTGTATTGCATTTGAGATTTGCTGAGAATAGTCAAAAGGAGGACTGGGAAGGAAGTCTATTGGGCAGCGAGCCTTCAACATCACAAGTAACGACAGCAATGATAGAGTTGTTGAGAGAATGCGTCGAATGATAACTCAGACAAAGTTGAAAAGACTCATGAACGGATATTGTAATCAAACCTTATGCAAAAAAAGTCGCGAACTGCTACACTGGTGGCAGTTCGAACGGACGGTGAACGATATCCTACTTTGTCAGGACAGGCAATGATCCTCTACTCCCAACAGATTACTGAACACTTTGCCGCTTCGACAAGTCTCGAAATGAGTGCTGACTTCTTCAGTGTTGGTTTCACCTGACTGACTCGGCAGCAACCATCCGCTCTCCCCGACGTCCACACCACCTTCGCGCGCATACAGAGATTACAGGTAACTTCCTCGTCGTACAATCACGATCCATGGGTCCAGGGTGGACTCTCCTCCTGCAGAATCGCGCAGCATCGTACATCCGCGTCGCGCCACGCATAATCTACCCGAAACAGCCTAGTGCGGCTGGGGTGCACAGGCGAGTACGATCTGATTTGATCATACGGTGCCTAAACGGGCGAGCTGCAGATTCAGGTCGGCGAAGTCGAGGGTGCAGGATCGCGAGGCATCGAGTCGGGAGCAAGCAGCGGATCTTGTCTGGATCGCGGGGATTCTTGTTCGTGTGACCCTTGCCGAGGTGCTGGGGAGGTTTGGCAGGGAGGTTCTGCGTGTGGCGTTTTTTCTCATGGTGGTGGGGGCACGGCGCGTGCCGTGTATACGGAGCGTTATGTGACAATCGGCAGTGATAAGAGATGAGATACAGATTATCGAGATGCTGCAGGTACGGCGATGCTCGAACAAGATTGAATGGTGTTGAATCTGCAGTCGGAATGTTGTACCTGCGAGTAGGAACGTTAACCTGATGGCGCGAACGGTGAACCCCACGAAATCACGGAGACCTGGAGGCCCGAAGCTTCATGTATTCCAATCCCGAACAAAGGATCGCGATACGACCGGTGTGACATTTAGTCTGTATTGCAGAATCAAGATGCCAGGACATGGTCCAGCTGATTCCAAATTCGAACTGCGAGAACTTGAGTGGCAATGGAAGTCTGCACTACCTGTGTCCTTGAAGCTGATAGTAACGCGGTCGAACACGCACTGTCAAAACGATGCCTTGCAGTATCGTGCAGCACAGGGTCAAGCCGTCTCAGGGTCAGGTCAGCAACCGTCATGGTGCAGATTGACCACCTCGCTGGGCTGCAGACGCCGTGTCGAGATCCCATTGTCGCTATGCCGGCATCATCACGGACTGATCAAACACGACATGGCCATGTCTTATTGGTATCTGCAATGGCCCACAGGAAGGATGAGGTGGTACGAAAATCTATCTGTGCAGGCACGCATCTGAATATTCAAACTGAGCGACGACGGGACACTTTCGTCTAGACGGTACATGCTTTCGGTGGGCTGCAGACGTCGGTCTGGTTTCAGTCGGCGAGGTCGAGCAGCTCCCCTTATTGAGATAGTGCCCTCACTTTGAACAGGGGCGTCATCCATCATGCTGCCCACTTCAATGTCCACTTCCAGGCGATGTGAGATCGTTTGCGCGATGTGGGCACAGCGTTCGAGTCATGTCAAAGTCGAAGGATTTCGCTTTCGGACAGCAGAATTTAGGACAAGGGTCTGCATGATCTTGCAGCAACCCCTGCAAGAACTCCCGTATTGCGTGGAAACCATTCCTGGATTCCTGGTTGGTTGACTCCCTCATTGCCATACAGAAGCCTTGCTGTACACGCAGGACGAGGCTGAGGGTGCTGCGTTGTGCGATGCGTGCTTACCTCCCTCCACGCGACAGCCTTGAGCCATGCCGGCTACTGGAGTCGAACTGCCGAGGTGTTGACGACGATCGTTTCCTCAATTCTCAGGGTAAACGCTACCTTGCAACACGCAATACAAATCAAGGTTCATTGCACTTCGGTCAAGACACAGTGAGCATTTACTAACTGTCGTAGTCAAAATCCCGCGTTTGTGAGGTGTCGAGATCGGGTTCGCAAAGAAGAAGTTGAACGTTTCTAGCGACGTGCATTGGTGTTGTTTCGGGTGTGCGAAGCGCTTGCCGCTCGCTTATCGGGGCAACGACGCCTGATTCAGCCGCTAGAGCATGTCGTCAGGTCCACTTGTGTAAGGATTCGTCGAATGTACTATCACGGATCCAAGGAAAATGATATTCTCGAATCGGAGTGGTTCCGGTGAAAGTCCTTAGAGGCCGGCGGTAGATTTGCGGAAGAGCATTCGAAGTCCCCGTGTGGTGTCAATGGATGGAAGAGAACATCGGTCTTCAAGTAAGACTTGAGACGAGGCTATGAGTGTTAGACATCAACTAGCATTCGAGCTTACTACGGGATGTGCTAGCTACCCGCATGAGGCGAATACTTTTTTTTGGTCCAAGCACGGTCAGCGTTCGGCTGAGCTCTTCCGATATGCGTGTCGTCACTTGCAGCAAGAGTCTCCAGCCGAATGAGAGCGTGTAGAGGGGAATGTATCAACCAAGTACGTACTCTTATGATGTTCATGTACCGATCTTACTTGCGGATGGCATTCCGGACTCCGTCTGCCCTCTTCAATTGGATGTAGACCTTTAGGTCGAGAAATCAACACCGGTGTCCATGTCTACAATGGGACTCACAACGTTGTTGCCGGCTGATGCTTCGACTTACAAGTTTCAGGCTACTGCAAGCCCATCGATCTTGCAATGAAGACGTACCGTTCACAATAGCGAATCAAAGAGTTAGGCTCGATAATCGTGTGCACCGAGGATGCCCGTACACCAACAGGACACTGGGACGAGTTGATGCAAATGAGTCTGAGCATGATCCTCCGAAGTCCCGGCGCCCAGCTCCAAATGCTGTTAAATCTCCTCCTTGTTTGCTTGCGCAATCAACGGCCGAGCGCGCTTTCCAGCTCACAGGTTCTGCGATAGATCTACGAATGTCGCACAGGATCTCTCCGCAAACCGATAATGCTCCGTTCATGGCGTTATCGCTGGTGTCCCTGCATCTCGGAGGTGTATGTTCGGATGTCGTTCGCCGATCACGAGCAAGCAAGCTGGAGATAATGAACGCCCAAACCTTAATCAATCGATTGACCAGATCTCGCCTGAAGTCAGATATCTCGACGATCTGAACGCGTCACAGTTGTCTCAACGACCTGATCCAATTCTTCGGATGAGAGACAGAGCGAATGATAGATTTCGATTGTTGTGGATTTCGTGCTGCTGAATTGTATCCAATACGTCGGGCCAGCCACCATCGCGCTCGCTGTTTGCCATAACGCTGGGACGCCGTTAATAGCTAGGTGGCTGCACACCACACGAACGTCAGGCAGGGAAGCTTGCGGGAAGGCGCTGTCGCGTACCGCAGCGGAGACCTCGGCGACGCTGAAGCCTGTCGTGAAGGCAGTGGTCACGGCAGCGGCGGCGTGCCAACGTTTGATTGCCAGCGAGAGCGAGCTGGGCCGCAGCCGGGATCGAAAATGAATGTGCGACAAGATGCATGTTATTCTGAATGCGGATGGTCAGGTCCGGGGTGTAATTCAGGAGTCGAGCATTGCGTTTGTGATGTTTGACGCAGCAGCTGCGATGTGAGCGACAGGCTACTGGTCACAAGGCGAACGTGTGCTGCCGGTTGGCGGGGAAGGCGCGGGTTCGCTTGGCTGGCATGGGCAGGAACAAGTAATGCCATTAGCAAGCTTTCCTCCCGCCGTGCCAGTGGGATGGCCGCCATCGACTGCGCGCCGCCTTTCTTCACCATCAACGGGAGCGTTGTGCGCATCGGTCGCGCTGGCGGACGAACCGCTGCTGCAGAGCCCCACGGTGAAGCTGCTCCGTGTTCACCTCGCCGAAGAGGCTGGTCGCAGTATTTGGAACCACCGACCCTTGCGCACCTACGGCGCCCGCTTCCCAAGATGGATTCACGAAAGATTAGTTATACTTTCCTAACTGACAGCCCGGGCTCTCCATACGACCTAGCTGCCTCAGGAGTTCTCTCAGCGCGGCTGTCAGTGCGGCAACCGCCTCTTGGAGAATCATTACCTAAGGCGTCACACTGAGTGAGGCTCATCATTCGCCTACCCGCCGGCATCAGCCACTCAGCTTGTCCCAATTCGTCTAAGATGGGCGATTGGCTTCATTGTGGTTCAATAGGGATCGGGAGGAGGCAGCTATCCGCAGCGGCAGCCAGCTTGAGTCAACAATGTTGTTTACTCCCGCACCCACGTGTATTGGGCCTAAGCAGTCATGAATCGCAGGTTGCGTTAAGGAGTGAGAAAGAGAACGCGCTGCGAGATGCGGCCTAGCCAAAGACCAGCATCATGGGATCCACACCAGGATCCTTCGCGCGCATTAGGCTGATCTCTATGCCTCATCGCGAATGCCACTGGGCCTGCGGATCCTGCATCTCGTAGGTATGCCGGCAATCTCTCTTGGAATTCCCAGCATGATCCCATCCGAGAATGGCGACTGCGCAAACGAAAAACAAATTGTGTCTTATTCGCCAATATCCGAAAACAATCGAAGCAGCTCTTCCAATAGGCACCGATAGGTAAATCCAAAATGAATGTTGCCATTGCACCCAATAAGATGCGGCTAGGGCGTCTGTCTCAAGCAGAACCCCCACATCTTTCAGCACCTGAGATCAGCCACTCTTCGTTCGTTCACAGTCTCGTGTGGTGGCACCCTGGTCCTGTCCCGACCCTGGACTTGTGTGGGCGCCTTCAGATTGCATCCCTGATCCGCCGCACAGTCCCCCGGTGCCCCATTCACTGCTTTGCAGATGGCATACCCCTCCCCTGTTCACGCCAACCCCGGTCGATACTCACTAAAACCCCTAAGCCGAGCAACATCTGTAGCCTTCGCCCACCACTGCTTGGCTGCATGCGAGAGCGACGTACCCTGTTCAATCTGCTGCATGAGTATTGGTCTCGATCTCCGAACCCGCTCCCTGTCTTCAGGTCTCTTTCTGCTCCACAACAGTCGTCATCCTTGCCCATTTACGGAACACACTGAGGACTGAGTGAATTGGCCATCCATATGTAAACCCCCAAAGTTCCCACCACCACGAGCGGCACGACACAGTATATCTACATCCTACCAACTGAGACCATTCACGCCACTCAGCCATTAGTCTCTCGTCAGTGCTTCCTCACAGTTAGCCTTTGGCCGTTGTCAGTGCTCATCTCTATACGTCTCCCACTCGACCATACCTACGAGGCACATATCCCGCTCCTTCCCCCACTGGTCTCTTAGCGGCGTCAATCGTCCCAACAGCAATGACTACCATGGTTGCCTCTCACCAGAGTGATTTTTGGCAACAGCGCAATCAACACACTTTCCACATGCCCAACATGCATCTCCCAGGCCTGATGTCTCCTTTCGAGCCACAACGCAGCGTCAATAACCCAGCACCACCTCCACCAAGGACGTATCATCAACCGACTTCCACCGTGGAGATGAGCTTACCACTTTTCTCGACGAATGACTTGACCTCATCAGTACCCTATCAGTCTGGAACCTTTGCATTCGATCCCATTCCGGTAAATCCGTACAACATGCAGCAGACATACCCTATGGGTTACATGGGGGACGTACCTCAGAATGTCTCGTATGCTCGATCAAGTCTCGTCCAGCAGATGCCTGCTCATCAGGAAGGCCGCCCAACGTTTCCCACAGACTCGAAATCCGTCAGTGCGTCCCCCCTGCAGTCGAGTACATCGTACCACGGATTACCGTATGGCACAGAGCTCGAACGCTCGCGTTCCGAACCAACAGAGGGTACTGGCATCAACTTTGCAACAGATGTCGACACTCTGATGAAGGCTATCCAAGCTAAGCAGCCAGAGTCACCACAAGTCCTACAGGTCAACAAGGTAAGGCAGCCATTCGAGCTCCGACTCTATCCGTTAACCCACGCCCAGGAAGACGGAGAGAAGCCGAGTCAGAAGCCACGAAAGAGATACCAGTGCAACATGCCTGGGTGCAATAAGAGCTTCTACCAGAAGACACATCTGGAGATCCACGTTCGTGCTCACACAGGGGCTAAACCATTTGTGAGTTGCTCTATCCACGATCTGTATGACACATACTCACCAGAGACAGGTCTGCAAAGCGCCATCCTGTGGTCAGCGTTTCTCACAACTTGGCAATCTCAAGGTACGTGTGGCTGATCGTTTCTCGTACAATGCCTGACTTGTATAGACACATGAGAGACGACACACTGGCGAGCGTCCTTACAGCTGCGACATTTGTGGCAAAACATTCGCACAACGGGGCAATGTGCGTGCCCACAAGATCGTCCACCAGCAGATCAAGCCCTTCACCTGCAAACTTGATGATTGCGGGAAACAGTTCACTCAGCTAGGGAACCTGAAGGTAATGCAAGCGCTTTATGATTTTGCAATGGCTGCGCTGACAATCATGAAGTCGCACCAGAACAAGTTTCACGCCGCAACCCTTCGATACCTCACACAAAAGTTCGCCACCATTAGCCCAGGCGACTGGGTCTCCCATGAAGACAAGGAGCTCTGGGAATACTTCGCGTCTCTTTACAAGAACTCCAACAAAGGCATCAAAGGCCGCGGCAAGGACAGAAGGATATCTGCCGTGTCTAGCTCCAGTGCGATGCATTCCACGTATGCACAATTGCCGATGGGTACCATGGACAGGAACTTCCCCAACTATCACCAACATGGCAGTGATCGCAGCAGCCGCGGCTCATCACTATCATCAGATGCGACCTGCGGCACCCACCCTCGATCAGACAGCAGCTACGACTACAACGCACACATGCACACCGGTTATCCCCCACAAGGAAGTGGTTACGATGACATGGTCTTCCCAGAACGGAAGATGTACTAATGACGCCTGCCTCACGCACATCAGATTGACGAATCACACGAGTACGGCACAAGAATAGGGCCTCACGGCCAGTGAGGTTACGAACGTATGGAAGGACCAAGGCCATTGTAGATGAGTTATGGCAGCCTGGACGCTTATGATACCCACCCAGCACACCGAGGGTATATTTTCCTTTCCTCTTATTTCCTTCATGTATACGACATCTTTGACGCTATTCGTGTACGTCCGTCCTTCTGTAACTACGCTGCCCAAGGATACCCCATGTACGCTTACTCCCATGGTAAAAGGGAAGAAAGATATCAAAGATAATCACATTTGTCAGAGGACAACTCATTCACCGTATCGTGTCTCTGCAGTCATGTCATCCTCCTTTAACCATAGGGTACCAGACTTGCTCGAAGCACTCAAACAGTTCGATGATTGTGCCCAGTCACCAGCCCAACATCAAGTTCTGCTGCGTCACACGAAACATACACAGGATAGCCTTGCTAATAAAGCGCAACTACACTCACCGCTTCTACCCGGTGCCCGCAGCTTGTACCGAATGAGTTCGGAGTGCGCAAGCCTCTACGACTTCTACCCACTCATCCACCAACGTCGCCCACTCAGTTCGCACATCTCCGTTCTGGATCAAGATCTTGTGTATGCGTGACGAGATCTCGAAATTGTGGGGCATCGCACAACCCGCCATGCAATTGCGCGTATCTGCATCTTTGTACGATTCGATCACCAACACAGAACGTGGAGGATACGGAAAGCCATGCAGGTCTGCTGACCCCGCCCTCGTGGGATCGATCTCGCCTTGACACAAAGACTTGGAAGTGGGTAGTTCAGCCACTAGGGAGCCTTGCACGCCAATAGGGCCGAACGGCGGAACGACTCCCGCCTGCCGTACCATATCTCGCAGAATCCATTCTGTCGGTATGCAGACCCTCCCCATCAAGTTTCACGTCACGACATCACAGTGCGGTTGCAGGCTTCCTGACGCTCATGTCATCTGATGAGTGCCCAACGAAACGACTGTGCCTTTCCCGCGGATGGGTGACACCATTGGACGTCCCAGCACACTGTCCATACCGCGTTGTCCGGCATGACCCTGCGGCCAGAGCTCCCCGAACATGCGGGTCGCCAGATCGGGGTGTTTGAGTAAGACTAGGCAGCCAATAGAGTATTGAAACACGGTGACCCGACAGTCTGGGTCGCAATCTCTCCAGGGTGTTCCCAGTTGGCAGGGCTGTAGATGCGGCGATGATGTCAAAGGTGTTGCGCGAAAGCTGAGATGTGCGTTGGAGGGGCCAGACTCGAAGTTCGAAACGAAGGATGGAAGGTGCGATGGCGAATAGCCTCACTTCCACGGGGGCAAAGATGAGGACAAAATTGCTGCTCGAAAACGTGAGGCACTAGGTATGATCGGCGGCAGCTAATTGCAGATCTGTCGTCCCGCGCCTGCAAATGGCCAGAACCATGGTTGAGATGACGTTTGAGCGTTGACATTGAGTGACTCTTGAGGCATCAAGCCACAAGTGAGGCTTTGAAACCATCTCTCAAGTCGCATCGCGCCGAATTGCGAATCCAAGACGAACGAATGCTCATGTCAAGACGTGTCGTGTGCATGGAGGCCGTGGGGAGTTTGCAGGGATGAAAGGGCGAGCTTATCAGCACAGGCCAAATTTCTATCTTGGTTCAGCGGGTTGCGGCTGTCACTTTGTAGCGTCCCTGACAAAGTTCAGGCTACGTACAACGCAGGAACTCCAAACCTCGACCTTCCTTTTTCCGTCTCCGCATATTGCAACGTTTACGCTACAAGCACGTGTCTAACGACCTTTGTCTCTTTTGCTCTTGATGCTGTCTTCATCAGGCTTCGTCGCTGAAGTTTCTACTACAACCCCGCACCCTGTCAGCGCAAAAGTCGCCGCCCACACAGGGCCTTGCAGCGCATACATTGACAATACGAGCCGCCAATAGAATGCAGAGGCCTGCTTGAAGTTCCAGCCCAGCTCTTCCGGATCGCTCGGTCGGTTGTCAATCTTCCGAGCCCAACTTACCACTGTGTTGGGCCACCGTAATCTGAGTTGACCAGGGTGCGCGAAAGGGGACGCAAGCGAGTCAGTTAGCACTGCTCAGCTGAGGCTCGCGTTCGCGTGTCAAATCATGTCGAGCAGCCTCGAACATGGACGGATACATAGGTCTTGAATCGCGCAGCTCAAAATATCGCGAATGCGATCTATGACGTCTGATAGAGACCAACATCCTCGAAGGATTCGAGTGGGGGTTTCGTCACTCCCACTGCCGGCCAAATAGAGCTCGAGATCTAGGTCCCACGATTAGGCACGCTTGCCGCGGAGTGCATCGAAGGATTCGACAGGACGGCGAGGTGAATGAAGGGCCAGGTCAGGCATGTGGGGCCATGGTCGCTGCGAGGACGCCAATGTACCTCGGACGCCCAATTGGTCAACGCCAAGACCGATGGGTGAAAGGTCTCAGCTGTCATCAACGCTCCAAGGAAACTTCCCCATTGGGCAGATACATCGTTCCATCTCAATGTTGCTACAAACAGACTCTAAGGCCACCGATGAATCGATCTCGGACATTGACAATCTTTCCAGAAGACGATCGCCTGTCTCATGTATCAACAGGTTGCACACTCACGTCTTGTGTCTCGCTCATCATGCCCAGTCCTTTCCTCGAATTCAGCAAACATTGCATACACGCATGCAGGCACCCGTTTTCACACACATGACCAATGATCACAGCCACATGGGCGAATGTGCGCAGCGAGACGCCTCGCCGTGGTGCGATGGCATGTTCCATCTCGCCAACTCCGCCGACAGACGAATTTGAAGCAAGATGCATCTCGTGTGTAACCACATTCCCACTCCACTGGTACGTACTATCTTACTCTACCGCGGCTCACTTTTCCAGGAACGCCTCCAGATAATTACGCATTTCCACCGCATCACTCGCAAATTGGAAAATTGCACCGAGTAGTACAGTCTCGTATAAAGCCACTGTATTACCCACATCCATCACACTGGGCCCTCCACCACCGCCTCCAGAACGCCGTGCAGTTGTGCACTCACCCCCCACCACTGACTCGGGCCCTCGATATCTGAGTACATGCTGACCTGCAGCATCTGAACGAGACGAGCGTGGCGGGCATGGCGACCTGCACGTACATCTTGAATCTCAAGGCCACGGTTGCACGGCGCTTGACCCTGGCCCTCGGGTCTCTCTTTTCACCTGCGGCTTCCTGCGTCGCCGAACGCCGCACTGAGGGCTGTACACGAGCTGCTTCGAGTTTGTCGCGCATGTCACGATGCTGTGCTACGGAACTGAAAGGGCCATAGGGTACCAGACGTATGCCCCTTCATCTCCGCGGTTCCAGTGGTAGCTGCAGATGAGCCCCGAGCATACGTGCCGAGTCGATGAAGACGGTCACCTGTTCGATGCGCGAAGTTCTGCTTTGGAGAGAACATGCTTCGGCAATGTTTCGATTGGACAAGTGCCTCAATCGCCGCGGTGGCAGCGGGAGACAGGAGAGGAACAAGAGACCCTGCGTTATCCAGCTCGGCGAGATAGCACAAAAGTACGGTAGCATCTGTGGGCGCGTACTAAGATTCCGCGCAAAGGAAGGAAGACTTGCAGACCTCCAAGCATACGTAGTATTATCAATTGCTGCCTCGATTCTGTTGATAGCATAGCTTCTTGTGCATAAAACGGAACTGCCACAATACGGATTCTCCAGTCCAACTACTTCCAAAGCCCATGCTGGGTTGCAATGTACGAAGTCGAAGTTGAGCCCTACCAATCTGTCGGCGATGTCCAAATTATCACTGAACCAAGTCTTTCTCCGCCCAGTTCGCGTCCCATTCCCGCTTCCGCATGGTGTTCTCCGGTAGAACGTCAATGCGTAAGCCAGTCTCCTACGCAATGTTGGTATCACGATCAGCTCTGAAGTTGAGCTTTGGAGGCAGCGCTGTGATGCAGATCATGTTTTGTAAGGACGTCCTCTTGATGCTGCTCTGGGTAGGGTTTCAAGGACCAACTACCGTTCTTCATCTGCTTTCTTCTTGCCACCGTGGCTTTGAACGCAACCTCAATCTGTTGGCGTTCTCTGCGTGTGTGTTGCGCCCTCTACAGTAGCTGCTTTGCTTGCCTTGCCCACTGCAAATGCTCGTGTGTCCAAAGTAGCTGGGTACCGTCTTGAAGAACGTGAGGCGTAGCAGGTGCTTTGGAGAGTGGTGCGCGTGTCTTTGCCGTTTTGCAGGCCATTCCGACCAGGGCGAGAACCTCTGCGAGATCCGTAGATCGTTCCCAAGGCTCGCAAGGTCGTCTCTCGTGAACGTGCAAGATCAATTTGGGGCCCGTGAGTTCTTCTCGCTCTTGATAGTCGCTCACTGCCTTTTGCAGGATATCAGATCCCTCGTCTCGAATGACTGTGCAGGTGCGCAGCAGCACTGTTGGCAGCCACACAACCACTAATGTCAAAGTCGGACTGTTGACGATCGAGGTGTTTTTCACGGCACCTGCAGCTTCCTTGTTTGCTGATGTAGACGTGGCGGTGTATCCTTCTTGGGCGAACCCGCTCGTAGACCATTAGTCTGAGCTCGCTGGGCAGGTCGAGAAATGGAAACATCCTGTTGGGGCTGGAGCAACGTCACCAGTCGCATAGTTGGGATCGCTTGTCAGCAGAAAGAAAGTCGCTGGAGGTGAGGTCGCGGATACCAGACAGTTTTGGCGGTTCGTCGAGCTCACGGTGAGGTTGTTTGTACGTTGACCGCCCGCTCCTGCCTCTCGAGCCACGTGAAGCTTTTAGTGACGGCAACCTCGCGGCAAGCAAACAGAGCACGCCACAACGCGCACTGGACTGAGTCGCACATCAGCCAAATTTCGAATTGTCCGCACGAAGGTATCCTGAGAGTTTTGAGAGTCGAGCATGGTCTCTTATCTCAGAAAAGCCATAGCTGCTCTTTGCGAGACTCCATCCTTCCACAAATGCGATCGTTCCAGCTTTTAGGTTCTCCACTCCGGTCTGTAAGCTTCCACATGCCAATTCGTTTATAGCAGTTCGATTTACCATGAGTCGATTTTGTCTTCTGGAGCACGAGGAAGGCGTCGAGAGATCTTGAAGGCTTCTGCTTACGAAGTACATGCAGAAGATATACCTTCGAAAGTGCACATTCTGACTTGCCTGTACTTACGCATCTGGTGAAGCGTACTGTGGGCGGATCGTCCCGTCGTATGCTGGCGTCAAGGTGCAGCTCAAGCAGAGCACCTTGGAAATCAAGCTCATCAATGAAAGTGGTGCACCTCATCGAGTGATCCAGCCGTCTCGCGAACAGGTCTGGGCTGGCCGGAACCTGCCCGCCGGGATTTTCGCGCTTTGCAATGAAACAATAGTACCTGATGTACCAAGGATAGAGCGTCGTTTCCAATTCTAGGTATGCAAGCTGGACCGGTCCGAACAGATTTGGCCTCGATCTTAGTGGAGCTGTGGGGTTTCGTACATCGCAGTAAGCCTCTTTAATCATATCGTCCAGGAAGGTTTGGGTGATGTTCCAATCACTATTTCTATCGCCCCAGCCAACATGTGCGATGGTCCGCCCCATCGCTACGGACGCCCACGACCAAGATGGTGCGGTCGAATCTACAGGCCTTTTCCAGGCATTCATCTGATGTCGAACATGCCAAAGTAGATCGATAGCCAAAGCTTCCCTCCACAAACCCGCGATGTACGGAGTCTTGAGAGGCTTGAACAACTCTTTTTCAAATTCATCATCCAACTCCGGGTAAAGGTGACCTGCAAGAACTTGAGCACAACCTCCTATGGCAGGGCAACGCGTCCTTCGAGAAAGACACATTGAGTTCCATGTACATGTGCGTTAGGGTTCTCCAGTAGAAGAGTACGGTGCTTTTCCAGCTGCCCTGACCCCCCTGTATTTCCTGTCCATTTGGCCCCAGCAGCACTAAGTGGCGCTGTCTTAAGAACGTGGAGTTCTGCACCGCCACGCTCCTTGGATGAGGTGACAAGCCTGACGCACACTCACACCTCGCTTCCTCGATGCAGTCGAACGAGAACTCGCCATAACCACATTGTAGAAGCCGTCTTGACAGAAGACGTTCTTGGAACACCCATGCACGAGTGAGCAATGGATAACGATCGTTTACTTCAGCAGGCTTGGCTGCTTGTCTCTCATGTTGCGAGATTCGCGCGCCAATCATGTGGACTCGTTGATCCGCATCGGTGATCTGTAGGCATGTATCAGGCCAGTCATCACATAGGAAGCATCCCGCTTCAGAATTGGGCGAAGAAACCGCTGCAATGACCAGTTCAGCATTCTGGTAGATATATCCCATCTTGGCAAGTTCTCTGCCCTTGTCCTGGTCATTGTCTCCCTCCTGAATGATACACAGGGAATCGATCCATATGTAGTCGATCTCTAGCTCGCGCGTCAGAGCGACAGCATCACGAAAGGTGCCGGGAAGAGCAGAGAGCTCTATTGTCTTCATGCGTTCCGCCAAGTTTTGTGTTGTCGTCTTATGAGGATGTGGACCTTGATCCCAACGATGACTCAAGCAAACATACTTGTAAGAGCAGTCTTTGGATGTTTTCACCAAGCGGAGCGCAGGTTGACCGTACTCATCTGCAATATTGACCCAAAGAAGTCGAGCAGGGCGCATGTTGTCTTTCCACGGAACGCTGCGTGTCGCACATCGCTTGTGATTGCTCGAGCAATTTTGCATCCATTGCTTTAATCGCCGAACGGATCTCTGGCGACCTAGAAGTAGATTCGAGAGAGGCATCTGGTCGAAGTGCATGTTGACATCTGGAGACTGTCAATGTGGCTCATCTTCAATAAAGGAAGTAACTGACTTGGCTCTTGGAATAATTGAGCGAGTAGCTGTGACTCTTTCTCCAGGGGTTCTTGGCAGAGTATTTCCCACGACTGCGTGACGGAGAACCTGCATGCATCTGAGAGGACCTTCGTGGTCTTGCGGCGTACGTGCTCGAGTATTTGATCCAATACACGGCAAGATCCACACCCCTCGAGCTTGGACGACGCAAGCTGCTCCAGAGTGAACCAAGAGTCTCGCCCATAGAGGTCTTTGGCATGGGATCTTCGTGCTGCTCGAGCCTTAGTCCGCGATCCTGCCAGAAGTACATCCTGCATCAACTGCAGATTGGCTTCGAAAGATCTCTTATCCTGACATCGTAACAGACAGCCAGAGGTGGTGAAAAGCTCGAAGAAGTTCACGGTTCTACTTGTTTGAGTTTGCTTAGTAGGAGGATGTGGTCCATCCGGTATGGCAGCGGCTTGTTCTGGCAGCATTAGAGTCACAGGCATCGTCGAGAACCACTCTCATTGATCGGTCGACTCGTATAGCAGCTGTATGCTTGAAGTTTCAGTCCGCGGACATTCGTTCGAAGGCGGGGAAGCAGCCTCACCAGGCTGAGAGTGCCAAGCAAAATGTTCGCGGGTTAATTCGTCAATCTTGCGTGGCGGTTCCCTTTGCGTCTCTAGAGAACTCTTGAGCGCTTGATACTGCTGCATTGATATATCAGCTGTTCATAGCTAAGACATGTAAATGCGCGCGTCCTCCTTGTTGCGCTCACCAATTGAGCAGCTTCAAAGGTATTCGCGAGGACGCGGCATGAAGGCATCAGAGAGACATCCTAGCCTTGGCGACTCCACATTCAAAGCGACAAGATCTGTTGATGATGCATGTCAGACGCGTCAAGAGAACGTGACGAAGATGCGCAAGGAGGTTGGGGAAGGCGCTTAGTCAGGCTGCCCGCTTCCAAATTCGGGTCGTCGGCGCGAGCGATAATCATCACCTGACCACGACAACATGGACTTGATAAACACCCCTCTTTCTCAGCAGCTGCACCTGGCACAACCACTGCTACTCAAATAATTGCTTCATGATGCAGGACAGTACAAGTTTTCACTTCTTGGACCTTCCAAAAGAACTCCGGTTGATGGTGTACGACCGCATCCCTTGCTCGAACCATCATCTAAGCCTGTCAAGACGTGATTGGTCGTTCTTTGTCAAGAAGCAACCCCTCCACAGAGATCAAGGCGCCGTACATGGGGATGCAGACTCCGACAAATCCGTCATTATCGTTGTGCAGACGCCTCACGGTCACATTCTCGCCACGTGCCGCACTATCTATGATGAGGCTCTGCCCATCATCTCGAGAAGAAGGCAGCGCCCGCTCTTGAACCAGCTCAAGATCATGTCTGGCGCTGATTTCCTCGATGTCTTCTCGCAACAGGATGGTCTTCTTGATATGATCTTGAATTGGACCACGCCTCAAGTTGGCAATACAGAAGAGCTCCAGAAGCCCAAGAACAATGAAAAGATCGAAGACTGGTTATTTGACACCGAGCTAGTCACCGCTGAAGACACAAAGCATCCACAGTATCTCACACTCACCAACATCATCGATCAAGTTCAACAGAACCTCTCCTCTCGTCACGCCCTGCCGATCGAAATCTCACTTTTTCCTCGCAACCTGCACATGCTCGAGCACTTCATGGAGATCTTCTACTGGCGCACAATGGAGAAGCAGGGCAGGGTAACAATAAAGCTCGGCATGGCTGGTCATCAGTATTATGAGAAACTGTGCGACTGGAACACATGGGAGGAGACGCTCAGCTACGTCCTGCGGGACCTCGATGATGCTATGGATATGCGAAGTTTGGTATACGGAACGACAAGTGCGATGAAAGTTCTGAGGTCTCCAAAATTGAGTCCACATTACAAGGCGCGTTGGGATGAGGCGTGGGAAAGGCAGCAGTAGCAGCGCGCAATGATGTTGACGAGTCTCGGCGCTGCTGTGGAGGTACTCACTTGCGTGGGGAGATTAGAGTTCTGTCAAATGATGTACAAAGTATGCATTCAAAAGCTCGACTACTCTAGCCCATCGTTTCATGCTTGCTCATGTTGTCTTCATTAGCTTTCGAATCTCGCGCCTGGCGCCCAGGTCTGTTGAGATTATCTCCACACACCACCGTTCATATATATGTCCTCATATTCTGTTCCTCGGCTAATTCCTTTCCGCCTGAAGGAAAGCGTCGCTGAAGTTGCTCACTCCCCGCTCATTTCTCAACCACAGCACGGACGGGTGTTTGATGACTGCCATCTCTCCGCCGAAGTCATCGAAGACATCTTCCGGGTCGAAGTTGCTGGAAACATGCAAAACGTCAGGCCAGTCGAAGACAGCAGTGAACGTTGAGCTCGCGTCTTGCCACTGCGGGTCTGATGTCTCCTGCGTGCCGATGAGCGTGAGCGAATAGCGAGTTCATCGAAGTGCCAGGCTCCACTCAGATGCCGCTCTGAATCGTGTTGTCCGTGTACTGGTAAGCCAAGCGTGACCACATCTGGATCTGCACGTAGTCGATTGTCCCTTCCTCGTTGTCATTGTTGAGGAAGGCACGGTGTTAGTCCTCCATGGCTAGAGGCTCGTCACTGGCCTGCATATAGCGGAGACGAGCGAGTGCCGCAGAGACGTGGTCTAGGTATTGGTGGTGGACGATGAACCGAATGGGTCCGCAAGCTCTGGCAAGCTTGAGGATCTCAGAGTCAGCCTCTCGCGCGATGACTGCCTTCTGAACCTGTGATATCACTAGTCTGGGTACGCGAAGAGCCAAGATGAGGGTTGGTTTTCCGGTTCGATCATAAGTGATAGTAGTGTACATAGTTGTGAACGAAATATGCTCGTAGATGATCAGGCGAAGCTCTGGCGGAAGTTCCATGAAGCAAGGTCTCGCAGGTTTTTGCGCACGCTTCTCGATCAATTCCTTGGTCCCGTTCTTCTCTTCAGCCTTTGCAGGCTCTTTGACCTGTTGCTGTGTGACTTGCTCTTCTTAGTCTGACTTCTCGAACTGGTGGCGTGAGGACTCGGCCTTCGTTGGGACAGACACAGCGGCCTACTCATCAGGGCTTCGGCGCTGGCTAGGCTTCAAGCGCCTCCAGAGACGCTTCTGGCCACTCGTCAGTACATGTGCGGCCCAATGTTTCCAACAAAACAGCCTTTACGTACAGCTTTCTCCCTGAGGAAAGGAGGGGAGTTGCGGAGCCGCGCCATAGTAGTATTCAAGAACGGATTTTAGTGTATAAAAAGGCGAAGGAGAGTCAAGTCAAGTCAATCGAGATGCGTGCCTTGCCACGCTAGCCCCAGATAGGAAGTAGAAACGAAATGGCCGAAGTGAAAGGACATCTTGATCAAGGCAACGATCCCTCGTCTTCTTGCATTTCGAGCCAGCCTTCACGCTGTGATATAGTCTACTTAGCTTGCTGAGCTTGACGCATAATCCTTCTCTCAAGCCATGTGCGCAATGATCGGAGCAGTCATGAGCATTTGCTCCAGGTCACCAGCTGACATCTCTGAGAGTTTGCTCAATCCTCCACAGACCCTCGTCTAGCGCCTCCTTCTCCAACGCAGTAAACACCGCTCTGAACCAGCCCTCTCTCCCATGCTCCTCACCTGGCTGCAAGTGGACCCTGTGATTCAGGAACTTCTGAGCAAACATCTGCTCCCTCGTGCCTTCGCCCTCAACACTCGCAGGCGGCAGCCACGGAGTGAGGTCAAACCAGACGAAGAACCCAGCATTCCCTCCTTCCATGTATCTAATGCCTATATCTCTGAGACGTCCTGTGAAGAACGCATACGCCTCGGCCAGTCTACTTTTACTCAGTTCAACGATACTCTTTATCCACTCTAGGTCCTCAAGCATCTGCGTCGCAATCGCTACACTCGGTCCGCCAACAGCGCAAAACCTCTGCACGGCGGTAATTGCCTTCTTGAGCTCCTCATTCCGTGAGATGAGACAACCAACTTTGAGACCCGCAACACCAAAGTCTTTCGAGAGCCCATATATGACATGCACGAGATCTGCATCAATGACGTCCGTGGTGTCGATCGAGAGCGCAGAGGTTAAAGGCGCTGCATCCGGGAAGTCCGGGTTCCCGAACACACTCAGCGCATAGATTTCATCAGAGATGAAATGCAGCTTGTGCTTCTGGCAAAAGCGCATAAGCTCGATCAGAGTCTCCTTAGGATAGCATTTGCCTACTCCAATCAGCGTTCATCTCCACTTCTGTTAGCATGTACATACCGAGCGGATTGTGCGGATTCACTACTAGCACAGCCCTGATCTTCACACCCTCCTTCTCACTCTTGCGCAACTGCTCCTCAAACAACTTCACAACGCCCTTTACAAAACAATTCTCGTGGTCTGTGTCAACAGGCACCACTTCAACACCTGCCTTGTTCCCAAAATCGATCTCAAACCTCCCATAGTACGGTCGACTCGTCATTATGCCCTCGCTATCTGCACACAGACTATACGCCAGAACATCATGCAATGCCGTCGCAGCAGCTGTGACCCTCACATCCTTGCCACTAACCGGCTCTTGAGGTGCAAAATACTCATTGACGTGGATTGCGAACGCAGTGGGCAGGCGCGGCCCACCGCCTGTGTTGCCAGCGTAGCGCAAGGCGACCGGCGGAATCGGTACCTGAGCGATGAAGTCGTGCAGCTCTTTCTGGGTCAAGCAGTTCTCGGCTGTGGCGAATGAGATCACGCTATGGGGATTGGTGATAGGGTCGTAGGTGTGTGCTTTTGCGAAGCGCCATGGGACGGAGAGTTGGTTGGCGTTGGCCTGGCCGCGGGGAGAAAGCGCCATCTGGATGACGAACTTGGGAAGGGTCACTGCAAGACGAACTGTCTTGCTTGATGTGTCAGATTTCTCCTGAAGGCGCTACATGTATGTTTCGTCGAGTCTTGTCCGAATGCTGTGCTGATGATGTTCATTGATTGTCGGAGTTTTGCGGCGGGAAAGTTGATGATGTCCGGAGTTGATGATGGATCGGAGTATAGTACTTGCTAAATTAACCTGCTCATTTAGCCATCAAGGTACAAGCAGCCCACACTTTGTATAGCAACTAAGGATCAGTGCCTACGGCGCACGATGGAGGATTGGGTCCGTCACCAGTCGCACATCAGACAGTAATTCGAATGATTCCGATTCTTGGGGTGGGCGAGCCTGCCTTCTAAGATCGAGGAAGCTGGGACCACAATAAACAAATGCGCACTGCTGTCAACGCGGCCTCGAATGTATAGACAAGAAGTGAACAATACCAGTGGTGTCGAGCAGCCACTAACATGCAAAAGGACGAGAGCCATACCAAACATAGCGACGTAATCCGTGGCGAACCAAAGCGCCCGAGAGATGCAGCAAGTAACAATAAACAGAACAAACGCCTTGCGACTAGAGCGCATATACAAGATTAGGTAAATGGACAGGACATTCCCAGAAAACCAACAAATTTTTGGTGGTATCATAAGTTCGTGGAGACGTCGTAGCGCATGAAAGCAAAACGGGATGGTATCTCAGGAAAGAGGTTTTGGGTCGGCATGCGAGGTTCCAATATATGGAAGTCGAAGTGCGATTAGTTCACGCCGGTGGGCAGTTGCGGTGTTGCCGGGTGTGAGAACTGCGGCTTCATGCCTTGTTGTATGTTGGTCGAGAATTTCGTCTCGAGCCCATCGTCGAGGAGGCCAATGCCGCTGTCGTCGTGGTGATGGTCCTGCTGAGGGGCGTTGATATCGTAATCGAAGCTGAAGCTCATGGGATCGTATTGTTGTTGAGGAGGTCGTCGAGCATTGACTGATTATCTTGTGTTAGTTAATTATCAAGCCGGCCAAGAAGCAACATTGTGACGCATACCTTCATTCGCATTGGAGTTGTCCTGCATTCCAGTGGACGTGGACATGAAGGACTGATCGGGCCCGAACTCCGCATCGAGACTGCTGTATCTGCTCTCATTGTTGCTTCCGCTCCCACCATTGGTCATGCCTGCGTGCACCGACTCGTCCAGGACAGGAGAGTAAGACGGCGAGTTCCAGTTCGGCGGGCTGTGATCCAAAAAGCCACCCAACGAAGCAAGCCACTGAGCCATCTCATCCACGAAAACCTTAGTCAACCACCAAGCCTGGAAGCTGACACCATTCTCTACCGTGATCTCGCGTACGACAGCAGACCCGATCGCGTTGATGCAATGAAGAACGGTGCGAGCGTGGGCACTCGGGAAGCGGAAGGGCAGTCGGGTAAGGAAAGCTGCGATGCGGTCGATGACGGACTCGGCAGGGTCCACGGGAGATTCAGGATACGTGGCTTGGTACGTATCTCCACTCGGCAACTGAATGGTTTGGGGCAGTGGGCCAAGCATGGGACGGATTTCGGTCATCAGAATATTGTAAACCTCTTCATGGCTGCAAGCGCCAGGCAAGTCGTTGGCAATGATGCGCTTGACATTGACGTGCGAGACCCAATCTGCAAACATCTGGGCCCGATGGTTGTCAGCTGTTAGCATAACAGCAGCCGCGTGTGCTGTAGAGTTCACTCGCAGCATCTGACGCAAGAGATGTGCAAAATTTGTGGCCGGCTCCAGCTTGGCTTCGAGGACGTGTACGGGCAAGGGTTGGAAAACCTTGCTGATGTGTGCGTGGAGGGTCTTCGCGACGTTATCGAGGAACCTCAGAACGACGGGGGGGGCGACCTGTAGTGTGAGCTGAGAGACGTTCCGGATCATCTTCTGGTACATCATCCAGTCGCACTCCTTGATCCACGGCGCAAGCTCAGGTGAAGCAAACAACTTTTGTACTGGCACTGTCAATGTGCCGTGAAAGGTACCAAACAGCCTGAAGAACTGCTTCTCTTTGCAGTACCGAACCGAGTCGACCAGAGATGTAACATGCGAGCGGTACATAGCCGTTAGGTTATCTGCTGAGTCGGGATCGGTGCGTGTGGGCAGGTACGGTGTGATGTCTGGCAGTTCGATCTCAAGTACATCTGAGGCGGTGAGCACTTCCGCAGTTGGGAACTTCAGCTCATACTCGTAGGAACTCTTGGTACGAGCATTGGCTGGGCGGTACTGGTTCGAGTAGATATCGGCGAAGAGAAGGCCTTTGGATCCTGCCGGGGCGAATTGTGTCGAGGCGGACTCGATACCAGTATCTGGCGGGGGAAACTGTGCGCTGTCGGCAGGCAAACGTGGTATCGAGTTGAAGTCAAGCTTTGGACCAGCTGACTGCTGCCTCTTCATGTTGATTTGTGTTGTTGAACTGATGCTTGGTCGGCGAGTTTCCTCTCCATCGTCACTATCGTTGATGAGAGCGAGATCGACGTAATGGTACTTTGACTCTCCTCGGACACCGAGTCGACGCGTTTGGATCCCTGGGAAGATGACGCGCACGAGCTTGCCGAACGAGGCAGGGTTGAGGGGAATGACACGGTCAGTGCCACAGCGCTCTGCATACTTGGAGTAGACCCTGTTGCGCGGTACAGACGTCTTTGCAGTACGACAAACGGACTTCAGCCTATGAAGTGTTAGTGAGTTGTTACAAGACGTGTGTGATGTACTGACCAGAGCATAGCAAATAGCTGCTTCGATTTCTCCGCCTTCGACGTCCTGTCAGTTTGGATGACCTCTGCAGCCACGTCTTTAAGCTTTCTACCCTCGTTTTGCTGCAGCATCTGTCGAAGTTCCTTGTCGTTCGTGGCACTTCCTGACGTTGAGCCCTTCTTCTTTTTGTCTTCAACTTCGACCAGTGGCGTCATGTATTGCGATTGCGGTGGCGGCTGTGACATGGACTGGTGGTACACGTGGGCATCCATGGGCTGCGGTGGCATGCCGTTCGCGTGCACCGGGTTCTGATTGGCATCGACTTGATACCCGAGAAATTGCTGCAGACTTTCTATCGACGGGCTCATCATGTTATCCTGAGCGCTGACATGCTGCGCTGCCTGAAGCAAAGCGGGCTGAAGCGGTTCGCCAGTGAAGGACGTGTTGTAGGGCGGTTGCGAGAAGTGCGCCGGCCGGGGCGGCTGCGATTGAGAAAACTGAGGCTGGAGGTCGTGCTGATCGAAGGAATGCACGCTCGTAGTAGACGCGCGAGAGAGCGGGCGATTGCTTCTCGTCGACATTGAAGTGTTGGACCGTGATCGGCGAATGTCCGTGGCCATTGGTCGATGAGCCGGGCGGTAGATGATGTTCTGTTTACACCAAAACAATGTGATAGCAACGTGACGAACAAGGCTACGGGACTGGTGTGAGGGTGTCTTTGCAAATGCGAGGAGCTTCAGAAAGCGCTGCAATAGCAAGACAATACTCGTATTGCTTGCTGGGAGGGAATCTCGAGTCCAGGGCGGCCGCTGGATTATCGATGCAATCGTCGACGCGGCTGATGGCGACGGCACGTACTGTAGTCCGGAGTGCGACGGGATATAAGGTAAGGTATATTAAGAGAAGGAATATCCGGGACCAAGACGGCGTCGTTGGGGGAGGGCGGAGCCTCAATGTCGTACTTTGTTATGGGAGAAAGACTGGCGGTGTTTACGTTTGCAACCAAGGTTAGCAACCAATTTGGTCACGTGTTTTACAGCTTTCATGCATGGTAATTGGAACTTCACAATCTCAAGCTAATGCAGCTGAATTCAAAACCCGAGCGCTAGGGTTCTATTTCGGAAATAAAAGCTCTCTACATGTGTGATTTCATTGTTTACTGCAGGCACACGTTGCGAAAGGCGATTGTTCCTGCTGTTTGGCTTGTGAAAGATGACGCAAGTGGTTAGATGACATAACGCACGCCCACTGTGCCTTCCCCCCATAATAATCCTTCCCCACCCTCTGCTCCTTCAAAGGCCACATTGCCAGCACTCCGTTCCACTCACACGAGCACAAAACCCAGCACATCACCACCATTCCTAAATCACCCACCAAACCCCAAACAACAACTATCATGTCTGTCCAGGATAGAGCCCAGGCGCACCTGTCGCAGCTCGACAAGGAGGTAAGATTACAGCTCAAGCACGTTACGATGGGCGTGAACCATGTTTGAGGCTTATCGCGACATCATTATTCGCAGCGCATTCAAATTTGGGCAACGTTTGCTAACTTCATGGTCTGTTCCAGCTTTCCAAGTACCCCGCCCTCAACAACTTCGAGAAGCAGACCTCCGTCCCCAAGGTCTACGCCATTCTCGGTCTTGCCGGCCTCTACTTCTTCTTGATCTTCTTCAACATTGCCGGCGAGTTCCTCGTCAACATCGCTGGATTCATCATTCCCGGCTATTACTCGCTGAACGCCTTGTTCAGCGCCAGCAAGGTCGATGACACACAGGTGCGTTAGCAAATCTGCAGGTTTATGCGCATTGCCTGCGCATTGCTCCATCTGGGCATACTAACACATATTCAGTGGTTGACCTACTGGGTCGTGTACGCGTTCCTGACGGTCTTCGAGAGCGCCGTTAACGCCGTCTACTGGTTCCCCTTCTACTACACTTTCAAGTTCGTCCTCATTCTGTGGATGGCCCTCCCTCAGACTTCGTAAGTCATACCAGCTGGAAAAGGCAGATATCAACTGACATTCGACAGTGGTGCCCAGATCATCTTCCGTTCCTTCCTCCAGCCCGTCTTCTCGCGCTACTTTTCCGAGTCTGGCTCCACCGCTGCCGACCTCCGCGCCAAGGTTGACTCGGCTGGCAAGTCCCACGCTTCCTAAGCGTCTCTTGTCTATACCGTGTTTCTGATGGCCGCATGACCAGGCAAAGAAGGGGTGGCGGACGAAACAGCCGAAAAGACAACTCGTAGCATACCAGATGAACGTCTGATGATGCGGCAGGTTGATCCCATACGGCATGCGGCTATTGCGGCTTGGAGAAACCGTGCAAACGAAACTATACGACCCTTGGATTTCTTTAGCGAACGTAACGGCGGTTCTGGCGAGTACAAGAAGATATCCCTGCGTGTAACGATACGGCTCCCTTCGACAGCTTGATCGGATGTCCATATTGATTTTCTTGTTGAGTTGTAGTTGTGAAGCGAGCTGCTGCATCAGGTTCGATGTTATGCTCAGCTCGACAAGTTCAAATTCAACACTGCATCCCTATTATACAGTCTTCAACGATTAGCGTGGTTTCACTGATTAAAGACCGCGACACAATACGCGTCCGACACTGTTCTTGCTCACATCTAACAGATCAGCGACTGCTGGCCTCATTGGGTCGCAGACTCACCTTAATCGCAAGAGGCAGGGGCCAAACCTTGTCTAGGGCGTCTACGCTTCGACACCAAAGGAGCACCCTGGCACGCCTTTCTTTCATCTTGCTTGTCTCCTCTGCGCTTCTGTACAACCTCGTTCCGAACCCACTATGTCCGCTACCATCGAATGCCTCTTGCAACCATGGAGCCGGCGTCCTCGATCAGCACGTAGCGACCAGGTCTAGACACGAGATCGCACTTCCGCTTCCTCAATTTGCCAAGGAACTGCGCCTGAAGGTCTACGATTGGCTTCCTTCCAGTGCGACCGTTTCAACATCAGCGTTTCTCTCAGCAAGGGCATGACCCGCGCCATCGCGATTACATGCGCTCCGATCCCACCAATATACCTCACATGCCGACTTGTGCATGACGAGTACGCCGCTGTTGTCCATCAGCCCAAAGGCCGTACATTGATGCGCGATGTGCCGCTACTCGTCATCCCTGCGCCATACACCGGTCTTATGGCGACTGGTGTCGACCTCAGCAAATCTCAAGATAACGCCGGGCACTGCATTGGTGTTATCGGTGAAGTCATGAGCTGCCTTGTTCACAATGACTCACTGGGCCGACAAGGTCTGAATCTCCTGCAAAACTACAAGGACGGGTCTTGGGTCCGCAAAGCCGCGAGAAGCTGTCCGCATTTGCACTTGCAGCGCACCGAAATGCCACGGAGTGGCACGGGTATTGGCGCCCAGAAGTGTCTAGACTCGACTTGCAGATTGTCGTGTCAGGGGATGGCTCGGAAATGTGTCTCAGCAGCTTCGGTGCTGGTATCCACAAGTCCAGACGACACTTTTGGCATCAACGCCAAGTACTTCCGCATCGGGACAGCTGGGAAAGTCGACTTGCCCTCGCAGCTGCCTCCTAGAGGAGACTTACAGACGCTTATGCTAAGCATGAGAGCTAGACGTGAACGGACTTGTGACGGAGGCCACATGGACCTCGATGCGTTGGAAGGCTGGCTGTAGCTAGCCTTTCACTACTATACGTATCCTTGAATGGGGAGCCTTCTGATCCGGGATACCGTTGACATTCGCCTGCAGGGTGTGATTCACACGATGGTACAGCTCGGGTGGGCGAAGTCGTACGTGTTACTGCCGGGCATGGTCACAATTTCTCAGTAACGGCAGGGATAAGGTAAGAGTCGAACTATCCGGTGAGGCCAGCAATCTATTTGGTGAGGCATTTCTCTCAAAAATCCTTGTAGCCACTAGAATGCTTTTAGTGTTACAAGAGACCTGTAAGCTATCTTGAATACCTCCATTATCAGAGGCTTTCCACAGTAGATTCTCAACAGTAGTGCCTCACCGAATAAATTTTTGGCCTTATTGAATAGTGCTGCCCTAAAGTAGTTGGTTACACACTGTGTCCAGATCTAAGTCGTACACTCGAATCGTCCGATTGACATCCTCTTGCGCAGCAGTCGAAAGCCCTTTCACTCTGATCTTATACCTTCTGCTAACAAGATCATACAGGGACATCTCCACAGAGTCACAGAAACAACAACTACACTCTTTCAGTCAACCACCCGCTGTGTTTAACCATCGAATGCTTGCATTGCACGACGAATTCCTAGCATGAGTGAAGTCATCGAGCCACGTTCGTTTCGCTTCCTCGACCTTCCCAAGGAGCTCCGCCTCATGGTTTATGAGCGATTGCCCACGCGCTCGCAACTGAAAGCAGGACATGTCACGCTCATCTGTCGCTCCCTACCACAGATTTATCATGCCTGCAAGCTGCTGTACAGCGAGGCCAAGCCATTCATGGATCGATACCGCCAAACCACGCCACCGCCTCAGATCTTCTTCGAGCATAACGCTGACATCAGCCTCCAAATCCATTACAACATGACACAAACGCTAGAGACCGTACTGCGAAAGAGCCTCCAGAACAACTTGCAAGGCTATTTGCTATCCCAGTATACGCATCTGATCGTCGACGGATCATTTCCTTGAAGAAGTGGAGTTCGACCTTATCACCGGGAGTTGGATTCATATCTACGAAGTCACTCCCAGTTCGAACACTCCCAGTCGAAAGCTTGTAACGCCCAGGACAGGCGCATATCCATCGCTAGCTCTGTACAAAGATATCATCGACCAGGAGGAGCGGCAATGAGACTGGGCTTGATGACAAAGGGGTACTACATTGTTCGTTTCGTTCCACACTTGTGTCGAGATAGGCCAGACAAATTGGTAGATCTTGAAAGCATTGTTGGCAAATTACGAGGTATCGTCCACCAGCCAGATATCCAATAAAACCGCCATCATGGACAGCGTAATTGCATCACTCTGAGCGTGTCGCCTGAAGTCAAAGCAGCCGCCATTTCTCTTCCTGGATCTAGCAGCGGAGCTACGACTCATGATCTACGAACTTCTCATCATGTGGTTTGAACGTAAGATCAGCTGTTGGGTCGAGAGTGCCATGAATGCTACGCTCACAGTACGCGACCCCATCCCACCCATTCATCTCACATGCAAAATTATTGCTGATGAAGCAATCCCGCTTCTTGGAAGTTTCAGCAATTCCAGTACTACGGCACGTATCACTGAGATTTCGAAACCCGGAGAAATGCTGTCGTACAAACCACGGACGTATTCGGCGCTGGGTCACACATTAGTCAGACGCAGATGCGTTAATATACACGTCAGGTTTGTAACTCAACTCATCCAATTGATTTCTGAAGTCCCGTATATCTCAGACAGGGCCATGATCCCTGATATGGTACGGCCCTATTACCGTAATTTGCCCGTAAAGCCTAGGCATCGAGGATGGCAACAAGGATGGCAAACCAGAGCCTGGTTGAGAAGGTTTCTAAAGGATTGCTGGTGGAGGGCCAAAACCAATGGCATCACTGGAGAGGGCAAAGTAACCAGAATTGAAGTCGCGATTGGTGGATACTTCGCAAGTGATGCAAAAGACTTCTATACACAGGTAATCCTAGCGCAGTTTTCCCCTGGGAGGGTCGAGGTGGCCGTGACAATCTTTCATACGCCACTATTGCCACGGAATGATACCAATAGCGAATAGCACCATGTGTCTGAATGGCGGGATTTCTTCTGGGACGATCCTGTATAGACAGTCTCACCATATACGCTCGTACGACCTACTGCTGCACATAGAGTGAGTGTTAGCATTGCAAAGTGCAAGTCTAGATTTTACAACAACCTTGGAACAAGAAAAATCAATGGTTTCAGTGATAGGTCTAAGAAATGGAAACACAGGCTGGAGTCTACCCCACCCTACGTACGCCAAAATCCAACGCCGCCGTCTTCTTCACAATCAACCCATCTTTCATCAACACCCTCTCATCCTCCTGCCCGAAGACAATCGCCCCGCTCTTAACGCGCTTGAGGCCCTTCGTGTAGCCAGCTAGACCGTTCCAGAGCTCAGTCAGCTGCGTCGAGACACTCGCCGTATATATCGGTGGCGTGCCGTCATGCGTAGAGCTTCCGACTGCCAGGCCGTGATAGCTTGTGTACCTCCACACCTTTGGCACTTTAATGATGAGGCGGACTGTGGGGTATGTTTGTGCGCCCATGAAGCCAAAGAAGGGACTTGGCGGTGGCCGCTGCGAGAGGAGGAGATGTGTTGTTTGGGCGAGCCATTGGTGCAGCTGCTTCGGGTAATGCGGCCTTGAGTCTCGGTTCTTCGACTGCAGAATCCCAGTCTCGGCCTGCGATTTGAAGAATGGGTGGTGGTTGAGATTATCGAGTAGAGACCGCAGCAGTGTTTGGGTACTGTCAAGAGCGCTCGTGTACAGACAGCCAGGATCTATACTGATGACTGGAATGGTTTCGCGGATCCGGTCCAGTTTACGGGTTAAGAATGGGAGTGCTTCTGAGTAGACGGTGCGGCATGTTGTGAAGATCTGGACCGGAAGGGTCTGTAAGGTGATGGCGATGGCGGGTTGTTCCAAACAGAAGGCCGTGGTGGTTCGTTGCTCAATCTTCAGTTCGCGCTCAAGAGGCAATAGTCGCATTCGCTTCGTTGAGATGTTGAGGTTTTCGTAGATTATGAATCGTATCTCCTTTGGGAGATCCAAAAACCTGAACGGTACCTCGAGCATACTGTCCTCCGACATCTCGCAAGATAGTTGCACGATCTGCCTCCAAGTGAGGTGAGGTGTAACTTGAAGGATGAGTGAGGGAACGACGACTCTAAAGAATTTGTGGGGCAATATTGCCAGATCATGCGGCGCAGTCGTATACAATAGCCGAAATCGAAGTTGTGATATTTGGGGAAGGGATGTCCTTACACAACTAGGCGTCCCCACTCGCATTAACCGTGTCAAAGAATCCTCGTGTAGATCATCGAACTGAGGTAAGCTTTACCGAACTTCAAGTTGGGCAGGCTGTGAAGTCTAAAAATTGACGAGGGAGGAGAAGGGTAGATATTTGTAGACGACGATGGTCGGAAGAATGCTGCGTGCATAGTTGCTTTTTGTGGCCTCGAGGACTTACTCCGATTCGTGACACTGTGGCGGTCAAAGGGACATTCGACAAGGACTAAAGCCGAGGGAACACGGTCGTATCAGAGAGACGGCGCATAGCTGACTGCCACATGTAGCATTGATAACATGAACCGTGCCCCATCGGATGCTTTGCTGCAAGGGTTGCTGAGAGATGGTGTGGAGGAAGGTCGCCGACGTCCTCACACTTCGACCCGTTCTACCGGTCGAAACCAGGGTCATCTGGACCACATGCCGCCGAAGCTCTTGCTTCCGTTTCTTGAGCCTGTTTTGGTCCTCGGCGGCCTCTCGATCTTCAGCAATCTCTTGCAACTCACGTCTGCTTTGACCAAGATGAAACTTTGGTCAAAAACGTGCCCATTTGCATTACCGCACCTCTCCAAAGCTGGCGCCAGTGCAAGCTCGACTCGTCTAGCTTTGACACTCTGACTATCTCCGTAGCCGCCTCGGCTGTCATCGCTATCATCGTACACGTCTTCCATTTCGCTATCGTAGAAGCCGTAGCCCCAGAATTGATTGGGCTTGCCACCAGTGAATGTGACGAAGCGGTAGTCGGCGAGTTGTCGCTTCATCTTGAGGTCAAGGGCGACAGACGCGGAGACGATGGTGCTGAGCTGCTCTTTACTGTCGCGAAGTGACCTGGTCGAGTACGGTCGTAGTTTCCGCCGCATACGACTGCACAGGCGCGATATGGTCTTCAAAACAGGCGCGGCGTCGAAAGTGGGCCGCCACTTGCCATCTTCCTGTGGCACAAGGAGATTGACCGTCAGGGATCGCCATTGGTGGTACTCTTCAGCTTGGATCTCGTTCTTCACAGCTGCTTCACGTTAGTCTAGTACACTAATCACAGGGTACCAGCTTGCGCACCTTTCCGTAGTGTGTCGTTAATAGGCCGAAGCTTTTTGTCACCCAGTTTCCCAGCCCATACGTATCCACTGCCCTTCTGAAAGTTGTTGAAGATCTTCTTCTGTAGCGTGGACCAAATGTACGCTTGTACTAAAAGCGGCCGGTCATCCGGGTGCTTCAAGTACACGTTGTAATTGTCCGTCAAACCACCAAAGAGATCCTTAGCGGCGTGAAAGTGCGGTCGCTTGCTTCGCGAGCTGGTAGGACCACTGAAGTAATCCTCGCTCCATACTCTTATCTCGTATCGTAGTGCTTGTAGCTCTTCTATGAGTGTCTTCTCTTCCGATTTGAACATGGTGGACCCACGAGCTGGTAGGCCATTTGGACCCATGCTCTTCCTCTGCAGCTCCTTCCTCAATGCATCCCGTTCTCTTGTAACTTGGTAGAAGCGCTGCACCAAGTCTTCCTGACTACTGCCGGGCCTCACCTCTGGGCGCGATGGGCTCTTCGGAGGTACGAGCGGGCTGCCATTCTTGCTGAACCTCTCTGGGCTGAGCTCAGATGAGCTCTCCGAGGAGGTATCTGCGCCACGTGTGACTTTAACAGGCGGAGGCACATATTGCGTCCTCCTCCTGCGCCTTGGTAGCAGCTCCTCCTCGTCTGACCACTCTGTGTCTGCGTTTTCGAAGGGGTTGGGTTCCATCGTCGGCGAGTGGAAAGAGGCGGGCGATTGTTCAGAGGGCAATCCTTCGGCAGAGGGGCAATGCAGCTTCAGCGATCGGAGGGTCGAATCGCGCACGTCTGTCGACACGAGCCAAGTCAGCGCATCGTACTTATAAAGCTGCGCAGGGCATTTGCGCACCTGGAGATAGCGTCGTCATTTCCGCCCTTGTGCTCACATGTCCTGTATATACACTAGCAATGCAGCAGCGGTGAAGCGCCCTGGCACTCTCACGCCGCTACTGGTTATCGAAATCTCAGCTCAGACGAGCTGTACAGATACGGAAGGACTGCAGCCAGCCTTGGACGTGGGGCTCGCGATACGATCGCCGGCCGGCGACGTGGAGATCGCAAGAGTTGAGGAACGGCCTCCGAACAGACCACGTCGAGGAAACAATAACATGGTGGAAACAGGTCTGTCCCAGCCTCATCGCATAGAAAAGCCATGGATGTGCTAGCTGCGGCGGTTATGTTTAGCCAGTCACATCACCTTGATGCCGGGACGAGGTGCGCTGACGTGTGACAGGCGAGTGAGAGCTGCGCGCACGCCTGTGCCGTCATGCAGCCGAGACAAGTTGGGCAAAGCGGCTCGCGGGTGCGACCCTTAGCGTGCTCGTGGAACCGTGCCGCCTCAGACACGTTGTGACCATCACTTGTTTTCAATTGTTGGGTTTCATATCTTCGTAACACTGCATTGTTCCTCGAAGACGCGCTGTCATTTTTCGAGTTGACAAAACTTCGCGACTTGTTCAATCTCGCAATACCCAGCTTGCATCGGTACAGGAATCCTCGAGGCTTGACCGCCAATGAACATGACCTTGGCGAAGGACAAGACCCCAGAGGAGAAAAAGAAAGTTGACAGCATCGCGGTCGTGAATGAATGATTGGGACTGATGGCTTGCAAGTTTCTGAACGTTTTCGCTTCCCGACTACCTTCGTCAGCCAATGTCTCCGGTGCCTTATGCGTTCATGCTGTGTCGCGTTAGCGCTTTCGAGCAACAAAGCGTGCAATTGCCGACTCACTTGATGTTGATGGTCTTCGCCTCAACGTAGTTCATCAGCCCATGGCGACCGCCTTCACGGCCGATGCCAGACTGCTTGGCCCCGCCGAAAGGCACGTTCGGGCCGAACATCTGCCAAGTGTTGATGTTCACGTTGCCAGCATTGAGGTGCTTAGCAAGGCGCAAAGCACGCGGAATGGACGCTGTGAAGATGCAAGCTAGATAACATCAGAACTCTGACACTTTAAGGGCTCCAGGGACTTACATGAGAGACCAAAGCTGGTGTCGTTGGCCAGCTTGATCGCCTCCTCTTCGGTCTTGAACGTGCGAATCAGAATGACTGGGCCAAAGATTTCTTCTCGGTAGATCCTTGCATCGTCCTTCGGGTTCAGGAAGATGGTTGGTTGAACATACCAGCCGTTCTCGCCGTGCCTTCCACCTCCTGTCAGGAGCTTCGCCTCTTCCTTGCCAATATCAAGGAAGCTCATGACACGTTCGAATTGTTTACCATCGGCGAGTGGGCCCAAGAACGTGTTGGGGTCAGTGGGCTGCCCCATGGCGCCTGCAAGCTGCTCGAAGCGGGTCTTGAGCTCTTCGATGAACTTCTCTGCGATGTCCTCATGGACAAAGGTACGAGATGCAGCAATGCATGCCTGACCAGAGTTGAAAAGGAAGTTTTGGCTGTGGTGTGTGAGGGCGTTCTCGATGTTGGCGTCAGGGAAGATCAGACTGGGCGATTTGCCACCCAGTTCAAGGGTCACGCGCTTGAGATTACTGGATGGTTGCATTAGTGTCAGCCTGATCGCGTTGGCTCTGGGTGCGTACCTCTTAGCAGCAAGCTCCTGAACCTTCTTGCCCGCGAAGGCAGATCCGGTAAAGGAAATCTTGTTGATGTCCATGTGAGACGCCAGAGCTGCACCGACCTTACCGTCACCCGTGATGATATTGATGACACCAGGAGGGAAGCCAGCTTCTTTGACATATTGTCCAAGCTGTATCAGTCCAATTGGGCTCTTCTCGGAGCCTTTGTAGATGAAGGTGCATCCGGTAGCCAACGCAGCGGCGACCTTGAAAGCGAAGAAGATCGCGGAGGCATTCCATGCACCAATACCGGCACAGACACCGAGAGGGTCATATTGGATGATCTGTCAGACAGTCAGGCAAAAGACAACAGGCGATTTCGAAGCTTCCTCACCTTATACATGCCCTGCTCATCTTCCGCCCAGGACTCTCCTGGAAGCTTGTCCGTCCAGCCAGCGTAGTACCTGAAGATCTTGCCGAACAGAGCGAAGACGAACTTGGTAACAGCAATGGGCTGACCCATACTCTTCACCTCCCATAGAGCGAGCTCTTCGGCATGCTTGTCGACCACGTCTGCGAACTTCAACATCGCATTGCTGCGCTGTTGTGGCGTCCACTTTGACCATTCACCATGGAAAGCCGCGCGAGCAGCCGCGACCGCCTTGTCAACGTCGCCTTCTGAAGCTACTTGGATGCCATCGGCAACAAGGCTCTCATCATGTGGGTTGTAGATGCTCAGAGTCTCGCCAGACGTGGCATCGACGTACTTGCTGGGTGTCAGGAACGAATCTTGTGTTGGATGCACAACAACTCACTTCATTGTTAATGAAGAGCTGTTTGTAAACCATATTGGACACTGAGAAGGATGAAATGCTCTACGAGGCTGTAAGTGTTGTGTTTGGAGGGAGTCAAAGAGACCTTGCTCGGACCTTTGCTCAGTAGACGTTGTTGTGCTTTTATACGCAGTCCAGGCCATCTCGCATTGGTGCTGATGCTCATCCCTCGAAGATCCGAGCTCCACTTGAGGTGTTGGGCGACCCCGCATCTCATAGTGGTCGTACGTGGATGGAAGTAGCAGAGCACAGCTTGCTGCCAGATACAGTTAGTCATTGTCAGCATACGATCCGCGCGCCAATGGGAATTTCGAACGGCTGGATCATCCAACGTCTTGGCCGCGTTGTACCGACTCGCGTCCTATGGTAGGTGATGCGACATAAGCTCGCCTGACTGTTTGTAGTGGTAGTGCTGGTGTAAGCAGGCCGGGGACGTACAATGCTGCTGACAAGCGAGCACGATGGACCTACCTTATTGCACGCCTCTCGGACTTACCATCGCACTCAAACGGGGTGAAAAACTACATATTGCGTTAATGCAGTGCGTGCGCTCGCTTTGGTCCCTTATAATAATGGGACTGCAGCTCCTGCATCCTGACGAAGCTACCAACTGATTCCGGAGTTCGACAGTCGAAGGCTGACCCCAAAGAAGTTTCGAGTTCTGGATTCGTTGATGACCATTGTGACGATAGATTGCAATGAACAAAGATCTGCTGAAGGTTCCCATAGAGTTTGCTGAATGCTTCTGTGGGTTATCTTCCGTCTTGGGCGCATTCGTGAGGGTTTCGTGGACGTGACAGCGCAAACTGGAGCCCTTTATTTCCGACCCTCCGCATATCGTGACTGAGGCATTTCAATTGCGAGGGCAGCCTGGTCAAAATTGAGCGCTGATACATTCATCGATAAACCCCTGAGGGTTGCCGTGCCCATCGTAGAAATACGTCGTCGGCGATTGTCAAAGGTTTTCCGAGGTGGTCAACGTTCCCGTTTGGTCAGAGATCGCTGACGTTGTTGCTGCAGCTTGAGATAACGCCAAAGGGTTAGTCAGCTCATCAAAGTTTGCAAAGCGGCGCAAGGGCGCTTTCGAAGAATTGAAAAGGATGCCGAAGATACTGTGTATCGAATGATACCTAGGTAAATACCGCAACTGACCTCGGGACATGGCAAGAAAGCTCGAGGTGTTCTGCGATCCACAAGAAGATTCTTTCCGGAAGTAGCTAAGCACTAGCGCTATCCGGCAAGAGCCCCGCACGTGAAGATTGAGCCTCTCCTTCGCCAATGACTTCACCAGAGGTCGCAACTCCTCAAATTCCGATTTGCGAATGACAGATGAAAAGAGGAGGGTTGACATTGAGGGATGGTTGAGACAAAGCCTGGTTCCCAGGCGCCTTCGCCGAATATGGCGGGAAAGCCTAGCGGAGGGCGACAGCGCACAATACAGAGTTGCTTGACTTGTCGGCGTCGCAAAGTCAAATGCGACCATGGACATCCTATATGCGGAGCCTGTACGCGTGGCAACCATGTCTGCACCTGGTCAGATCAATTGCAGGCGCAGTCATCGGCTGGGCGAATCTCCAAACCATCAACACCGGGAAGCGGACGACTTGCGAAGAACAGCGACGTTCAGTCGCGCCTTGATCGACTTGAACTACTGCTCGAAAAAGCAGTGTCAGGGCAAGGAGGCAAACCGTCTGTGCCTGCCCGGGCTATCAACGACAGCGAAATGAGGGATCACGAAGCTGCATTGACGCCGTCGTCGAACAGTCAAGCCTCCCATGGTGCCGGCATGGCTGATGACGGCGACGGCACTCTATTGCTCGACGGCGGTCAATCGAAATTTGTGTCTTCTTTGCACTATGCTTTACTTGCGGAAGAGGTGAGCCTATCGTCCAGATCTCGAAGAGTTTGAAGACTAACTCGCTCCAGATCCAAGACATCAAGGCTTTACTTGGTGACAAGACCGATGAAGAGCGGAAAGAGGTACCACAGAGTAGTCTGGTGGACCTTTTGTCGTTGGGTCGCGCGGGCGCAGGATCAAATCTTGATCAGCTGTTGCCAGATTCACAGGACCAGCGCGATACTCTTTTGGACATTTACTTCGCCAACGTCGATCCGATGGTCAGGATCACGCACAAGCCAACGGTGATGCGCAGGTATCCGATATACATGCGCGAGACACATCCCCTGGCTTTTGCGATATGCTTCTCGGCCATCAACTCGCTGCCTCCGAACGTCGTCCAGAGCCGGTTCGGTGACACCAAGGAAGAGCTTCTGGATCGTTTTCAACTGGGCGTGGAGATTTCCTTGGCTAGAGAGAACTACCTCACCACTTCGAGTCTGGAGATTTTCCAAGGTTTTGTGTTATGGCTGACATGTATTACGAAAGAAGAGGACATGGGTAATGCCTGCTTCCAGCATGCTGCATATCTCTGCTGACTACGATCATAGGTAAAGCTTGGGCGCTGCTTGGTATTGCCATGCGCATTGCGCTGAATCAAGGTTTACACCGTGACCCATCACTGTTTCCAACCGGTTCAATGGACGCTCTCACAATTGAGCTTCGTCGTCGAATATGGTATCAACTAGGCCATCTAGAGTTTCGCGCGGCGGAGTGCAAGGGCCAAGAGCCAAGTCTGTCTGAGGATTACTACACAACATTATTCCCACGCAACGTGGAAGACGAAGAGCTCATAGACGGAGCGAGTCCTGGTCCGGCACCCTATGATGAGGAAAGATTCACATCGATCACGTTCCAGCTGGTCAGATATCAGGGCATGTCAGCACTGAGGCGAATTATCCGGAGTACCTACCACCTAGAGAGACAGATGCTGGACTCCGGTTTACACGGCACATCAAGACCTGACCCAGCACAAGAGCTTCAAGCGTTATACGAACAGATCAAGAAGATGCTGGACGAGGTGCACGAGGAATGCCATCGCAAGTATCTTCGTTTTTGTAATCCAGAGATCCCAATGCAAAGACTCTGCATTGGGTTGGCATCCCTACTCGAGTGGCGTTGCTATCTGCTCTTCTGGCTTCGTATGCCGAGAGCGTATCGTGATGTCGTCTTCTCCAACGACATCCGCAAATCGTGAGTCCTTCATCGAATATTGCGCCAAATCGTCAGCTGACAGACATAGGATATTCGAGAAGTCAGTCAACTGTATCGAGACCATAAATGGAGCGTCGGTCGACGTTGACGCTGCTCGTTTCCAATGGCACATAGGTTCGTTACTCCCACCAAGGTCGTAATAGCAACTGACTTTGGCAGGCGGCGTTGCGTCTTTCCAAGCAATAATGCACGTTTTGTCGGAACTCCGAACCCCGATGTTCGATGCCCCTGATCGCCAACGAGCGCTCAGGGCGCTGCAAATGTCGCGCATTCTACGCGATAACAACGGTGCCAAGGCATGGCTCGCAGTCAAAGCCATGATTGATAAGGCCATACAAGAGCACAGCATGTCGCAAAGAACCCAGTCGCAAGCTTCAAGCGCCTACGCTAGCCCCACGGCGCCGGTATCTACTGCACTGCAGACAGACGGCAATGTCCAGGTGTACCCAGGACAAGGGCAGATGCCCAACTATGCGATACAGGCACCTTCAATAACATACAGCCAGCCTACAACGACATCACAGCCTGTACAAGCGTACCCTCAACGAAGCTACGTCCAACCCATGGGGCCAATGCAAGAGCCGGCTCCCCCGTCCTGGGAGGATATCAATCTCAGCAACATCAACAACATCGTCGATAGCCAACCAATACCTGGCATAGTACCGGAGTTCGACTTCGGTTTCTGGGGCGATCCCTTCAACTATGAAAACGAGCCAAACACCTTCCCGACAGAAAATAGCTATTTTCCTCCCTGGACCGGTTAGCGGAAGGAAGGCATTCTTCACTCGTGTCGAACCCATGATCAGTGCTTTGGTACCTATCGTGACGTGCCCGCAACTTTTTTTGGAAGCTGAGTGCAAGTCTCTTTAACCGTTCTCCTGTTGATCCAAAAGAGCGAGGTCAGTCGTGCTCGCGGCGGTTTCCAGGACAGCGACGCAAACTACACGTAACTATCTGCGATTACTTGACGTAAGGGAACCGTGGGTTTGTATTCGCGATTCCCCTGCATACGACCTGGGTCTATATACCCTTGATCCGCTCTCGGGACTTCCCTTCCTGTACTAACCTAAACATCTGTTGCATTCTCAAAGTCATCGGCGATGGTGGCGGCGATGCTTATGTGTGTAGGTGGTGATAAGGACCACAACGACTTCATCTCGCTTGATTGCGGCACGGGTCCGGACACCTGCAGGACCCCCCAGATCAGCTGAGTTGGCCCCTATCACCCGTTGCGACCTGCCTTATACATCACGGCGAATTGTGTGGCTTACCCTTGGAACGCTAATTCGATGTCGAAGTATGGTGGGATTGTGGGGGTCAATCTTACTGCTGGGCGCACGGTGCAACTTGCCTCCACCTCACGCATCGGCGACACTCCCATGCAGCCGTCTGCTAACCAATCCGAGAAGACGTTGGGTCTAGCATCCAATGGTCAACGTGCGACAAGCATGCCAAGATTTGAAGTTGTGCTGCGTGGGGTTCGCTGGATGCGCAAAGCTCGCTTCGATAATGAACAAATGGCGATGCGTGCGTCAACATAGTCGACAAAGCGTACTATCACATCTTTCCTCATCATGTCTCACGAAAACCTCAAAGGTGACATCAGCCGACTCAATCTTCAATGCCACGACATCTATTACCATGACGGGACCGGGATCGATCCTATCCTGCCTGATCACGTTGATGCGGTCCGTGAAGGGCTTTTGACGATGGAAAACATCGTCGTAGGATCTTGGGAACGGCATCTTCACGAAGAGTGCAATAAATACGACGAAGCAGATATGGGTTCATCCTGGACAAGCTCACCCCCTAGGTCTGCGTTTGTCCAGGAAGAGCGACATCACCTCGATAGAGGAGAACATAGCGCAGAGTGGGTCCTCGCAGACACGGGTCTAGTGGGCAGCCATGAGGTGGCAAAGGTGGCTCGAAACCGCCTGCGAGATTCAGAGGCGGAATGGAACCTGTTCTGGAGGGAGCACGTGTTCCGTGCGTTCAGTGACGAGGCAAGCAAACAGCCAAGATTCGAGTGAGTGTTCTCTTCCAACCAGAACAGACGTTTCCGTAACAGACCTCAAAAAGGAAAAGGTGCTGTATATTGCCGGCACCATGCTGACCAGATATAAGCCCGATGTTAGATAAATGGTCTATGTAAGATCCGTGCTCCAGGCATCAAGCAGCGGGCTGACCTATCCCCAGACATGGTGAGCTCAGAAGGAACGAATTCCATAATTGGACTCAAGATAGGGGTCGAGCAGGATTGCAAGAGCGTACCGAGCCAAAGCCAGATCTGACATATGGGTTTCCGGTCCAGAATCCTTCCTCCACCGCATCAACTGGTTTTGCACGAGACGAGCTTCTCCAGACCTTTTCCATGCAAGTGCTCGGAAACATGATAGAACTGGGCATATCATGTACACCAACAACTGCAGTGAGGCAGTGGATCAGCTCGCTCGGCAAGATGGAATTGGAAAGTCATGACAGGACTTGTTTTCCGTGGGCGGTGGTTGAGATGAAGAAGAAGCCCACGAAGGATAAAGTCTCTATCGAAAGATGTTACTGCCAGGCCGCGAACGGAGCGGCAGCTGCACTTGAGATGCAAGAGAAGCTGTTCGACAGACTCGGTCACGAGGCTTTCTCCAAGCCGCCGCCGATCGTGGCATTCACTTGCATCGGACCTATTGTCAAGGTATGGCTTGCATATCAGGACAAAGGTGATGTATCTCAAAGGCCTATCAAGGCAAGCCACATCAAGCCAATCTCTCATACCTGTTACTGACATCTCGCAGCGAATGGTCTGTATCTGGACTACATCAGTGCTTTTGACGTGGGGCGTCGCCTCTCTACGCGCAATCGTTGTGAACATGCACACATGGGCGTGCCGACTGCTCAAACCAAAACTACAAGCTTGCGTGTATGGTGTTTCCAAAGGCCTGCGAAGAACGCAACAGAACAGTTCACAAAGTCCTTGCGCCCGACAGACACGCCACGCTTCTTATATCCCGGATACCAGCACAACAGAAGTTTCACCCGCTTCTTCTCGTGGATCTGAGCTCACGGCTTGTGCAAGAGGTTATGTCCCGGTAACATCACATGGACAGCAAACAAATGTTGTAAAATCCTCGCAGTCATGTAGCCCAACGAGGGCTGTACTGAAAGAGGCACCGACAACCTGCAACGCTCAGTCTTCTCCCTCAAATGCTTCCGGATCCAGCCCTTCCTCAGCCAACTGTGACAGTGATACTGGCAGTACAGATAACGATGCGAATCCATTCGGCGGCGGCTGCACCACACCTACACCAGGATCGCACAAACGAGCTACCAACGGCAGTACGAGCCAGAACCAAGTTACTAGTCATTTAAGAACCCGGAGCAATGCCACCGCCTCTGGGCCCGAGGTGATAATGCTGGAAGGTCACCATTCAATGCAAAACGGCGCACAATCACCAGGGGTACTTGGGAAGCAACGAACCGCTGTACTCTCTGTCAAAGATGCCCTCGCTAAGCCCATTCGGCCGTCAAAAGGAGAGACGATCATCCCGTCTTACGCTTTCGATTCCATCAGCTTGGACTCCGAGATTACCGCTATTGCAACGCGCATCTTTGCGTTGACGCCCTCAAAAGGGGAGATCTCTGACGAGCTAAGCATGATTTCCAAAGATTCGACAATCCAGAAGAAGACAACAGGTATCGGAAACGCTGAAAGTTCTGCTAACTGCAGTCCTTTCGGCTTTTCGCTTGGCGATAGCAACGCATCCAGTGTGATTGACAAAAATTCAACATCTACTGCTATCAGCCCATCCAATGGTATCAAAGCTGGCAGCACTGACCTCATCTTTCCTTCCGATTGGAATGAGTCACCTGAGACTGGGGGTCTGATTAGTCACGCCGGACCTGAAGTCAACACCATTTTCGATGTCCTTGAGCGCAAGGCAGCCACTAGCCCCAAAGGTCCGTCTAGGGAAACCCCTCCCTGCGATCAGAACGCAAAGCCTATGGCCAGCGACTCTGAGTTGTTCGATGAAAGTACCCAGGCGGTACCATCAAAACCTGTCCTCGCTGGCGTGGAAAGCAGTAACAGCACTTTAATCGATATTTCCGGTCGAAAAGCTACACCGACTCCGAACGGTCTCTCCTGTCTTGAAGACTCTGTACTCCACAGCGGTCTTCTCATGTCTGCAACAGGGTCTGAGAACGAAGCAGATCTTGACAGCGGATCTGGAACCAGGGACGAACAAAGCCAGGCGCACGACACTGGTTCGGATACCACTTCCGTGACGGAAGCCGAGTGGTTGACAATGATACATGAAAACCAGTGATGGACTTCGGGATACTAGCGCTCCAACAGATCCCGTCTTGGCCTTCGACCGGAACCGAGCACTGATATCAGGACGTTGACGCCGCTCAACAACTTGACAAGAAGAGGACGATCGGAGGTCACCGGAGTAGCTACTTCCCTCCCTGGACGGGCTGAGAGGAAGCGGAGACTGACTCGTCTTGTATTAATATACTTTTTCATAGATTTCTCTTAATTCCAACATCTTCATGTGCATCTCGAAACTTACATGCGAGTTGATCTGAGGTGGTGATTGTTCATGGGCACCGATATTCGGTGAGGTACCGGTGCAAAACTTTGTAGCTAACAGAAGACTGTTTGGAACGTAACATGTCTACCTTGAGACTTTTAACTTCCTCCTTTAGAAAGACGACCTGCTTCTAGTCTTGTGTTCTTGCCATGGAAAATCTGCTGAGACCCTGAGACATGAACTGAGGAAGGGAAGCGCCGTCTGGGCACACGAGACCTTGAATCGTATGGCGAAAGTCATATATTCGCGCCCTTCTCCTGTAATTCCTTGACGTCGTTCCTTTGCTGCTCATCTCCAAACAACCTTCTCCAACTTCCACCGAACCCAACTTAGCGTCATCGGTGTCGCCCACCATGGCGACAGACACAGCAGCCCAGCAGCCCTTCCGGTTCCTGGATTTCCCCGCAGAGCTACGCTGCTGTGTATACTCTCGAACACTCTTCCTCACCACCTGGTATGTTCTCTACCGAATGGACGCTCATCTTCCCAATACACCTGGCCAAAACCTCCCAAAACACAGGTGCACGACTCCCGCGTGACGCTCATCAGGCCGCACACTCCGCTCGAAATACCATTTACCTGCCGTCTCATGAACATCAAGGCCCGAGAACTGTTGAAACGCAAGACCGAACACTGCAGACTCCAACCTTCAAGGTACCGCGTGGACTGGAGCGCAGCATATGCGTTCACCAAGGACAGTGCTCTGGGGCCTTGTCTCGGGTTGGGCAGCTTGAACAATCTTCATCACAATCGACATGAAGATGGTTCGAGACTTTGTTCAACTATGCACGCATCACCTATCTCAGACAGGTCATGCACGGACAAAAGACGGAAGTCGAGGCACACCGGCCGTAGAAATAACAACCACCCACGAAAGTAACATCCTCTACCAAATGCAGCTCGCCGACGCTCCATGGGCGCTGCCCGAGATCCGGTATCTCGAACCACACCTGCTTGTCATTGTTTATCAGTCACCGCCACCGAAAATAGAAGACCCGAATTTCGACACCTGCATGCTCCCGCAGGAGGCCAACCTGTTAGACCAAATTAAAGCCGAGCCAGAAGATCTCACAGTACCCGGGGTATTCATTCGACCATCAAAGGAGGAAGCTTTCGCTGAGCATGCGGAGAGCCTAGAGTGGTACTAGGGATCCATGGATTGCAGCTGTGGAATTGAAGGCATGCAGTCACCTAGAGCATGGATAATGCGGGTATGAGACGGCTAAGGGCCTACGAGTAATCATTTAGTAGGAACAGTTACCTCATTCCCGATGAGGAAGTTGCAGCTACAATTCGTTATTCATGGTTGTCTGGGAAACTGTAATTCAAAGGTCGCATTGGTTAGGTTGTAGGTTACGTTGCTATGCCTTCGCGCTGGAACTGCGCCTTCCAGTCGACCACGCTCTCATCGACAGGCCCACATGTGGTTATGTGAGGCTCGGGAGCTTCTGTAGGGTCTCGCGCTCCTTGGCTGAGATCTCGCGTTCCAATCGTGGCACCTGGCGCCCCACCCTCTTGACCCTCTTTTCCAAATTCTCCACCGTGACTAGTCCCGTTGCTTTGTTCGTCATGTCGTCGACGTGGTGGACCACTACGTGCCTCACGATCTCCCCGGTGGCCTTGGCCCCCCAGCGGTACCTTCTTGTCTTGTGACGAATCCACCGCCAGCTCTTTTTGCTGCGGGTCTGAATCTGCTCGATCAACTAGATCGCGTAGTCTTCCGCCTGTCAGCACATTCAGGGTATCACCAACTTGTGTGCCAGGTTGGACTGGCGTCTCACCGCCGTTGATTTGCTGTAGCACCAGGTAACCAATGAGACCCCACACGAAAGCGACGCTGGCTGTGCAGCTGCCGATAAAGGCGACAGGGACGACGAAGAGAAGAGCGAAGCCAGTGACGAAGAGGGTGAAGACGAAGGCGGCGATGACACCAAGCACTACGCAGGTGACGAGGGAGATGACGAGAGTGGCAGCGGCGAAGGCGAAGAACAGGAGGATAGGGAGGCCAGCGAGGGCAGTCTGAGCTGCTAGGAAGGACTGGCAGTGTTAGCAGCTGTGGTGCAGTGCAATTGACGATAGGGTGCTCACAGCAGTCTTAGGATTGCGCCCAGAGAAGGCGCGCAAGTTCTCAAGGGCGCGCTCACGCTGCTTTGGCGGGAGAAGGCGGTTGGTGGTGTGCTCGATGCGGGCACCGACGTTGCCAGCAACGTCCTGGGCGGTGCGTATAACGACCGACATGTTGGGCTGGTTATCGGTCTCAATGGCTAGAAATGTGTGACGGCCCGTACAAAGATACACGAAGCAGCGAAGGAGTAGTTGTTGTGGAAGAACGGTTTGATTCAGCCCTCACGTGCAAGCATGCGGTCGAAATGCAGGAAACATCAGAGTGAGGAAACACCGTTCACCAAGAAACAAGCCGTCCCTGCAGCGCGCCGTCTCTTTGGACGCGTTGATGTCACCGCGGAAGTCGCGAACGTCTGGTCGCTCTAACTGTTTGCGCGCTAGACTCCGCTCACCTTCCGCCTTCGTGCCTACCAATCACAGCGAGCCTTGAACTTTTAACTTTTTTGAAGCACGCAGCGCCGACCACTCCAATCGCCGAGCGCAACACACAAAACGCAACATGGCCGAGAAGAAGAGAAAGAGGAACGAGGAAGGCGCCGACCGGCCCAGCAAGAAGACGGCAGTTGCGCCGCAGGGAAGCGTGAAGGTCGAGCTTCTGCAAGAGGAGGCACTGGGCCCGCTGCTCGGTATGTCGCATTGCGCATGAAGCAGACGACACAGACTAACGAAAACACAGCTGCGACCCCAGGCCTCAAGTTTCCCTCGCGTGTCAACTTCAAGCCGTACCAGCACACCAAGGTCCTGCCCAAGTCCTCCGTAACCACACTCCTCCTCCAGTCCTCGGACCACGCCCGCCTTGACTACACCGCACAGCAAGAACAGGATGGCAGCGCGGGAAGCCAGCTCAAGGACTATGTCGGCGTATTCGACCCAGAGACCAAGAAGCTGCAGATTGTGCCGGTCAAAAGGGTGACGGTACGGAGCACACTGCGCAGCGAAACACAAGAGCTCCAGGAAGAGCAGGCACGACTGGAGGCAGCACAAGGCACCATGACCGCGAAGAGGCATGCACTCGCCGCCGAGTTTGGTTCGAAGAAGTCGAGGAAGAGGATCGACGACATCACCATGAACTCTATACGCAGCGGAGCGCCAGAGGAACAGCACAGGAATGAAGGTGTCGCAGAGAACGTCCTGACAAACATGTCCGAGAACACCTCCGCGATGCCCACAAAGGCCGAGCTCGCGGCAGCTCTCGACAGCTCTAAGCCACGACCGACACCAAACATGGCTGCAGAATTCCCTGGCGACGTCTACACATACGATGCTGTGATTGGAAGCGAGTTCATGGGCCTGATCCCCGTCAAAGACTGGATGGATGCCTCAGAGAAGGGCAAGGGTGTACAAGTCAACAGCAAGTATGTCGCAAAGCGCATCTTGAAGCTGTGCCGGAACAAGCAGGTCCAGAAGTTGAAGGCTCTGCGCTTCATCTTGCTATGCATCAACTTCAACGCAGCATTGGCAGGGCAAGCTGGAAGATTCGCGAGGAGGATCCCGCCAAAGGGCAAGCTGGAGAGCCTGATGAACGAGGAGGACAACATCCCGCTCGTCAACGCTATCAGGAGGAAGTTTGGCTCGGAGTATGTACTTTGTGCTTGCTGGGATTGACGCCGCTAACATCCGCAGAAACAACGACATGCCTCGCTGGAACATGGACAACCTAATGACACACGTTGCGGCAGCTGCGCTCATCGTCGACGACTTCGAAGTAGATGTCAACGACCTGCGCGAGGACTTGAAGATCGAGAACAAGGAGTACGTGACTCGCCGCCGCGGCAAGGACCACGACAGCTGACATTTTCACAGGATCAAGCAGTACTTCCACGAACTAGGCTGCAGAGTCGGTCCACCTACACAAACAGACATGACAAAGTTCAAGTTGACCAAGGCCGACTCGAACAATCACCATGTCGCAAAGTTGCGCCTGCCGTTGGCGTTCCCAAGGGTGAACATACCCACAAAGAAGAGGAGATGAGGACCACACGAGCGTACAAGCATGAATCAAGCATCGAGACTCCACGGATGCTCGTATTTCCATCTACACTTACGTCTGTCAGTCTCCATGTGGAGTTCAGGCACGATCGGTTTCGCGGCCGATCGACAACTGCACGCCATCGCCCATGAAGCACAACGCACGCCCAACCCAAAGCAAACCACCCCAAACCCCATCCAGCCATGTCAGATCCACGGATCTCACACCTGCGGCGCCGAGATACATCATCGAGACCCTTATGCTCGTCATGCGAAAATGCTCATTCGCGACTGAACCCCACATCCTCATGATGACATCACCACAACCACCTCATCACTAAGTGACATCGTGACGCAGCCGCATATGATACCATAGCCACAAAGACCGTATATAACGTGAATTAGCTGCTTGATTGAGGGGTATCTCACTCATCCACCATCCATTAAATGCCTAAGTCAACAGGACCCCTTCAAGACCAAATCACAGGCGCCTCCCAAGCTTCTTCCACGCCCGGCATGACTGACTCCACGACCTCCGCCGCTGACAAGCTCGGCGCAAACAAGGGCACAAACGCCATTCCTCAGGAGGTACGTTTTCCCTCGTTGCATTTGAGGTTCCGCCCTCTTCGCAACCTATGCCCATAGCAACACCAAACTGATTCTTTTATTTAGAACCCTTCGGTAATCTCCTCCGCCGGCGCAATCGGCAAGCAATTCAACCCCGACGGCGCCATCGGCTCCATCGGCCAGGCTGTCGGCGGGCCCTTCAGCAAGGATGGTGTTATCGGTTCCCAGTTCGATGCGAGCAAGGACGGTATCGCGGGACATGTTGAGCGCGCGGTGGATGGCCCGAGCAACCCTGCGGGAAGCGATAAGAAGGCATAGATTACCGCCTTGTAAATTAGATAGCCAAGAGGCTTAATTGAACGTTCAAAGCTACTGTATCGTGGTTATAGTGCTGTCCTTGGGTGATTGCATATGGTATGTTGAGAAGAAACCTTTGACGCGCTGTGCATCTACGCTGTTTGGTCATTCGAGGTACGCTGAGGCTCAATCACGGATGTGTCGACGTTGGTCTTCTTTACGAAGGGCTGTATGACTTGTTGTATTGTAATGTATGCTCGCTGGACATCCTCCACACGCAAGGGCTGTCTTGCAAGCTCCAAGCTACAGGCATTCCAGCCTTCGCCCTACCCTCCAACCCACAATCGCACCGTAGTATTACTCCCCTCCAAGACGACGGCCAGGACCCATGTTTCCAAAATTTGTGCCGGTGCTGCGTCCAGTGCTCGGCTGATTGGAGCCAGTCTCGCGCCCACGACCCTGCACAGCGTATCCATAACCCCTGTTCTGCGCCGTTCCAGGCGTCGCACCGAACCACCGCTTCACGATCTGTGGTGTAAAGATGTAGTTCTTGCCTCCACCGAATGTCGGCCAGATGCGTGTAAGGAAGTCGTACAGGTGTGCGGCGATCAGACCGAAGACCTGGGTAAGCGCAGCGTCTTGACCGTCGATGATGAAGGTCATGAACAGCAGGGCGAACGGCAAGAACTTGGCGTCAAAGTTTACGATGAAGAAGTTGACTTGACGGGTGGGGTTGTCTTGGGCGAACGTGTACGCGTACGCGAGCGAGAGGGCGGAGAGGAACGTGTAGCCGTTGAAAAGCACACCTGCAGTCGCCTTTTCATCACCGTCAGCAACTCTTCTCTCAAGGAAACGCGCGCATATTGCCTGAGCGAAAAGACGAAGGTATGTAGGGAGCCAACACCGCCGAGCAGAATTGCGAGTCTGCACAGCTTTCTCAAGTAGCTATCCCACCATGCCTACACACCGCAACAGCCCTAAGATATTTTGCGAATGACGGACAGTGCGATGTGCAGGGGTACTCTTCCTCGGTTCCAGGAACCACTTCAGCCATTGACTCAAGCTGGGTGGGCAGATAATCCGAGGTGATGCTCTGTTGCCAGAGATCTACAGAATGCAATGCAAAGATGTGCGAGGCAAACACTTACGACTATGACCGAGCCAACGAACATAGTGTACACAAAGAAGTCGCCCGGCTGCGCGAAGCGCGACGACTCGCGCTCGAGGGCGCTGCCGTACTGGTATAGAAAGTACGGGTCTAACAGAATGGCGAACTTCGGTTTCGTGATGAGAAACGCGGTGAAGACGCGCCAGACCTGCGGTACGATCTTCGTCGTGAAGACGAATTGGTTCGCGAAAATGTACTGGTACAGATTGATGATGCCGCCATAGCCCAGAGCGGATACAGCTACAGAGAGTGCCGTGATGGTCCTGCGCAGTTGTTAGCAATTCGTCGGAGTGCAGAGCCTGCAATGCCGCAGGGAAGCTTACCTAGAGACCGGCGGCAGCGTCCAAAAGACATCCATTGTGAAACACGACTGCGAGCGAGTGTGGTGAGGGATGGTGTCTGAGGAACAGCGAGTGCTGCCTGGGAGGAATAGTTTTAAGCACGCCGTGGCCTTTTTGAGGCGGGCAGTTGCGTGGGGCGCCTGACTAAGCTTCTGCTAGCTTGAGCACAGGCCAAGCTTCTGCGGCCTTCTTGAGCTGCTCCTCCACGCTAAAGATTGCAGTGCAACTCCCTGTCGTTCATCTCGCCCGTGCAAGATGCACGATGCTGCATGGATGATTCTTGATTTGCGATCCGGCGTCGATTCTGGCGAACCGATGAGCGCTTGCACTTCTCGACCATGCTCAGTTCCATACTCGATAGCGCTTTCTCCGCCAAAGCCTTGGTCTCATCTTCGCTGTCAATATCTCTAGAGTCCTTCGGGCCCTGCTTCCACCGCTCCCACGTCTCGCGGTCTCATTCCTCAGCCTCCCCTTGGACCTATGGCCAAATTCAGTCGATACCACCGATCAGCCAGATGCAGGCCGTCCGTAAGAGGAAGACGTGATTGCCAGCCTGTCCACCTTCCTAGGGTGACTCAAAAGCGTCTCGGGAAGTCACCAAGGCCTATCTCGGATGAGAATGGCTTGTTGTTGGCGAAGACGACTGTTGAGCCCAGACTGCTGTCAGGTTCTTCCAGCGCTCCATCTCGTGGTGTGTTTGTGTGATTACTTGGGATTGCCAGAGTGACTAAGAGCGCGAACAAGAGAGTCTGGAATCAAAAACAAGACGACTCACCAAAGCTGATCCGTTCCTCACCGCACGCCAACCAAAACTCGGGCAAATCCCTCCACAACACACCTTTTTGATCTTTGTAAGAACGCAGACTTGCTCTCTTTGATAACTCGGGATCTACCACAGTTACTCTCTTCAACTCGAGAACGAATTGCACGAGTTTGGATTGTGTAGCATTCTCTTGGTAAGGTGTGCGAGCTGCGAGCTCCACGATGCCAGTACCCAGCACTCGTACGAAGTGATCCAACTGCAAAGTTCAATTGAGTAGAATGTAAAGATTGTATAGCGGACTCCTGACACCATGCTAAAGAGTGACGAAAACGCCAATGATGGCGACGTGTCACCACGTACTAAGATGTCTCATGTAATTGTAAAAGATCCTGAACTCCAGCCCATGCCCACCTGCGTACTCCATGTACATCCTTGCAGTCTCAAACAACCCACATCTCTTTCCCAATACCTGAGACTATGCTACGTAGTAGAGTTTCATAGCACACAGCACCCTCTTCCTGCAGACCGGGCAATTCTGCACCTCCCTCGCGCACTGCAAACAAGCCACGACATGACCGCAGTCGTAGAACGCTGCATCCGCGGCATCCTCCCAGCAGATACGGCACAGGCGCTCTTCCTCCTGCGCATTCTTCCAGTGCGTGACACCCTCGCCGAATTTGTTGTCGTTCTTCCAGCCGCCGACGTAGGTGTTACCAGTCGCAGCCTCGACGAAGGTGCCAGAGCCGTGCTGCTGGTTATCGACCCAGTCTCCATCGTACGTGTCGCCGTTCTGGAAGGTGTAGAGACCGTGGCCGTGGCGCTGGCCGAGCTGAAATGTGCCTTCGTAGGTGGCGCCGCTGTGGTAGAACATCTTCCCGTGTCCGTGACGGTGGCCATTCTTAATCTCGCCCTTGTAGTATTCGGAGGAGAAATAGTTGTAGGTGAAGTGGCCATTGAGGTGTGACGGGAAGTTGCGGGCAAACGCACGGTACGCAAGGAAGGATTGCGGATCGGCGAAGGCAGCGCGAGCTGCCAGGACGCTGCGCTGTTCGTTTGTCTGCGGGATTGCCACGATTATGACTGAGGTATTGTGCAAGTCAACCTGGAGAAAAGTACGGCGATTCTTAATCGATCGCAGGGTGTTAAGTTCTTCTTCTTCCCAGATGTCAATCTTCTTCTTGTCTTCGATTGGCAATCCAAGGCAGGTCACAAGCGTCTCATCTACCCGAGCAGACTTCTTGACAATGTACGTGCCGCGTGCTTCGAGGGTCTGCTTCTCTGCATCAAAGAACTTGAGGAAGAGGTAGATCTCATCCGCTGGAGGCTTGGGGCTAGGTACACGCTCTACAGGTGGCGGCGGCGGTGGCATGAACTCAGTAGGGAGATCAACCGGGGGAGGCGGTGGCGGGGGAAGGGCATCTTGTGTGCCACCCATTTCTGTATCGTCATGTACTGCTGGAGGCACTGGAACAGGCTCGGCGATCTCAGATCCGGCGGAAAGATCATCCTCCATTGCGTCGTTTCCTTCGCTAGTAACAGGAGGTACGGCCGTCGGTGTTTGGGGTCGTGACTGCACGGGTGCCACGGACTCTAGCTCTGGCTCGTCAGGTTCGCTCATCGGTGTGTCTTCAGAGCGGGCGACTTCAGCCGAACCCTCAATCTCAGGTGCAGCATCGACCACGATGGCATTGTCACCTGTCATTGCTGACGGTCCCTCAGTAGTCTCCCGAACCGCTTCTTCTTCCTGGGGTGGTGCTGGCAGGTCAGCATGGTCCAGGATGTGAGTCCACAAGCGGCGACATGCGAAATTGATCTGGTCTATCTTCCACTCCCTCAACTCCAGATATCGGTCGTAGCTGCCGCTGGAATACTCCATTTTACCTGAGGTCGACAGATGAGGGTGGCCTTGGGAGCCTCGCAGCGGGTCTAAGAACCAGAATTTAACTTGTCGAGGGTCTTTGACGTCCTCGATGACTGACGCAATTTTACTGCGAATGTCACCGCAGCCGTCGTCCCGTGACAACTGAATGGTGTGGACATGCTCGACGTCCGCTGTTGTCCATCTGGGATCGTAGGCCTCGAAAGTACCAGGACCTTCGTGTTGAAGGAAAAGCCGAGAGTCGATGACTTGAAAGTCGAATAGCTCGGGCTCATCATCACCTGTTTTGGTCTCTGGCTGATTCTCGCTATCAGTCACTGTGGCCGGCTCATCCATGGGAGGAGGAAGAGGCAACGGATCCAGAATGCTGGCGCTCCTGGTTCTCTCTACACAGGCCTTGATCCACTGTGGCACCTCCCATGGCTCAGATTCAGCGCCTGGCTTCAAGGCCAAAGAAGCTGTATCGTCACGAACATACATGGCAATGTATGCAATAGGGTCGTTACCCTCAAGATGGCCAGAGCCAGCTTTGCCCTCGTGTGCATTGATGGCCTCCTTTCGAGTAAGGCACTTAACGTGATTCTCATCTTTGCTGTCCGAGTAGCTGTACCACCTAGATCCTGGTCCCTCAGGCCTGAGGATTGGCTGGTAAACGTACGACTGGAGGGTCTGCTTGTGGACCACGAATCCATAGAGCGTATACGCTACGCCACAGACATGAATCTGATCATCAAGCGAGACTCTGTTGAGTAGCTTCACATACGATCGTGTCTTTGGGTCAAATTCTTGTCGCTCAAGCTCCACCGTCAGTAACTGAGGTAGATCCTGTGCTGCCACTACGAGATCGGTTGACTTGTCGATTGCGCCTTGCATGCTTTCAACACCGACAACCGGCACCTTGTAGCTTGGGACACCGATGCTGTGATTACGCTTGGGGCCGCACATTGCGGCGAGAGTGACCGCTTGCGGTGTACCCTGCAACTCTTGCTCAAGTTTGGTACGAAGTACCTCCCATGTTTCGATCACATCCAGCTTATCGATACGTTCATGGATGCCATACCATTCAAGAGCGTCGAGTACGTCGTTCAAAGGTACAGCACCAGCTCCAGGGTCGACTTGTGTCCGAAGCATATAGAGAACCTTCTTCAGAGCGCTTAGGAGTGGCTTAGGATGCGCAAATGGCTCCGCTTCTGGGTTAGGGGCGTGGGCGCTGTACAAAAGCTCCCGAAAGGGTCTGAACAGCATCCAAGACGCGATTGCCGAGATCATGCTCCCACCTGGAGCGCTGGCATCTTCACCCAGCATCAATCCTTGAAGACCGGTCATGGCGAAGCTGTCCCACGGATTTTCACGGCTGTGGTGTTCCCAAAGGCAATCGGTCTCGTCTTCGATAATTCGAATGTAGCCGGTAAAAGCGAGCTTGTCGTTGCGCAGAAGCGCCTGGCGCTGACCACGCAGTCGATGCGGAATATCGTAGTATGGCCCATGAAACCTGGTCCACCCCCAATCTGGAGAGCCATTACAAAAGCGATGCAGGGCGGTCCTTGAGTAGTTGACGCGGGGCTCGGTAGGATTGTACATAACGACTGAGACTTGGGCTGCGACGCTCTTCCGTTTAGGCAGCTGCTTGGAGCCAAGAAGCGGCAGAGGTGCATATTGGTGTTCAATGACAGGTGCTTGCACGGAGGAAGCTGCCGTTGCATCCTCGTCGCTCTCTTCCACACTTGCGTCTTTAGCCACAGAGTCCACACGGCCGTCCTTCTCCGATGAAGAGTCGATAACACTGAGGCATTCCAGATACACGCTCAGGTAATCCGAGTCGTTACCCTTCGGATAGAACTTGATCTGCCACTGGTGGCCACCAATAGTCACAACATCCGACTTCATGACAATGTCACGATTCGGCTGTTCCCGTGTTCCGTTGTAGCGATCAATGCTCCAATCAATCCTTCCACTGACGCCCGCGGTATATTCTGGCTCATCCACTGGCAGGAATGTACGACTCTCCCAATACTCATGATCTAGGGCGCTGTGTTCGATAGAAGCTTCAATTTCCTTCATTTCAATCTCGTCGGGGGTGGAGGTGTCTTCCTGAATAGGGTGCCACGGGTGCATGCCATCTTCTTCGTCTAAGGATTCAGAGTCAGATCGTACGGGCTCGACAGGAGGCGGAGGAGGTGGCGGAGGCTGGAGGTCTGGGTCGAAGAGAGGGGGAGGAACGATCGAAGGAGGCGGCTCAGTCTGCGTCTGATAGTAGTTAGTCACTGATCGCAGCCCAAAGTGACTGTCACTTACAGCATCGTCTGCAGCAGCGGCAGAGTCGGTCTGCATACTGCTAACTGGCCCATCTCTTGCAGCATCGTTTGCCGCAGGCGATTGCGGCTGGGCTGTAGAAATGTTGGATTGGCCAGCTGAGCCGTTCGGTAGTACAAGCTGCTGGTCCGTGTCCGGGGTCGTGTCCATGGCGTCTTCGTCAACTACCGCGACCTCTACGGCGACGGCGCTCGTAGCAGCTGAGGTAGGCGTCGTGGACTCTTGCTCGGGTTGTGCTTGTTGACTTGCCAGGTCCTCTTCATTGTGCATCTCGGCATCCTCCCGGTCGTGTCGCTGGCCTGTGGGCGGCAGTGTGGGAGCTGAGGCGCTCATGTCTATGTCGGTCTGTGGAGGTAGAAGTTGTGGAGATGACGGCGTTGTTGCATGTTGGAGGTGGTTAGGTGAGTGTGGGGGACTAGAAAAGGTAGGTGAAGTTGGTTGCTGAAAGTGCAACGGCTGCTCTACGCTAACGCTCATGGCTTGGATAAGGATTCGCTCGCATGTGTAACCAAAAGAGAGCCTGTGGAAGGACGCTGGAAAATATCGCTGAGGAGCAAATAAAGTCACTCGGCTCTATCAGCACGTCAACGTGCGTATGCAGCTGGAGAGATAGGGTGCTTGTGATTGCGGAGCTGCGTGCCGGCAAGGCAGAGAGTGTGTCAATATTGTACAAGACAGCAAGAGTCAAGCTCGAACAATGAGATGCAGGGTATGAGGAAAGGCTGAGGAAGCAGATGTCAACAGCACGAGTGATCAGTCACGGGCGTGGCTGGGCCTTAAACGTTATAGCTGCAGGCAGCTGTCGATGCACAACGCGCTGAAGTGAGGCGGAAGCTAGCCGCGAATCCCCGCCGTGGCGCGGCATTCCCTTGCGCCCTCGCTGCCCACCATGGAGTCCTTCTACAGCTTGTCACCTTATCGCATCGTGATATTGACTCATGGTCTCAAGGCTGCACCGCGTCATAACGGTTCCAGGAGGCTGCCTTCAGAGCTGAAGCTCTCCAGCTTATCGATTGCTTGAGGCTCCACAATGCTAGGCCGAACGGTGCTTTACTTTGTTGAGCCTAACGGGAAGCTGCGACCCACCGCGCCTTCCCTGCAGCTCCCGCATCGTCTAACGCACGCCAGACTTTCCGCGGCTTTCGACGCCTTATTCATCGCACTACAGTCACCTGAAGGCAGACACACGCTTCATGGGATCTGGAGGTTCACTGCACTGGTCGAACTTGATGTGCAGGCGTCCATCATGCATCATTCACATTATCTACAAAACGATACCCTTATGTCTTCTGCACGCTTGCAAAAGTCGCGGCCACTATGAGTGGGAACACCACTGTAGCCTCTGCATATACCTTCACACTGTCGCCATCAAGTTTGATCTTGCCCCAGCTGACAGCCTCGTCTGGCCGGGCTCCCGCATCGCTGCCGTCGAACTCCTGAGCCGTGTTGACGTACACAGCGCTTTCTGCGCCGTTGCGCATCAGGTTGGCGTTCGCAATGTGGTGTTTAACGATACCTCCACCAAGTACTATCATGCCCGTCCTCTTCGCTCGCACTGCAATAGTGTTGATCTTGCGAATATCTTCGACAATGTCCACTCGCAGGCATTCGGGTGATGCCTTGAATGTGTGGAAGTACAGCATGTCGCCAAGACTGCCGTCGGTAAGAGCTGGGCAGAATACGGGGATGTCATTCTTCCATGCCCAGTAGTAGACAGATCGCTCATCGTTGATCTCTTTGCCCAGGCGGTGGATGATCTTGCTCGGTGTCCAATGCATTGGCTCCTCTGTCTTCTTGCTTGCTTCCTGCTCCTCCAGCATCTTGTCGAGGATGGGCACGACCCAGTCTTCGAACGCGCAGTAGTTGCTGTTCGGCACAACAAGGTTACCTATCCTGTTCATGCCCTTGGCGCGCAAGCCGGCGCCGGGCGTTGAGAAAGCACCCAGATAGGTAGGTGCGAGGCATTTGATGAAGTCTTCTTCGACACCGCCAGCCGTTGTGACGATGGCAGATACGTGTTTGTGTTGCACAAGGTACCGCAGTGTTTCCCGCAGGCCGGAAGAGATCAAGTTGGACGTGTAGCCCAGAAAGATCGTCGTCCCCTCATTGGTCTCCGGGTCCTTCCATGCGCGCTGTCACCTGTTAGCAGGAAACGCGACGCGCATGAGCGAGGGTGAGACGGTGGCCCTATTTTCGGACGATGCACCGCTAGCTCGGTCTCTGCTCCAGGGCTGCGAACAGCCCGTGCCGAAGACTCACCATGCCGTTTATGATCCGCACTGCCTCTCCGACTGAGGTTGCCTGGAATCCCATGTTCGAATACCCTCCTATGAGCTCCTCAACCGTGATGCTGCGATTAGCATACTGGTTGAAGTCGATTCCTTGGACCTCCTTTGCATCTGCAGGCACTGGCTCGGAGGGTTTCAAGACCGCATCGGTGGCGCCAGTGGGGGCCGCAGCCTCGTTGCCGGTTGACATGGCGCTTTGTGTAGAGTCACGCAAGGCTCTCGCTGCTGTGAGATGTCGCTGTAGATATTGTCGCGCGCGCAAATGATGTTCAATGCTGTCTTTTGAAATTCTTCATCGGCGGATTTTCCAGATGACTTGAACAGCGCTGCGTGTGGGGTCGGGCACGGTTGTCAGGGACGCAGTAGCGCGCTTTCACAGATCTTCGACCCGGCAATCTCTGACACGGTGTGTCCCTGAACCTCTGAAGGGCCTCTGGGCCGCACAGATAGGACTGTGATGCGCGACAGCTGTATTGTGACTTTCAAAGATCCTGTCAGACCGTGAGCGAGGTGTCTGTCGTTCTGAGATGCCACTGTTGTTCTTGGAGGCGTTTTCTCGAAACTCGTCTACTGCCGAACTGTGGCTAGACCGTCTGACCTTGGACGGGCTGGGGCCCGAATCTTCACATCATTCTCCAATCACGAACCAATAAGATCGTGCACCCACAAGGGGGGAGCGCACTGGCGCAACGGGTGGGTGCAGTTGTGCATGGGCCTTTTGCATCTGTCGTAATGGCAGCGGGATCCGTGGCCTGGTCTCTTCATCTCACACACACGCTCTGCAACAGCAACCTTCTCGACGGCGCGATGTCGCCAGCCTCCATCTGCGCGCCATCTGGCTGAAGACCTCTACCGCCACTACATGCTGCCCTCTGGACGTCCACTCACGTGTCCGCTACCAACCGCCCCGTTGACACGAGGAAACCCATCTCTCTCGGCCCGCAGGGCGCGTTAAGGGCGCTGCAAGCACTCTGAGCCATAGGAATCAGCTTCCAGTATCCTCCGTCAGTCGCCAGCCGTCTGTTGACGCGATTGTGAAAGCCCATCGACCGTAGTGCCTGGAAACCCAGCAGCGTGAACTCAGCTTGTCCGACCCGCCAAGCAAAACGAGACAGACAACGAGGCGGCCGATCACAGAAACCGGCGCTACCCAAATCCACAATTGAGCACAGACGTTTTCGTCAACCCTGGAAACAGCCCTGACAACACCTCGCGCACGAGACGGCTCACCCTGAAAGGCTGAAAGGGTCCGGCCTTCAATTGCGACTGCGACTCAATCACAACCGCGCAATTGTCGCCCCAATCGCCGGCCCGCCTTTTCGAAGAAACACTGCGCTCTTACCTCCACCTCTACCGTTGGGCCCGAGGCCACGTGCTACGCTATTGCAGAACAGTCCTCGGTACACACCTTCGCCTATGCCGCGATCGTTGAAGGATCAGATTAGTACCCTAGATTGCAACCATGTCCTCGTATCGCTACCCGGACAACAACAGGAATGGACGAGACAGATCGCCACCATATCGAGACCGCAGACCTTCCGCGTTCGGCGGCGGATACCCACCAAGAGCTAACGACAGCGTAAGGCCCAACCAAGACTCGAACGGTTTTCCGCCACGGGACGTCCCTCGAGGACCGAAGTCACTCTCGGATGCGCCACGTGGCGCTGCTCCTGGAGGCCCATCTGGCGCGCCTTCAACACCTCGCGATGGTCGAGGGAGGGGGTTTCCTGGAAGGGGTGAGCCCACACCTCTGCGGGATGCTCCGCCGCTCAGCAGCGGACCTGCGCCACCTATGACGAACACGCACAACTCTTGGAGAGCTGATCGTGACCGTGATCGCGACCGAGACTTTGATCGAGACCGAAGAGAGAGGCGCCCAACTCCGCCACCGCGACGCTCGCCAATTCGTGATCTCCGGGACCCTCGAGACCAACGGGACTTTCCACCACGTGATCTCGATGTTGGTCGAGCACGCAGGAACTCACGGGATGGGCCGCCTTCAGCCGGATCTACTTTCTCAGATCCACCCAATTTGGGAACCGGGTCTTCGTATCGCGGCAGTGGGATTGGGCGAGGACGAGGTGGCAGAGACTTTGGCGGACGGGGCAGACCATTCCATAATGACGATCGAGACAGACACCATGATCCCAGGGATCGCCCACTAGACCGCTCGTACAGACCACGTAGTCGATCACCCATACGGCGCGATCGAGACATGCGAGACGAACGAGAGTTCGATAGAAGAGACCGCGATGACCGTAGGTTCCCCAGAGAGTATGACTCCTACATAGGGCCTGCTGGCGCCGCCAAACCTGGCCCAAGGGCATTAGACACCCACCGTGGCCCCGGGGCACCTGACTCGCGTCACATACCAGGAACACCTACTGGACAGACCCCACACTCTTCGCATCACGCATCTCCGGCGGACCGGCTAGGACCCCAGGTGGACTCGTACTCTCGACGCTCGTCTGTTGCCATTGACCCATCAGCTGCCAAGGACTCCCGTCGAGACCCTGGCAAGGACGACCTCTTGTTAGCCAGCCGCGCAGAGGCGTCCAGAGAAAGGTATGCCCCACGTGCTTCGTCGCCACCCGCTGCAGTCCCGGCCTTTGGATCTAATGTCTGGAGGAACCGCACGCTTGATGTGAAGCCAAGCACAGCTGCAGCAGCGACTCCCAAACCTGTACAGGCCAGCACTCCGGTATCCGCTACACCCGCACCTTCGGCGACAGCACCTCCCGCAGTAGAACCTGTTGCTCCCGTTACAGCGCCCGTTCCGAGTCCCGCACCAGTACCGAGTCCCGCTCCAGCGGTCGTCCCCTCTCCATCGCCTACGTCTTCTGCGCCCGCTGCGCCCGCGGCACCTCCGACTGTCACAGCTCCTCCTGCACCCGCAGCGGCCAAGCACAGTGTACCTTTCGCGGCCGTTGCCCCGCCTACTGGGCCCAAAGCAGACAGAGTACCTGAGCGACACATATCTGAGCGACCTCATTTCAATGCGCCCGCACAAGAAGGTCGATCAGGTCCAGCTGGCCCTCCTCGTATGGACCCGCCCTCAAATGTGCAGACATCTGCTCCGTCCACCACATCTGGCGTGCCTGAGACAGAAAGGACAGAACCTAAAGCGCCTGCCTCGCGGCCTATAAATGCGCCACAGTACCCAGCACGTCAAGGCCCTCCACCATCAGCACCATCAGCACCATCTGCGCCAGCAGGGCCTGCCAAATCACCACCTCAAGGCCCTGCGCCACGACCGCGACCACCTCCCACTGCGCCGCAGGCGGCCATGAGGGCTAATGTGTCGCCGTCGTTCTCAAGGACTCCACTGCCCTCGCATGCTCCAAGAGATACGTCTTCCAGCACAGCACCACCTCCACCTTTGGGCCCCCGCAGTGGCAGTGGCGACGCTTCTATGAGCACATCTCCGAAAAGCTTGCCTGCTAACATCCCAACTGGTCCCAAGGCTGATAGGACATCCATGGCAGCGCGGCCAGCTCCGCCGTACGCGCCATCTGAGCGACCTGTCTTCAACGCACCGAGAGCACCCATGGGTGGCGGGCCAAAGAGCATGCAATGGGTTCGACCGGGCCACGTCCCTAGCCGACCCACCGTGCCCACTAAGCGAGAGCTACCTATTGATGATCGTGAGCGGTCATTTGGGACGGCCCCCAAAGCTCCTAAAATCGAGTTCGGTAGCGCAGCTAACATGCATCCACAACGTATGCAGCAGGCACAATTTGGCTCGCCGGCATTCTTCCGTCCTCCTGGCGAACACGAGAGACCACGAGGGCGAGCTGCATCGGCTGAACGATCTCTGACCCCGTCATTGAAGCCCGGAGCGATCGAAACAAGGCGGCACTCTGACGTGGTCATGGCCGATGCATCTCCTCGACCGGTACAGCCGCCCATGTCAGCTGCATCATCTGCACCGGATGCATTGCAAGACTCTGACGAGGATCTTGATCTTGATGAAGATGACTTCGCTGAGTCAGAAGCGAAGTACAACAAAGACAAGGCTGCCCTTGAAGCAAAACTGGTAGACCTTAGTGTACCCCACCTGCGTGCAACCACTCCTCTACAAGAGATCATCCTACTGTCGTCCGTAACTGCCGAGCACCTTCCCGTGCCGTTCGAGGAAGTTGAGCAAGAAAGTGTCAAGAAAGAACACGAGCCCCGACCTCAAGAGGTCATCGCTGCACCGCCTCTGCAACCGCCTTCGGCACAGAAGCCGACCGCGCCTCTAACGCCAAGAGCAGAGGATACGGATGACAGCAGCTCGGACAGAAGAGCTGACCACTCAATTGCTCCTGCGACTGTTGCTCTGCGGTTACGACGCGAAGTCTCCAAAAAGCCGGAAGTTTTACCTGACCTTACCGGATTGCCGTACCTTGGCTCTGGTCCACCGACGCCACTCTCCGACATAGAGCAGGATCGCCCAGGCCTGGATGACTCGATCAAGTCCAACATGCTCAAGTTGTACCAGAAGAATGTCCAGCCCGAGCTGAACGAAGAAGAGACCTTGCAACAGTATGCCATCAGATACAAGTTGTGGCGACAGTCCATCCGTCAGTGGGACGAAGAGCGCGAGCAAGATGACCAAGAACGCCAGCCATCAGCCGAGCCAAGCTTGAAAGCCACCACGCCGGACGTTCAAAGCTCGACAATGGGCGCCTTGCTTGATGTACCAGGACCGACTGGACGACGCAGTCACGCTAGTCGATGGGCAACCGAGCTTGACCTCGAAGCAGTGATTAAGGAATCACTCAAGACTGCTGAGGAAGAGAGGATGGGCAAGCAAGATAGCGAGCCAAGGAGAAGTATGGCTGATCCCGAAAAGGAAGCCGACCTACCAACAGAGCTCAGTGAAGCCGAGGCTCGACGCCGCAACTTCGTCGATACCAATTTCCAGCGCGAACCGGGACAAGGCATTTTCGCATTCCACTACGAGCCTCCGGAGGACGACTTCACACCAGACGAGCATCGTGTTATGGTCGCAAACTACAGAGATCAGTATGCCAAGAAGTGGGGCAAGCTGGCAGAGATCCTCTACAAGGAATGTGGCACTGAGCGAACCTACAAGGACTGTATTAACCACTATTACGCTACCAAGTGGGCAAGAGAGTACAAGGGCAAAGTTCGAGGCAGACGTGGAGGTGCACGCAAACGCGGCGGTGGTGCTGCACGCGGCCGTGGCGCTATCGCCAATATGGAGCGCTCCGAAGCCGCAGGAGAAGACGGACTTCCTGTCCCTGTCACAGAATCTGGACGACCTCGACGCTCAGCAGCGCCCACCTTCGGAGGTATGGAAGCGGACTTCGATCCTAACGCCGCTTTGCCGACGCAAGGTCGAGTGCGACGACAAAATGATGCAGATGGCAATCCAGAGAAGGCCAGCAGACGGAGCAAAGCTAACAAGGAGAAGGGCAAGAAGGTTAAGAACCAACCCCTTGCTGCGGCTCCAATCGGATCCCCGGTGAAGCTCGACCGCAAAGAAAAAGCACCTGGTGTCAAAGCCGAAGACGACTTTGGCAAGCGACCAGCGACTGATTTACCTACTCCTATCCTTGTGACTCCACACGAGGACCCGATGAATGACCCGCTGTTGAATCTGAGGGCTGGTCTGAACGAGCCCCCATCGCTGTCAGGTAGCATACCTGTGAGCATGATGGACCGACAAAAGACTCAGCCGAACGCCAGACCTGGGCCCTCGAGCTACTGGTCTGTCTCAGAACTGCAAGACTTCGAGAAGAATGTGGCCCATTTCGGTACGGACTGGATTGGATTTGCTAATCACATGGGCACGAAAACGCACATCATGATCAAGAACCAGTATCTGCGCATGGTGGAAGGCGGCAAGTCAGAGCTTGAGCAGGCGGCGAAGGACGCTGATGCGAGGAGGGAGCGTGGCGATGATTTGGGACCACCACCGACGCCCACGCCTGCGCCTAAGAGACGTTATGAGAGCACACAGAGTGTACTTCCTCGGAACCTGGCACCAGCCGAACAGAATCAATCCCCTCTGATCAACTCCGTCAATCTCCCAAGGAACTCGCCTCCACCAGCACTTGGTCAATCACGATTCCTCCCGCAGGCTGCCGCCCAAGCCAAGCCACTCGTACCTTCTACATCCGGCTTCTCGCCACTGCCAGAGACCGCACTTGCATCAGTACCCTCGATACCGCACCACCAATCACCACCTGCGCCTTTGTCCCGGACTCAACCGCAACATCCTCTTCATGGCATCCCTCAGCATAAGCCGCATCACCAGCCACCACGTGCAGGGTACTTCTCTGATGACTTGCAGTCTCGCCTTGACAGAGGTGTGCCTTCGCAGTCATCGATTCACCATCCGTCGCGGTCTATGCAGTCGCACGGTGCACCGCAGATGCGTGCTCAGGAGCAACACCCACAGCCTGGTTTCCGCGGAATGAGCCACCAAGAGCGCGAGAACCAAATTCGAGCCGAGATCCAGCAGGAACAAGAACATCGCTACCAGCAGCATCAACACGCTCGACGGATCTCACAAGAGATGCATCATCAGCAGAGAGTGTTCCCACCAGGTGGGCCGCCATCGCTTATGCCACCTGTGCGCTCGAATTCGATAGTACGGTCCCCGGAGCACCGATCAATGTCGTACTCGCACTCTCGTCAAGTTTCGCAAGCTCAGGCCGTGAGCCAGCCACCTTCCGATCTGATGGCCCAAGCCCACGGCATGTTCTCTGGCGCACAGCAGCTGCCATCACGCTCCTCGATTTCCACACCTCCAGTCAAAGAAGAGCCAAGGTACGCTCCTCCATCTGCGATCCCGCAAGCACAGCAAACTCCGATTCTCCAATCCCAGCACCAAGCTCGGCCGTCGTTCAACCAACCTTTTCCACAAAGTGTGCCACCGCCAAAACCTGCTCAGGCGCCGAGGAAGTCCAATCTGCTATCGTTGCTCAACGATCCCGAACCTGAGGAACCATCACGGAAAAAGGCCGCAGAACAAGGACCGCCATCGCATAGTACAACACCGTCGCAGGCGGCACCTATTGCTCCTCCGCCGAGTTCTTCGCAGACATCAGCGCCCAGACGGGATGTATACGGCGAATCTGCAACATCGCAACCACCATACAGCCGCTCTGCGTATGCACCCCAGGGCTCGGTGTCTGCTTCTACGCCGAGTAGGTCCATCGACTTAACAAATGAGCAGTCTCAGAGTAGCAGACATGGTCCTCGTGATGGCTGGCAACAACGGCAGCAATTTCATCCCAGCCAAAGCCAGGCACAGCAGCCAGTATCGCTCCCAACATCACATCCTGGCCTGCCTCAGCCTGCATACAATGATTCCAGGCTGTTCGGTAATCATCGCTCCGTTTTCGCGCAACATAATACAGCACGACACAACCCTTCGCCGCCGCCCATGACTGCTTTCAATAATTCGCCTCACTTGCATTCTCGCACACCAAGTGTGAGTGGGGGGCCAGGACAGCCTTCACGTCCTGGCATGCCGGGTGCTGGACCAGCTCAGCATGCGCAAGCAGCCTCGGCCGCATCTAGTCAGATCCTGCAGCCGAACCCTTATGCACAGGTCGATCCTCCCGGCGCCAGTGCCCCACCATCAGGTCCGATGGGAATGCGACCGAGCCCACATTTGCGCACCAGCCATGTGGCACAGCAGAGGGATGTACCGAGCCGCAACGACCACTCGCAGGCTCAGAACACGGGTCTGACATACTCGAACCCTCCGACGCCAAACGAGCACCCAGCTCATCCCTCAATGCGAGGCCCTGGCAGTATAATGGAAGGCTATCGTCCTCGTGATCCTCGTGACCTCCACCACGATCTCGAGTCGCGTAATTCAGACCGCGACACCAGCCGGGAGCTTTCTCAACGCACAGAGTATCTTCGCGAGCAGCTAGCAAACCCACATCTACGCTCAACTCCTGCACGTGAAGACTTGCGCTACCAACCTCAGCAGCAGGACCGAGGATATCTGTCACAGCGGTCGCATACTCCACTATCCAGGAATGATGCGGGACAACAACCGCCTCCTTTGCAGCATCCACCGCATTCCTCTTTGGGTGCAAATAACCATCCAATGTACGGTCAACGTCTCTCAGAAGAGCCATCGCGATTCTCCCAGCCCTTCCCCCGCGATCGAGGTATCGCGGACCGCATTCGACAAGAGTCAGCGCAGCAACAACAGGCTGCACTCCATCGTGAGGAACAGATGCGCCGAGAAAGTCAGATGCGTGAACAGGAGGAGCGAGATCGTGATCTCAGGGAGCGCGATGCGCACTTCCGCGAAAGCCTTGTGCGAGGCAACATTGGCCCATATGGAAGACCAGAGCAGCGACAGCCGCCTACAGGGCCTAGCGGACACATGGATTGGACTAGTGGTGTCAATAGACCACCGCAGCGCGATGGGTGGCAGCGATAGATGATCGAGCTCCTCAGCTTTGAACGCGGCGTTATTGTGGGCATTGTTTGGCATGACTCGGCTTCATTTGGAAGGTATGCATTTGCTGGCGACGACAACGCATATGAGGCGTTCAATCTCCTTTGTAAGATGACTTGACGATTCTACATAGCAAGACCCAGGCGGCTTTTGTGCATACCATCTCGTCCGGTTTATCTGGCATGAGCGTTCAAGCGGGTGCGTCTGTACTTGTACTATACCTTTGTTCAACCCAGCAACTACATGAAGAAAGCATTCTAGTCTTATTATCGTCGTGCTGTAACAACAATTAGGACGGGATTGTAAGGCTCTTTGGTGGGTAACCGCCAATGTCTCTGTCGTGCTAGGGATTGCAGTGCACATGGCCCCCAAAATACTGTGCAATAGCCCTAGGTGTGGTCGTGTTGCAATGCAATCTTTAGTGCGCAAGACACAACGTAGAGAGTTACGATTGGCCCTTCGGCACAGTCGAGGTTATGCAATCGAAGCTGCAAGTGCGGCAGTAGGCAGATAAGGCTAATAACCGGTGAAGTCTGGACATCCTGTGATTGGAGCAGGAGATCCTCGATCTATATACCCTGCATCTGAATGCAAACCTGGCAACCACTACGACTTTGCACTGCAATCTTTAGCGCGTAAGAGGCAGCGTAATGTGACCTCTTTGGTCTTTTGGCTCAGCTGCGCTGTACGATTGAAAATGGTGGTGGAGCGCATCGCAGATAAGGCTGACGACCGGTGAAGACTGAAGGTCTCGTGTTTGGCCAATGCATCAGGCTGAGTGAGAGAAGAAGGAATGTCGAGTACTGCAATGCAATCTTTCGTGCGGAAGAGGCGATGCGGAGTGAATCGATTGGGCTCTCAGTGCGATCCACATTGCGCGGTTCGAGCCTGCACGTTGTGCTCAAGGCAGAAAAGATTGACCGATGGATGCGGGACTTGCTGTTGAAAGACCAATGAACTCATGGTGCATTGTCTTTTTCGCGCTAGAGATTGCAGAGCAATCAAAAAGAACACGGGCACACTTCGCAGGAGACTATGTTGTACTGCGATCTCTAGCGCCGGAAGGAAGATGCTGACAGCTTGTCACCGAAAAGTAGTTTAGGCATTCAATTCATAGACAACGCAAGGCGATGCTCCCAATACCTACGTTTCACACTTCTGTAAGAATTATCATGTGCACACCAATTCACTACACTACACGGAGCAGATGACTAATACGCGTCCAGAAGTAACCACCGTCTCCTCGCTTTTACTTATGGTCTACGGGTGCTTTCATTTATCGTAAGACCGAGTCCTTGTGCTTGCTGATCTGGAGTAGCATGAACAAATTCTCCTTGAGCTGGTTTTGGTGTGTCCTCCGGAGACTCAAGCTCTCCTGCTGCTGAGCCACCGTGAAGTTCAGCAGGTCCGTTGATAGATGAGTACAGCTCAGACCGCCTGGCATCGCCGGACATTTCTTGAGGGCCACGCTGGTAGTGCGTCCATTTCTGTTGTGAGTTCTGACTGGGCCTGTCCCACGAGTACGTCGGAGGTGCTACACACAGTCAGTAATGGATGCGATCGGCTTGGCCGTACGTAGACTTACGTGAGAGCCCTGTGGAGGTTGTCGGTGATGCTAGCTCTGCTTTTGGGATGACCGAGGTGCTTGCAGCTTCTGTTTCTGTACTGTTCTTGTTGCGCCGCCTACGACACAGGAAGAATACGACTGCTGCGATGATGAGGAGGAAAGCGAGCGAGCCTCCAACGGCACCTCCTATAACTCCACCAGAGACTTTGCTAGGGTTTGGAGCTGCTGTTGGTGGAGGTGTTGAAGTAGGTGAGCTACCGAGCGTACTGCTGGCGGTCGAGAAAGCCGTGGGATCCGGAACACTGGATGATAATGCAACGTTCAAATCATGGAAGTAGTAGTACTGGTCTGGTCGATCCCAAAACGCCGGCTCAAGTTTACCGGGCGGACATGTCGAGTTGTTCATGCAAGGGTCCTCGTTGCAGCATCCCCAGAAGGTGGGCGCCATCTCACATGTCCACATGGGTGTTTGACCGCCGCAAGAGCCGCCCGGCGACAGATTGGCCAACGACGTAGAGCGACCTGCGGGTCGCAGAATATCGCCAAAGCAGCCATTCTTGCATGGATCTGCCGTGCAGCAACCCACAAATTTGGTTCCAGTTTCACACGCGTACCTGAGCTCGGTTAGAGGGGCGCACAATTCTGTTCAAGTATCAGAGGCTGAGACGCACCAAGTACCTCCACGGGGACAAAAGAACTCCCCAGGTTTCGCTGCCGTATAGCTAGGATCCGCCATGGTGTAAATGACTTTCGAGCACAAGTGTACAACCTAATCTCACGACGTCACCAGAGCAGAAAATGTAGGAAAGAAAGATCGGGCTGAGGACAACAGGAGCGCAAAAGGGCCCGTAGGCTTCCCACATACTTAACAACTCTCATTCCCAATTCCAAGAAAGCCAAGTATCTGCGACCAAGAATAACATAATCGCGATGTTGTGAGGCATGGCACGACGTTTGTGGCGAAGGATGCCGTTATAGACTCCAGTGAGAGGCCCCGAGAAGGCCGGCGATGCGACCTAGATTGGAGTGGCGTTCTGTTAGCCTGCCATGCCTGCGAAGTGGGGTGTTGGGTGAGAAGCTTGGGGAAATGAGTTCGCGTGTTGTAAGCCATGTGCGGCTGAAAGGAAGTCAGTGTCTTGGAGTGTCCAATGAAGTGCCGAGCGGCTGACGAAGACGGGAAGGCCGGCCCCGACAAGGCTGAAAGTTAGGCGTTGTGCAGACCTCGCCTCTCGGGTTGCAGAAGAGCTGGCTGTGACAAATATATACTACAAATATCAGGAGGCAATCACGCCGTCTCTGTGAGGCTCTTGCAAAGTGATAGAAGCCCTGGCGACTATAATTTTTCCACTCTTACAGCCGATTTTTTCTGCGACCTGAGAGCTCGCAATGGTGTCCCGAGCTGATCTTCCAAAATGAACTCTCTGCTCATTGAACGAGACACAATCTTGAGGGATCAGTGGGATTTGAACTCAACGGCAGCGTTGGAAAGATGAATGTTCGAACAATGCGAGCAAATGAATGCAAACACATCTTTACTATGTCTGCAGTAGCCACGACAGGCATCTGTCCCGATCGTCATTGTAGCGTCAGTCTCCAGGGTACGCGCAAATCCTAGAGGCTGCAAGTAGGTACCGCGGCTGTGCGCATGCGTCGGCACTAGGCTGAATGGCGTGGCCGGCGAAGCACGTCATTCAAACACGAGTTCTTCGGTACTGATGCAGAGCAGAAGGGCTCCGTAGATCTGGGACTGAGTGAGAGAGAGCGCTCAGCCGCTTTTGACGAGATTAGCGCGTTCCATCTTGGTATCCTGTAGTTTTCTCATGTCCTGCAACCATCAGTCAAAGCCCAAGTCGACCTGTAATGAACATACCTGCTCGACGGAGCCTTCGACAATGTAACGAGTTACCAAGACCGTGTTTTCCTGTCCGAGACGAAGGGCGCGGGCAATTGCTTGATTTTCCACTGATGGGTTCCATTGTGGCTCGACGATGAAAACGCGATTCGCAACAGCGAGGTTAAGACTTCATGTTTGTCAGGAATAATCCAGTGAGAATGTTGCGGTAAGCTTACCCAACTGCTCCAGTGCCAGTGGTCATGATCAGAACACGAAGGTTGACATCGTTGACGAAATCTTCGAGGATCCTTTCGCGTTTGGCTGTCGCGCAGTCGCCATCAATGCGTTTGAAGTTCTGAGGTTCAAAGCCTGAATCATTGAGATACGTCTGGATCAGATCCAGGGTCCTGGTCCAGCAAGTGAATATGATACTGCAAACGGTTAGTGAAGTCTGTCGACGTAGAACGGAACACCTCTACCTTTTGGTGGTCCATACGTTCTGCACTACGTCGGATATCAGCAAGCTCATTTTAGAAGATCTTCCATTGGCTCGAAAGTACGTATCCTCCTGCGAACCCTGCTTGAGGCGGTGATGACCTTGGTTTGCTGGGCGCCAGAGTGGAAGACACAACGGACACTGCCTGGCCTCTTCATCGCCTTCAGAGGAGACACTTTGGTCCACACACTCTGAGCAAAGTATGTGCCTACATTGCGCATAGCGGCGGAAGTCTGTGCCTGCACCGAATAGCGGCAGTGTCTGGCGGCAGGCCGAGCACGTTGCTTCGCCATCGCGACCCAACAAGGCCTCAGCAGCCTCTCTCTCATCGAGGAGGTGCAGCTTACGGCGGTTCCAGGAGAACGGCTGCTGCCACGTTCCATGATTACACAGAATGCGCAGTTGCAGCTGAACCTGGAACATACCTAGAGTGCTATTTTGGTCGTATTGTTCAGCTTGATTTCGCACGGCACGGAACATTATTTCCGAAGTCTGATCTTACTGACGTCGTTCCTCGGTCGACAGAGTTATGTTGCGAATGCAGTTCTGTTGAGCAGGCAGATGGAGTAAGTCTTTGGTTCGGCGAAGACATACAGAGTCCAGCAATTGTGTGAACCGCTCGACCGCCAGCTGCCTGCGTTTTCCGCCCTCGTCGAATGGAACGGCGATTGACTTCTTGAAATTTGAGAGACTGTGAAAGGGCTTGAGCCGGAGGAATGCGAAGAGTGAGCCAATGTCTTCGAGGCGGTTTTGCACAGGAGTGCCGGTCAGACACCACCGAGAACGGGCGCCTACTTCCGAAACAGCTCGATACAAACTCGTGTTTTGGCGTCGTATTATATGAGCTTGTATCTTATCACTACTTGCTTGGTACTTACGCCACGTGAACATACCTTCGTCAAGCACTAGACGATACCATTCAATTTTCCTAAGCGATCTCTTTGCGTGCGATGCATCAGATGCGAGCGTGTGGTAGGTCGTGATCACAATGTCCGTATCGCGAAGTTCGTCGATGGTGTGTTCACGTTTCGGTCCATGGTATTTGATGAACTTCAATAGCCTCTTAGTGTCTTCATCGAAATGCCTCCGCTTTGTTAGCGCAGCCATTGCATACGTCACGATCAATATACCTGTCAAGTTCCTGACGCCATTCGTTGATCATTACTGCACTATCCGTTAGCACGAAGGTATACATTAGGGAGATGTGGTGGGCTCACGGTCTGAGGATGCCACAACGAGCGTGGCTCTTGATCGGACCCTAGCGTAGGCATCATACTGGCCTGTAGGACTTGGCTCTATAGCCCATGAATGTGCCATTTCCAGAGTTCTGAGAATGAGGGCCAGTACAGACAGTGTTTTACCCATGCCCATTTCATCAGCAAGTATCCCCCCTCCTGTCTCGGTCTGCTCTAGTCTGCCTAGTTCAAATTAGCTATCATATGAAGCAGGCAATGAAGACGGCCTACTGATCATTCCCGTGACTGCATGACGGAAGCTGCTCGAGTTAGTTATAGAAAGCTAGAGGTAGAGGTAGACCAACCGCTTCTGTCCATCTTTCTCTTCACTTCTCCATAACAGAAACTCAGGTGATATGGGACCGTTCTCGCGCTGACTCATGAAATCAAGAGCTCTCTTCTGGTGGCTATACTCGTCAAATGTCGACCTCGTAATGCTTTCGGATATTCTCGGCAGACCACAGAACTACTTACAAGAGAAGAGATGTTCGGAGTCGTCGGTCGCCTTCTAGAGCTACCAGATGTTGACCCCGAGTCAGTGCAGAGTAGATGTTCGTCACAGTCTCTTTCACCACTTGACTTGTTGTCCTCTCGATGGCCGGTTCGACTACGACATCCGAGCTCTGCACACTCTCATTGGGTTTGTAATTCCCAAGCTTGAGAACATGAGGATTGTCATATGTGACGCCGTGTCCGACGTGTTCAGGACGCTGTAGGTATATCTTGCGTTGTGAGAGCTCTCGACCGACAGCTTTGGAAGCCGTAGGGCTTCCATAGATGTTGATCTGAACGCGTGAGATGGCGTCTTTCTCTTTCGTGGCTCTACTGATAGTCTCACGAATTGCTCGAGTTGGTGCAAAGACCTCGAATTCGAGTGAGTATTGCTGCTCCAGAATACTGTTGAACGCTTCTTCGAGTTGCACGTTCACTTCACCCAGCACGGTGCCATCTGCAAAAGCGACATGATATCGGGTCTCAGAGCTGATTATCTGCATCTGACAATGACCAGTGACGGGACTTCCGGCCGCCATACCAAGCTTATTGTCGAGATCCAGCATGTCTCCAAGTAGCTTCACAGACACTCGGAAAACCTACAAGTGATCAGTGACCCAGAAGTTACAGTTTCGAGATATCCAGCCAGTCGTTGGAAGTGTCTGAGGTGCTGGGGCGACTCACAGTTCCGTAACATATCGACGCTTGCTGTGGTGACAATTCGACTTCAGGGGGTCCCCGGGTTTGCGGACCATTCACCCATTGCTCAATGTCTCCTTGTCCCAATTGGAAGGCCTCGAGGTTCGGGTCGATGTTCGCTCCAAAGGCTGAGTTCAGAACATCCGGAGCCAGAATCTCGCTCACACATTGGTGCCAGGAAGAGTATGGGAGGACCGGGTCAGGTCTTGTAGAGGCTTAGCGAAGATCCATCAAGACGCGGCGGAGCACTCACTCATCAAAGAACCCAGAGTCCTTTGAATCATCCCATCTGAGCTGCGGTGTATATACCGGTCTAGTTTCGATATCATCGTCGTCGAGAAGATGCTTGAGAGCCATGACGGCAGGTGGGCGGGACGCGTTTTAGCGCCTTGACCAACAAACGCGAGTGCGGGGCGGCGCGTCAAGGAGGCCGGTAACGAGATTTGACACCACTGTTGGGGACAGCGCGCCGCCGCCTCACGAAACTTAAGTGTTGAATGCACAATGTGATTTGCATGATTCTGGACTCAGGGCTGTGTCGGCGAGAGCAGCATGTGTGGAGGCTTCGCGGACGCCACCACTCTGCAGGCGCTCTCAGCCTTGCTCCGCCCGCTTCATTTCCCGGTTGCCTTGTTTGCCTTCTTCCCCTACATACAACGTGGTAGGCGTCGTACCTGACCTGGCCATTTTTCCGTTGCCCGTCAACACGACTGAGGCTGTACCTCCTTCTCGAAAGCCTTAGTTGATCAGCAAGTGCGATAAATGACTGACTCAGCCTCACCAAGTCTTTGAAGCAGAGTTCTTCCTCAGTCGAGATGGCTAGTCCAAACGCTTCTCAGCAGAACAGTCGGACATCGACGGGTTCCACTCTTTTCAGCAACGATCTTAGCCTTACGACATCAGATAGACCACTCCAGGTGGCCATTGACAAGTTCTTCCAGGACAATCCCAAGAGAAACCTCACGCAGTTTAAAAGCACAACGTACGATGATCTACTGGACGCAGTGCTTACGATCCAGCATGAACAGAATGGAAAGAGGGAAATGATGAACCTAGGTCGCATCCAGTCATTCCTGGAGGCGATGCATCAATTCGGCAAGGTCATCGAGGTCTTCTTGAACGTTGTAGATGCTCTCGCTTTCGTGTGGGGCCCTATGAAGTTCCTACTTCAGGTGAGCCATCTTGAACTTTGAATGAGCCGTGCTTGACTGACTTGGAACGACCGCAAGCAATTTTACTGATTCTTTTGAGGCCCTTCTCAGTGCTTACGAATCCATCGGAGAGCAGATGCCCCTGTTGTCGGAGTACGATAATCTGTTTGAGACCAATCTACATGTCAAAGACGCCTTGGTGCGCATGTATATCGATATCCTGGACTTCCACCACCAAGCGATCAAGTTTTTTCGAGGTAGCAGTAAGTCTTGTCAAAGAGAAGCTTCGTGCTACAGAGCTGACATCCTTCTGTTTAGACTGGAAGAAAGTCTTTCGCGCACTTTGGAAGGATTTCGAGACGAGCTTTGGCGGAACTATAGATAGACTACGCCGACATAGAGAGTATGTCGAATCTTGCGCTCACGTTGCACAATTCCAACAGTCGAGGAAGGATTTGTTGGAAAGCAAAACCCTGCGTCAGCAACAACACAGCGAAATGGTTGATCTACAGAACACTGGTCTTACGAAGCTTAATGATCTGCAGAGCGAGGTTGAGAAAGCTCAAACAGCCAATCTGAGCTACTTCCACACGAACGAAGCCGCTTTGACGAGTTTGGAATCTGCTCTCCGTAATGGATGGCAGAAGCAAGGAGTCGAGTTCGCAAGGATGGATGCCGACAATATAGCTCGGCACCAAGCATACGAAGCCAGCATGGCAGTCTTGACTTCATCTACCCAGGACGCATGGAAAAAGCACGAGTCTGACCTAGTAAGGATAGAGACGAGTACCATAACCCGGTATCAAGCGCACGAGGCCGATGTCCATAACCTGACCTCCATTACGCAGAGCGGGCTGCAAAAGCTTGATGCTGACCTTGCCAAGATAGATGCCAGCAATCAGGCTTGGCACCAGGTTTACGTGGATGACATGATCCAATTACGTTCCGACTTGACGAAGGTGCTTCAAAAGGACCAGGAAAAGAAGATGGGCGTAGTCAAAGAATGGCTGGCCGTTGGGCAGCAACCATACGAGGATCACAAGTCATTTACGCTCATCCGCGAACAACATCCTAGCACGACGCGGTGGATCATTGACCATGAAGTAGTGAAGGACTGGACTGCTTCCGATGTTCCTGCAACACCGATCCTTTGGATCAACGGCATTCCAGGTGCAGGTGAGTCGTGCAATTGGTGGCTCGCATGCTGAAGTCGCAATCACTGATCCCAGCAGGGAAAACAATTCTGGCTTCTGCCATCATTGACGTCTGTAAGCAACTGTCACCAAGGGATACCTGCTTTTTCTACTGCCGGAATGACGATGCTACTGGCTCTTCACCAGTTGGTATCATCAAAGGACTTGTGGAACAGCTGCTATGTCAGCATCCTGATCTTCTCCCCCTTTGCCATTCAAGAAAGCTCTTGAGCGGCGAGCCGGTACTTCGATCCCTCAACCTGGCGACCAGGATGCTGCAAGATTTCTGTTCAATACTGGACAAGATATTTATCATAGTCGATGGCTTAGACGAGTGCAGCCCCGTCGAACGGAGACAAACGTTGGACACACTGATGGAACTTGTGGCCGAATGCGACCTCGACGTACCTGGAAAACTTCGGCTTCTTGTCGTCAGCCAAGACTATGCCGATATCAGACGTACTTTCTCTGGCTCTAGTCACTTCAAAACTGGACCAAGGGTGATCCAAATCTCGCATGAAGACAACGAGAAAGACATACAGACGTTCGTCAAGTCTTGGGTCGACAGGATTGCTACGAAGTTCGAGCTCGAAAAAGATGTCACAGAGTACTTGATCAACCTGACGGTGGCTAATGCCAAGGGTAATTTTGACCCGCTAACTATTACTACGACAGACAGTCTGACGGATGTTTTAGGGATGTTCCTGTTTGCGAAACTCGTCATGAGCAATTTGTACGACCAGGCGACACTTAGGATGCTGTTGGAGGCAATCAAGACTGTTAACTTCCCCACAGAACTCAAGGATGCGTAGGTCTCGGAATTGGCTTTTTCCAAGCTCTTCTTGCTGACGTCACATAGATATGAGCGCATCTTGGCTCGTATCAAAGTCATGTCAAGCGAGCAAGAATGGATCGAAGCGACTAAGCTACTCGGGTGGATGGTTTGCGCTAAACGTCGTCTGACGTGGAAGGAAATGCAAGTGGCCTTATCGATTGATCTGGACAATCAGACGATAGAATACGAGCACAAACGCCTACGAAAACACATACACGAGATTTGTGGATCGTTGATCTCGGTGCACAGCGACCGGGTGTCTTTCGTTCACAGCACTGCGAAGACGTAGGTCGTTCCTGAATACCTTTGGTGGATACTGTGCTGACACAGGCAGCTTCATAGTACAAGTCATTGACGACATCCACGAGCCTTCGATCGAATGCGATCTTTCGGTGCTTTGCCTCCAATACCTGACCTTCCCTTGTTTCGATCAACTGGACGATCAAGACCTTGAGAAACTGCGAGATTCCGTCCTGGAAGGTCATCTCGCGCTACAAGACTATGCTGTTGCAACTTGGTTCCACCACGTCAACGCCTTCGTCAACATGGGCCGTATGTTCCGTGACAAGCCATCCAACCAGACAGCTCGTATTGATTCCATGACTGTGGCACTTGACGATTTCATGTCAAGATACGGTGAAGAGAATTGGGACGACGGACTGGTTGAAGAGTGCAAGACTAGCTGCGAGATGTTTGATGACCTCGCTCTGTACGAGAATCTTGTTTTGCTCACAAGTCACATCTACACCTTTCAAAAGAAGGGATTCGAGGCGAGGCACAAGATAAGTATTGACAGTCTCGACAAAGCAATTCAACGCAATCGCAAGATTCTTGAAGAGCTTCCTGCTACGTTGGCGAAAGAGAAGGCTGGCAGGGATCTCACAACTTACGCCAAGTTCTACGATGCGAACAGACTGTACAAATGCAACAGAATCACGTGCCGGTACTTCTCCGAAGGATTTAGGGAAAAGCAAGCACGAAAGCGCCACGTCGACGTTCACGATCGTCCGTATCACTGCGATGTGCAGGATTGCCTTGGACAGGAGGGTTTTGCAAAGGAGAACGATCTTCAAAAGTATGTGTTGACGGGCTCATGTAGGAGAACCAATGCTAATTTCGTAAAAGGCATATGCGAGCCTTCCATCCAGAGCTGTGCGACCTTGCACAAACCTTCAATAGTGCAACAGCAAAACGTGGTAAGGCTGATCACGCCTGCGTCATCTGTGGGAAGACGTTCACTCGTAGCTTTCGTCGCAAGAACCACGAGGCCAGTCACCGTGGCGAGAGACCCTTCAGTTGCCCAGAGTGTGGAAAGGCATTCACTAGAGCGAATGACTGCAAGCGACACCAGAAGATTCACGAACGAAAATCGAAGTAGTGTTTTGGCCCCCACTCGGGTCATCAGCGCCTTACGGTTAGCGTGGGCTGTGCCTGCAGCTAGGCAGATGGTTAGATTGAGCCCCGCTCCTGCACTTCGAAAGCTTATATTCAGATAAAGCCCTCCGAAAGACAAATACGATGTTCTTCTTTTCTCTGACGCGATGACAACCTCAGCCACCAGCGCCGGTGCTGGCTCCGGGAAACGCACTTCGAATCTGTGGAAGCAAGCCTATCAGGGACTCAGTGAGCACCCGGAGCGTGGTCCAAGGCTGGAAAAGCTCAAGGCTCTGCTCAAACGGGACCTGGGTAAACCACACATCAAGCTGCGTTCCGATGATGGAGTCCGTGAGCTCCTCAGCCTGATGGAGGAGAAGAAACGCCAAGTGGAAAGCAAGAAATCCACTGCGAAGATCCAAACTGCTTTCAGTCATATAAACAACATCAAGGATGTCTTTGGAGCAGCCGCCGATGTGGGAGGACCGTATGTCGCGATCCCGGTTGCGGCGCTGTTCTCTGTCTTCGCTGTACGTGCGGTCCTTGCGGCCAAGTCTGATGTATCTTAGCTCTAATGAGGTGTCAAGATGAACGAGATCTACGTAAACGAGAAGGCAATCATGTTCAAAGTCGCGACAACTGTATCAGATTGTGTGGTCTTGTTTCCGGATCCCGGAGATATGACCGTGATCGAGCCGGGCGACAGCTTTGAAATGCGTGGCGCGAAAGACAAATTGCGAACGGCTTTCGTAAGCATGTATCAAGCAATCATATTTGCTACGGCACAGCTCGCATTGTCCTCAAATAGTGATTACCAATGGATCAAGGGTGTTGTCAAGCACTACGACTGGGAAGGCCAGCTGGAGCACTTGCTCGAAGAGAAACAGCGCATATCCGAGTTCAAATTATTCAAGAAGGAGCTGCAAAAGAAGAAGAAGAAGAAGAAGAAGAAAGGAACTGCGAGTCCAAAGCAACGAGACTTGCAATCGCTGATGGGCCCTGCACTTCGCAACCCACTTCATTTGGCAGCTGCCTTTGGCAATTCAGAACAAGTCACATACCATGTGCAGCAGCAAGACTATCCGATAAACGCCCTGACGATGAAGCGCTGGACAGCAGCGCATCTGGCCGCTAGAGAGGGTCACACCAAGGTTCTGACCACCCTTATGACGGCGCCTGGCATTGATCTCCTGATCAAGAACCGCGAGGAGCGGACACCGTTGCACATTGCTGCTATCTACAACCACCCAGCCGCTGCAAGAGTGTTGTTAGAGACAAATCCCCTGCTGTTAAAATCCAGAGACCAGTGGAACTGTACCGCCTTTCTCATCGCCGCCGAGAGAGGGCACCTCGAAGTCTTGAAAGTTTTGAGACAGTACGGACAGGATATGAACGAAACTACAGCAACTTCAGGCTGGAGTGCATTGCATCTATCTGCCGAAAATGGACATGCCGAAACAGTGAAATGGCTAGCAGGGAATGGGACGAAGAAGCGGGCGACTATCAGAGATGGTTCGCGGAAGGGCTTCACTGCGAAGCAAGTCGCGGAACAGAAGGGGCGGACAAGCGTGCTTGAGTATCTGTAAGGAAAGCAGAATGACGACTCGTCCTTTCTCCTTGCGAAACGCTAGTGATTGCAGTGCATAAGAGTGACCAGGATGGTGGCCAGTTTCGAGGCCAAAAAGATTGCAATGCACTATGAACTACCGATGCGTGCCACGGTATTACAGCGAACGTGAGTTCGAATCTCGTCCTTATTTCTTCCTTACCATAGATATTTTTTTGTCAACTTCCCCACCTACACGCTCTATGATGTGGTATCTCAATCAAAAGTACAGAAGCATTGTCACAAAAATAAAGTTAGAATACATGGCTCAAGAACTATGTCCTTTGGCATGAACAGAATCTCGTATGCTGCCGCAGTGGGCTTCGGGGCAAATGCGACGTCGAATCAACCTGTAAATAGCGACATACAAAAGCTGTCAAACAGCCCCAGCAATGAACAAACCTTCCACGCTGGAGATTGCAGTGCAACAACACCAATCCGCGGGCCGTTCCTGCCTTAAAGCTGTACTGCATTTTTTAGCGTCCAAGGGACTTCGACGCTGCCACTCTTCTTCCACGCTAAGGATTCCAGTGCAGCTTGGCTCTTGTGCGTCATTTCACTGTTGCCTAATACTTCCCTGCCAATTTGGGTAGACATGGTTTGCTGCGCCTCGACAACAGAAGTCCTTCAAGACGTCAAGTGTTCACCGAAAATCGTCCTGCAGGAGCAAACAGCTGACACAACATGCCTTTGACTCTGATAGGCTCTGAAGATGTAGCAATGCTGCAGAATGCTCGTCTCTCAGGATGCTTGAAACGTGTAGTCTACAGCCGGCCTTGTCTGCGCTTCGGGTATTACTGCAACAACGCAAGCTCCTTGGTTTGCGGGGCTTACGTCCACCGCGAAACGTTATGAAGTCTCCACTCCCTAACTGATCTTTATGGTAGTGCTTTTCGCAGTGATCAGATGCTCGCATATGCCTGAAAACTAGAAAGAAAACTTTTTGTTTTCCTTTTTTGTCTTTTTTCTTTCTCTTTTTGAAAGTGAGCGTGCCTATGCTGCCCTCGAACCGACTCAACGAACGAGAGCACCATGATGCGCCTGAAGGACCTCGATGACACCGAAGACATTTGAGCACTGCATTCCGTGGCGCATGTCGAGTGGCTAAGTGCTGGAGATCACGCTCAGGCTGTGACGAGCACGTACCTAGGTAACCATGTTGCTGCAGGGGCAGAACAGGGGTCTGCAGGTGGCAGTGCTGCCGAAGACCTCTTCCGCGCTAGAGATTGCAGTGCAGGGCTGACAATCAATAAGACTGCAGCTGTTTCGTAGTAGCCAGATTGTAGCAGACCTCGGGAATCAATGCTACCGCACTGGCAGCTACATCATCAAGTGCCGTCGTAATCTTGCATTCAGACTGATACTGTGAACTCGCTCCTGGCCGTTCTTGAACATAGAGCCAAGAATCCATGGCATCCTTTCTGGCGCTCTGTGGCTCTATGCTCCAGCTGCACAGGTACCTATGATAGCCTTCAAGTAGTGTCGAGCATGACGGAGAGTCGTCAGTGCTCACATCCTCGGCAGTACGAGCAATTTCTCGCAATCTCATAACGATGTTGGAACCTTGGAAGATGTATTTGGAATTGCCTTTCGCGATACTCAACCGTTGTCTGTCTCGGTCTTGCCGTTTGTGCACTGCGCCATACTTGCCATCGACTTTGTCAAAGCTTGAGTGCAGCCCAATTTCAGCTGAACAGAGCGCAATTCAAGCTACCTGTTCTCGAACTAACTTGACTTAATCCCAAGTTTTACCGCCCTCAGACCTCAGCCTCAGCCTCACCAGCGCCATCCTCCTTACCAACATCTTGCTCGAGCTTGACATTCTTCTCCTCGCCCGCCGCCTCGCTCTCGATAGACTTCTTGCGACCTGCAGACGGTGCAGGCCCCCCGTCAGCCTCCTCTTCAGCCTTGACCTTAGCAGCGCCCTTCTTCACGCGCAGAGTCTTGGCCTTGGGTGTCGCGGGCTCCTTCTTAGGCTTGGGCGCAGCCTTCTTGGGTGTCGAAGCGGAAGTATCGCCGGAAGCGGTGACCGCGATGGTGTCCTTCTTTCACGTGTAGAGGCGGTTCTCGACGGACTTTGGGGTGCACTCGGTGAAGCCCTCTATGTGTGTGTTACTGATAATGTGACGGAGAGGGAAAGGGTTGGCAAAAGTCTAGAGGGGCTTCACTGACGCCGGGGATGCGGACGCGCTCAGCGATTTTCTTGCAGAGGGCCTTGCCGAAGGAGATCTGGCATTCTTCGAAGACGCCGTTGGGGAGCTGCGAGATGTCAGTAAAGATCGCAGACTTTGAAAGTGCGAACTTACGATTGCGTCGAGCTCGGGAGTCCACTTCTTGGACATTGTTGTGGTGGATGTGGTGGTGCCTGGAGGTGGTCAGCTTTATTCCTTGTGCTGAGTGGTGAAGAGCAAACATACTTTGGCTTGAGGTTGGAAGGCAAGGACCCGAAGATGCAAGTTGTGTTCGAAGATGTGTGTTAGGATAAGAAGAAGAGAGGTTGAGGAGTGGTGGGTAGGGAGCCTTCTTGTACCTCACAAGGGCGAGTAAAGGCGCTACGAAGGCGGGGGCAAGGCGGGGATCAGCTGAGGATGAGAGGTGAATGTGAGTGGGAATGCTGAGATCCCGGTGGCTCCCTGCAACCGCCTCCCGGTGACCTTGAAGTGGCCTCCTCAAGCAGAGACGGCATAGCATTCGCGTTTCGCGCTTTTGATCAGTCTCTGCGCCAAGTTTTCGGCGAGGTCTTCCAGGCTCTAGTTTTCCAGGCCGTTTCCACGCGCTTCACTCATGCGCTCTCCGAGGGCGTTCTTAGAACAGCAACACGGAAACCACTTGAACGCTGATCACGCATGTCAACATCCAGAGACGTTTAGAAGCGACTGAAACTCTCCAGGACACGGTCTGATCATTGCTATGCTGAGAAAACCGCATTCATTTTTGTGTATTGTACTGAACGATTCAAAAGAGCTGATCACATCCAGGATACGTCTTCTTACTCCTGAACTCCCTCCTTTCTGTGAACAATGACACGCCTTGAGATCAAGAAAGTCGCAAACTCCGAAAAGCGCGAGCAAGCAAATCCGCCTGACCACCTCGTAGCTATGCCACCTGATCTTCGAGATTGCAACTCTGAATGCGCAGGCGCGATTTGTATGATAGTCTCAAATGAAAGCAACGCCCTCGTCCTCTTCCTCGAGAGGAGCGTTGGCGTTAGTGGCGGCGGTGACACCTTCCTCTTCAACGGGCTCGTCCTTGACCTTCTTGCTCTTGGGGGTGAACTCCTCTTCGTCGCCAACAGTCGCATCTGACTCGGCGTAGGACTTGGGGGCGGTGGAGCTCCTGCCACGCTTGCGAGACACGGATGGCAAGGGCGCTGGCTCCTCCTCCTCGGAGGTGGTGTCAGCATCGGTCATTGGCTTGCCCTTGGGAGCTTTCACTCCACCACGGCCAGATGCGGGAGTGCGAGGAGTCCTGGGGGTGGCGGTCTTCTTGATCGGAGTCGAGCTTGCGCTACCGGAGTTCACCATCTTGCCTGACTTGCGGAGGTTCGTCAGGCGGTGGCTGACCGCCTTGGGAGTGCATCCTGGACTAATCAGCATATCGAAGCTGGCGCATGTACGATGAGCATACCTTCACCGATCTCCTTTGCGAGGTACTCGAGTAGCGGCTGAGAATTCTTGATGTCGTGGAAGGCAAAGATGCCCCTGAGGATCTGTGGAAAGTCAGCATAACATTTTAGAGCATGAATGCTGGATAGGTTACTCACGGTCTGATCCTTCTCAGCTGACCAGTTTACCATTTTGGCGACGGAGTGTACGGGCTGCATACAAGTCAGCGAGGGCATCCAAGTGGACATGTGAGGTGCTTACATATCTTTGAAGTGCTGTTATGGTTTGAATATAGAAAGTTGTGGGAAGGAGCTGGTATGAAATTAGAACGGAGGTGGAAAGTTTGGAAGCTCCGTGGGCGGGTGGGGTTTTATGGTGGGGTCGGCTCAGGGCGCGGCTGGCAAGGTGAAGGTGAGAGACTGGCACTTCCCCGGCACCCAGCGCAACGCTAAGATAGCACAGAATGGCAGATCTTAGGCAGCAACGTAAAGGCTTCGGTTGGGGCAGCTGTTCGCAGCGCTGAATAGTGTGATCTGCCGCTGCTCACTGCGTGCTCGTTGGCGTGTGGGACCAGGTGAAAGGCCCCTCAGGTTGGTTTCTCCTTGCTGGAATACCGTGAGCAACTAGTAGCGTATCCTCTCAAGCCCTCACGTCCGGCTTCATCCCAGAGTTATGCCATCCAGCATTAGAGTATGCCCACTTCGCGCCTATCAAGATCCCAAGCTCACACTGCTTCATTGACGGCGGTCAGAAGCAATAAGACAGAAGCCAAACGCCTGTCGCAGCCTTTGGAAGAGTAAGGTCCATAAGAGGTTGACGAAGATTGAAGCATTGACACGACAGTCTACCGCTGCATTACCGTTGATAAGCCCTTATCCAGCTCATGCGTCTGCGAGAGGTCGTCTCCAGCCTAAGAAAATAAGTGTATGAAAGGTTCTGTGATGATGGAAAGAACCACACCCTCCTTTCTCAGAATGAAGTTAGGTAGACAAGAGCTGCTCGGGACCTGGCCTAGTCGATGAGGTCGTCACGAAGGTCTCAAGGAAGCACAACGTGACTAAAAACAAGGGAAGAGCGATTAGCATTCCAAACGCTGAAACGACGGTCAAAGGCAGAGGAACAGACGCGATGTCTGCACAGGGATAGGAACGAAGCTGGGAAATAGTGGACTGCAATTCTTCTAGGACTATCCTACCTGTACCCAAGATGTTGCGTGGTATCTAAGCATCACGCAAAAAGCTCCCATCTACTTGTCATATTGTCACTCCTCTTCGTCCAAGTTGTATCCTTCTCCAATCAGTGTGTCACCTCGTAGAAGCTCCGCTATCCTCCCCTTCTCCTCAGCTTGTCTGACCCGCTCGCGACTCTCCATGCGCTTCAGCTCGCCCATCCAATCGTCCTCAACCTCCTTCGGAGTATGTTTTGCCAGAGCCTGCACGGTACTTGGCGCCCGCAGATGCTGGCTACGGCGCACTGAGTCGGCCATGCACGTCTTGCTCGTATCGCGGTTATGGGTACTAGCCTTGCTCATTTTGCGCTGGTGGTACTCGTGATCAAGCATTGTGGGCCGGGCGTCGCTCAAAGTGGAGAAAGAAGCCGACGGCGAGTGCTTGTAGAAGGATGGTCGAGGGAGCGGCTTTAGTAGGTTCGTGGAGGCGGACGATCCCGAAGAAGAGGACCAGCGGCTGTGCATGGTCCTCGTCGGTGAGATGCGTGCGTTGATGCTGTCGACAGACATCTGTCGTGTTGGCGAGTGCGGTCCCATCAAGCCTCTCAGTTCTCCACGCGTACGTGGTCGACGGTGCACAGTAGGCGACCGTTGCCGCTCCTCACGCATAGCTTCCATCTTCTGCAACTCTTGCGCCCAGTGATCCAATGCTGCAAGGTCAGGTGCACGATGTCTGAACTCTCGATCTTCCGGGCTCAGCTCGCTGATAGGAGCCTCTTCATTTATCTCTGTGACGATATGCAAATCGGACCGCGGGTAGAGGGAGGAGGTGTGCATGTCGGTATTAGGGACCGTCGATCCACTCAGGCGCTCAGAGCGGCGATTCTCCTTGGACGGACTCAAGCTCGATCGCTGAGGAAATCGAAAGCCTGAGGTCCTTCTTGAGCCAGAGCTTTGATAGGTACTGGATCGTGAACGCGTGGAAGTGATTTCGCTGTTGCACACTTTCTCCACCATAGATGCGAGTGCGCCTGAGCTTGTACTTGTGCTCATCTCGCTCTTAATGTTGCGCAAGAAGTTTCCATAACTATAGCCATCATCTTGCACGTATTCAAGCTCACTGTCGGAGCTAGAATCATCGCCTTCGACTCTTGCACGATATTCTGCGTCGTCTAGCATCTTTACTGCCCAAGCAGCCGCTAGTGCCTCGGGTCGAATAGCTAGTTCGCTCTCACGTTGCCTGCGAAGGTCACGGAAGACTGCTCGCTGCTCGTCCAAGATCGAGACAGCTAGGGAAGCTGGGTCTGGTACCTGATCCAAGTGCTCATCGACGCCCAAGACCGGGGTCGTCACGACAGTAATGTGATTCATCCACTCGTTTTGTTGCTGCAAATCAGCTTCGTTTTCGATACGCAGATGACTCAGTAGTTCTGCCTCGGTGATAGCGTGGCTTTGCATCCTGTCTGGTAGGTCCTTGACAATGAAGTGCTTCAACTTCATTTGGTGGGAGTCCATAACCGCCAGGGCAGCCTGCAGCGTGTCATTCGGCTTGATCATCGCCGGTGGGATGAAGTCACTACAGCCATCGGAGCGTGCCTTGAATCTAGCTAGGCAGTGACGGCGTGCAAGACAGTCGACCTGCTTCTTCACACTGTTGTATGCCTCTCGGATCTCTATGTCTTTGAGAAGTGCCGGGGATTCAAGCTCAACATATATTGCCGTGATAGGAGTTGACACGGGAGTTCGTTCGCCTGGCGGTGCGGGCTTGGGCCGGAGCCAACTGGTGAAAGAGTTGACTGACGGTAACGGCGGTAGAGGCGTTACAGGACCTGGCGTTATGACGTCCCACCGGTTTCTTCGTGGTGTCAGAGGCGCCAGCATGCGCCTGAAGGGAAGTGAAACGGTCGAGGTGTGTTGGCGCGCGAGCTCCTTCCTTGTCGCCATTGGTGTCACAGCAGCTTGGGGTACGGCAGGTGCTGATGCTGTGGTCATGGCCCGGGGTCTTTCGCCAGCAGGTACGGTCGCACCTTCAAAGCGCAGGTCATTGTTTCGCGAGGCGTTTGTGGTCGGCCATTGACTACCTCCGGCGTGAATGTCGTCGTCTTCACACGGCGAGTCGGTGTGCTGGGAGAGCCGAACGTTGTCTTCCTTGCGTGCAGCCTCAATAGCAGAAATGACAGACTTGCACTTCTCTGCTGCAAATTCCTTCTTCCAAGCCATAGCAATTTCCAATGCCTTCTGCTGTTGCTCCTCGTCGGCAATGTACTTGAGTGCATGACGCACGTGCGGTTTTTCGAGGAAGCCGTCAGGCAGTTGCAGCATCGATTCTGGCGGGAGCTTTGGCACTTCATCTTCGCTGGGCACCATGCTGTGGACCATAAGGCCCATTCCTGGATCCATGTTAGAACGGCGCAGGGCGAAAGTGCGATGTGGTTGAGGTGGTCGCGGTCGTCTTCGCCGGTGAGTAGGGCTACGGAAGCCGTGACGTAACGTCTACATGTGTTAACAGAGTGAAGGTGAAAATGAGCACCTAACAAAAGGGCTTGACAGCAGCTTCTGAGCGCACGCCAACTTCTCACAATGCCTTTCACCGGATCGCGGTGTAGCGCAAGGCGAACAAAGGAAACGTCAAGCACTATCTTGAGGACTTCAAAGGGATCAGAACGTAAATGGTCAGGTCGATAAGATGCTGTCTTTTGTGAAGACATCTAGATGTTTGATATGGTATCCAACTCCGCTGATGCAAATGCATGTCTATTCCAGGAAAGTGAAAAGGTTGGTGTGGACGACATTGAGGGCACGGTCAGCCTCGCGCTCCTCAATGACGCAGGAAATGTTGATCTCGCTGGCACCTAGAAGACAGCATTAGCGGTGGAGTTGTTAGATGGGGGTGCTGATACATACCCTGCGAGATCATCTCAATGTTGATGTTGTTGTTGCCGAGCACGCTGAAGAACTTGCCAGAGATACCGATCATGTTCTTGAGCTGCTTACCGACCAAGCTCACGATGGCCATATCAGGCACGATGTCGATAGCACCAAGCTCACCAAGATCGTTGACTGCACCCTGGAGGTCCTTGTCCTGAATCTTGTACTCGTCTTCGCCGCCACCGCTCAACATGGCAGACTCAGAGTGCAGAGCCATGGAGACGTGGACCTCTGAAGAAGAAATGAGGTCCACAGACAAGTGCCAGCGGTCCAGAATGCTGAATATGTTCATCAAGAAGCCGTGAGCACGAGTGCGCTTGTTGCTATGGACGTTCAGAACAACGATGTTGTGCTTGATGGTGACAGCGGTCGGGCGCCTAGGGGTGTTGAGCGCATTCAATAAGCTGGAAGAGCGCGTGCGGAAAAGACCATCCCTAAGAGGAGAGTGCGACTCCAGAGCCTTCACGTTGTCAGGGAAGATGATGGTGCCAGCACCACGAGGGTTCATGACGTTCTTGATGCGGATGGGGATGCGGGCGCGGATGACCTGCTCCATAGTAAAGGGGTGGATGACCTCAGAGCCGTAGAAGGTCAGCTCAGCGGCCTCTGAAGGCGTAACGCTGGGGAGCAAGGCAGCGGTGGGGACCTTGCGAGGGTCAGCGGTGAAGATTCCATCCACCTCCTTCCAGATTTGCAGTTCTCTGGCTTTAACACCAACTGCGACCAGTGCAGCGCAGAGGTCGGTGTATCCACGTCCAATGGAGTTCAGGAGACCGCCTGGCACATTGCCAAAGAAGCCAGTAATGACAGGGACCTTGTCACCACAGGCCTCCACCTCTCTGGCCAGTGCCGCAGACAGATCCGCGTAGAACTGCTCGTTCAGGCCCTTCTTGGGGGTATGGAAGGTGATGATATCGGCGAGGTCGACGAATTGGGCAGGCGTGCCACGATCATTAAGCAGCGCAGCCATGTAACGACAGCTGAGCTTCTCGCCCTTGGCAATGATCTTGTCCTCGACGCGGTTGGTGACTTCCTCCAAGTGCTGCGCCGACTCCAGGATCTTTGTCAGGCTATGGCATTCGGCGTTGACCTCCTCGGTGAAGGCAGCCAGAACATCGGCGCTCTGGATCGTATCCTTCGCAGCCTGGATGTGGTCGGCGCGGATGGCTTCGACGATGTCATCGTAGCCGCGGTGGCCCTGCTTTTCGGCGGCGCGGGCGGAGCGGAGGAGGCGGTTGGTGGTGCCCTCGGTCTTGTTCTTGGTGCTGCGCGCAGAACAGACGATAGCGGCGCGGCCGGTCTGGTTGCCAGCCCTAGTGGTGGTGTTAGGAGAATTGATGGGTGATGGTGGGGAAATGTGCCCTTACTTGACGATGCCCGCTATATTCTCCGCAAACTTTCCAACACTCGTTCCTCCAAACTTGAGGACAACCCAGCCACCCGGCAGATGCTTCTCCTCGGTGTGGTTCGCTATCCGCTCAACCTCGCTCCTGTGTCCATTGGTAATGCCAGACATTTTGATCGCGTGCGTATTCTCTGCAATTCCAGAAAGGGAAATTGGTGGGTTGTGTATAGAGTTATTAGAAGGTATCTGCTATATGCAGCAATTGGGCGTATCAGTGACGTGGGCGAAGTGTGAGGGACTTTCTGGTGATGTGAGTCTTGGTGGGGCCTGACTCTTCTTTCTCTTCCGGCCTCGGGGCGAACTTCCACGCCAGCGAATTTGCGGCCAAGTGCGCAATCCCTCCGCCCGTTCAAATGTCGGCAGAAGAAATTTACGAACTGTGGTTTGCGGAGGCCCAACCCTGCCCAACCTTTAGTAACACTATTGAATCATCTTTGCTATCTCGAGCCACGTCGCCGCCGTCTGACAACTTGACACCTCACTTTTGCTGCCCACTCTGCTTGCGCTGTCAGTGAAACATCTGGCTTGTGATGACGGGCCGTCGCCGAAGTGCCGAAGTTCGAGAGCCGGAGCCGCCAACCTTGCGGCGGGACCTTGCAGCCCGTCTCATCGATTATCCACACCATCGGTGTCACAGCTCGGTATTTTCAAAATATTGGGTTCTCGAGCGTCACTCCTGATGAGAGACGGTCGACGTGTAGGAGCACGCTCTCTCGAGGTGAACACTCCGTTCGACTCTCAAATCCACTGCCCTGATCTGACGTCAATTTCAAAAATCACTTTGTGAGCGCAACCAGCCGTTCCTCGTCAAGTCTGCCGAAGTATCACCAAGAGTACACGAACCATCACTGATTACGTGACTCTCTTACTGAGTCAATGGACGATGGCATATTCTGCTAAACGTGCGGCCTCAATATAGAACTACTGTAAGTTGAACCCAATGTAGTCAATCAGATGACAGGTGGGCTAGCTGGCATTGCCATGCACTTGACTGTGCAGGAGTTCATCAGGCCAGGGCATGACGGTTCTCCACGTGGAAGGTACATGTTAAGTTGAACGGGAGCAACGGCGTCGCCATTATGCGATACTTTGTCGCATTGCACTGCAATCTTTAGCGCGCTGGAGACGTGGCCTACTTGCTCATGGGCTGCCAAGAGGCTTTCTAAAGTGGAGAAAGGCAGCAGGAAAGTTTGTTTTCTCATCAAAAGGAACAGGAAGTTAGCCTGCAGAAACCGCCACAGTCAGCATGGCTCAATCGTTCACCGGTCGCTGTGCGATAGAAAGGCATCGCGCAAATGCTTTGTCGAGCAAAGACAGTCAAGATTGAAAGCAGCGGCAGGGGAAGACGGGACTCAGTTACATGGATGAGCATTTCTCAGCAAAAAAGTCACGTAGACATATTACTTCGAAGCACTCATTGGATTGTAAAAATACTTCGTAGGAGGCTTGCTGAGCAGTTCACTGGCTATAAGGGCGGAGTATCAGCCGATCTGGCGGCGGCCTTCGTACCGCTTCGGGTACTCTCCACACCTCAGTATCTTGCACTGCAATCCCTAGCGTGAAGTACAAGATGGTTGGAAATTTAGACCATCTATCATTCAGCCGTCAGAGCCGGTCTCAAGAGCTCACCGATGCCACATATGAACTACCCTTGCAAATAAGGCTTGTGCCTTAGCTAAGTGGTTCCACGTCCGTTTTATGCGGCCTACCATGCCAATCGACGTGTAGCACTGCAATTTCTAGCGTACAGAGCACTGCAATCTTTAGCGTAGAAGAGCAGGCTTCAGCTGCATGTTACAGCAGATCGATTGGATGGTGTCAAAGTCAACAAGGCTGAGCAATTCGTACCCACCGCAACCGGTCAGCAATGGACAAAAGACTCACCGGATTGTTGCAATGAGCGAGTCGATTGGTTGAAACATAATTGCGATGAGGCTCTGTTCAGCACTGCAATCTTTAGCCTGGCAAAGCGAGTCTCCACGGTACTCACGTGAGCAGACTCCGGTAAATCATCTTTTAGAAGGTTACTGCAGGAAGCAGGGCTTAGCGAGTCTTTTGTGCTGCAATATCTAGCGCGGAGGGGTGCTTTGGAGGCTGTCAGACGCCTCAACCTCGAATTGCAGTGGTGAAGCACGTTATCGTCTGAAACCGAAGCAAGAGTACGAAAGCCCAATCTGAAAGGGACTTGAGATGCAGCGCCCTCGACTGAGAAAAGCCGTCATTACAGGAGTTCCGCTGTGCAAGTATGGTAGAGTCAGGTTGCTGTCAGTATTGGCGAACAGCATACCATGGTGACGATTGTCGACCAGGAGGACGAAGAATGAAGCAGTTGAGATTTTTCTCGAGCCAGAGCCAAGAACGACTGGCAACAAAGTCCCACAAGCACTGTAATCTTTAGCGCGGAAGAGATGTTTCGCAAGGCTGTTGATTGGGAGGGAATGGCTGCTCCTGCGCGTTAAAGATTGCAGTGCAATGGCGAAGGTGGGATCAAGACCATATTCCAGTCATAGATGAGGGTTCACGCAGTCACATGCCGTATAAGCCTAGCCTGCATGAATGAACATCGGCGTCCTTCAATTGAACCCCGAGCACTGCAATCTTTAGCGCGCAGGAGCAAACCACGCCAAGCCTCAGACACCACCTGCATGTGAAAATGTGTATTCTTTCAAGCTACCCTACACTTTACGCTAGCACTGCATGTTCCCTTTACGCCATGCAATGCTCAAAACCCACAGAAAAACGCCGTATCTAAGGTATCGTGCGTCCATTCCATACTAAACAATAGACGCCCGCCATACTGCATATACTCATAAGAACCCTCCCCCTACCACCAAAACTACGACCACCAAAACCCTCCAGGATGCAGTTGATGATAATCCTTTGGATGAGTGACCTACCGCCTCCTATAAATATCATCGTTCCTGCCCCTATTGTCGCGTCCATCTCTTCCGTCTCTGTCGTTCCGCCGATCCGGACTACGTGATCGCGTTCGACCGTCTCTCCTATCGCGGGCGAAGCTTCTAGAGTCGCCTGGCCGGCGGTCGTCCCGGTAGGGGCGTCGCTCATCTGTGTAGCCGTCGCGTGAGTTGCCTGAGTCGCGAGATCCGCGGCGTTGTTGGCGGTCGTCTGGCTCGCGGGAGCCTCGTGGGCGGTCTCCGCCGCCGCCTTGGTAGCTGGGTATGTATGTGTCCCCTGGTGGAGCTTGGTTTCTTCTTCGGTCGCTCCCATCTGGGCCGTAACGAGGTGGTGCGGGAAGTGGGTGGCGACCTTCGCCAGGAGGAGGGGGGAGGTGGCCGCCGTTGCCCCAGTTCGGCCTTCGACCGCCGTCTGGCGGCGGCGGTGGAGGTCGTCCGTGATCGTAGCGCGATCCACGATCACGGTCACTGTAGCGTGGTCGATCCACGCCTGGCGGCCCACGATCTTGAGGTCCGCCATACCGCCTGTCACCGTTGCCCCAAGAGTTTGGCGGTGGGCCGGAGCCAGTCCATTCTCCGTTTGGTCCAATGCCTACAGTACCACCTGCAGGCGCAGGAGGCAGTGCCTGCTTCTGTCCTCGAGCATTGCGGCGATCGAGTTCGTGCGAGTCGGCGAATGTGGGAATGTCTTCTTCGCGCATGGGCCTAGGGTCCTCCCTGAAGTATGGGTGATTGATAGCGTCAATCGCGTTGATACGTTTCCTCCAGTCAAGTTTCATAAGGTTATCCAGCAACGATAGGCCTGTGGGGGTAAGCTCGCGGAATCTTTGCCCTAATGAGCCTTTACTCGGTGCGAATTGGCGGATAGGTTCAGCGCCAGGCAGGTCCTGCCAGCCGGGCATAGTCTCGTTATTCGGAGAGCCAACGAGGTCAAAGATGATCTGTGCTTGGTGAAGGTCACTTTGACCAGCAAGGATAGGCTTGCGTTTGAACATCTCGCCGAACACGCATCCTGCACCCCACATGTCGATTGCAGGGGTGTATCTCCGCAGTTGGAGTAGAAGCTCTGGGGGTCGGTACCATCGTGTGACGACTAGCGCAGTGTAGTCTCTTCGTGCTTCGCCGTTGCCCTTCCCTTGCACTGGTACCGGCTCGTCGTAGTGTCTTGCCAGACCGAAGTCTGCAATCTGCAGTCGCCCACGGTTGTTGATGAGCAAGTTGGCGGCCTTCATATCTCGGTGAAGAATGTGGTTGTCGTGGAGGTAGCGCAGACCCTTGAACAGCTGCAGCATATAGCACTTGATTTGCGCTACTTCGAACTTGACGTCTGGATTGTCGAGGAGACCTGACAGATCGTGGTCCATGTACGGCGTGACCATGTACAGGATTGCCCTCTTCCGCCCCTCGGCTCTTGGTCGCTCAACGGCCATCTCTTCCAGCTTCAAGACATTCTCGTGTGAGAGCATTTTCAGCAGCTTGATCTCTCGCAGCGCTGTGATGGGAAAGCCGTCCTTCTCGTTGTGCATCAAGATCTTCTTCAGCGCGAAGACGTTGCCTGTGCGCATCTGACGCGCTTTGTGGACTTCTCCAAAAGTTCCCTCTCCCAGCTTCTGCAGCATCTCGTACTCTCCAATCTTGGCGCATCCCTTGAACCTGCGCTGGAGGCCATTTTGCGGTGTCCCGGTCGCCGGCGTCGCCATTTTGGCGGTAGATGTGGTATACGTTGTGGTTGCGGGTGCGCGTTGTTCTTTATCCGCGGACTCGTTTCGCTATGACGCCCGGCGCGACTCACTCGAGGAAGGGTCGTATGCACGCGATGCGGCGGACATGGAAGGTCGTGGCAGTGGTGTGAAGCGCGATGCGTGGGAAGGCGCTGCCATGGACTGTGCGAACGGGGCAATGACGATGTTATTGCGGTGGCAGCATAATAGCAGCGGTTTATTTGAGATGTGACCAAGAATGCGATGCGAGTGATGGGCGACTGGGCTTGGCATCTGCCGCGCTAGCTCCGATCGCCGTCAACCTCACCTCGACACCTAGCGAACACTACGAGCCATTGCACAGCACACGCCGCAGGTACGCCTCCACTACCACTTCAAGGTTTCCAGGACGTCGCTGATAATCTCCAGGCTCAACCACAACCATGCAGCCCACACTCCGCAGGATGGGTCCGCCCAAGTACGCTGAGATGCCAAACCACCCCATCAAGATCCACCCCGTCCGCCCGCTCTACAGATTCATGGCCACCGGTCTCGGCGCCTCCATGTGGTTCTTCGTACGTGGGAAGCTTGCGCTGGGAGGATGTGCGCTAACAGAGGCAGTTGATGTACCGCGCGAAGAAGGACGGTCCGGCCCTGCTCGGCTGGAAGCATCCCTGGGACCACTGAACGAGTCGAATCGAGGCGATCCAATGGAGAGACACAGATTTGTGAAGGGTTTAGGAAGTCAGCACTGGCAGCATTGTACATATGCGAGTGGAAGACCACTAAAGTGGAGGATGACGCACAATATCCCAGCAAGAGAATGCAAAAGTAAAACTTCAAATTCCCGGCAGCCTTCATGAGTCAACTAATCAGACCCGGATCTTCCTGCATATGCTAGATGCTGCTGTCTCCGAAGGGCCACTGTGTAAGTTCCCTTTTGACACCGGCGGGCTAGGTCTCGGCCTTGCGGGCGCACAGTTCAGCGAAGCGATCGTAACATTGATACAGCAAGAACCAAAATCAGAGCGTGGTTTCAGGTCCAAGGTCTTTCGTGACCGAGCCGGCTTCTACAGTATTTGCCGGACCTCACACCTTGGTGATGCGACACAAGGCTGTCAGCCTCGCGCAGTCGCTCTGCCGCGCTAAACATTGCAGTGCAAGACAGCCCTTGCTCGCCAAGTTGCCTCTTTGTACATGTAATTTTGGAAGTACAGCAAGCCTTGTCAGCCTTGCACAATTGCTCATTTGCGCCCAAGATTGCAATGCAGAAAGCACTGTCCGCATGTCACTTGAGACACCATCGACATCTGCGCCTGACATTGATCACATTGTCAGTTCTTAGACGCGTCCCTTCTAGCCCTGAACCCACTCGGGGGCGAATATACATAGACTTCCTACTCCGGCTTCTCGAACAGATAATGGCTGACGCCCCAAGTATCACCCCCATCCCACTTGAACAGCTCTGCACACGCCAGGTAGAATACCTGCCACCTATTCCACCACGTAATCACACCCTCCTCTCCATATGTCTCCTTCAGTCCCTCCTTAATGCTCTTCTCATTACTCAACATCGTCGTCAACCAATCCTCACATGTCTTCCCATAATGCATCCCATTAACCCACCACTGCCTCTCAATCTTCAACTCATCTTGGAAAAACAGCAACAGATCCGCACTCGGCATCGTGCCACCAGTAAAGAAATGCTCCGTCATCCAGCCTCCATCGAAGTCATACGGCGTCGTCCTATGCGCAAAGATGTGCACAAACAGCTTACCGCCCGGCTTCAGGGCGCGGCTGACTTTTGCGGTGAGCAGGGCGTAGTTCTTCATGTGCTCGAAGAGCTCGATGGATACTACACGGTCGAACGAGTTGGGCTCGAATTCGTAATCTACCACGTCTCCGGTGATAACGGTAAGATTCTTGAAGCCTTTCGAAGAGGCGACGCTGTCGATGTGCTGCTTCTGCGTGCGGCTGTTGGAGAACGCGGTGATTTTGCTGTTGGGGAAGATCTCGGCGAAGTAGAGGGATGCGGAACCCCATCCACATCTGTACCCATTAGCAAATCGTCACGTGGTCGCGATTGTCAGGTGCAATGAAAGGAAGGAAAGCTTACCCGAGATCCAGAATCCTCTGCCCATCCTTGAGCTCCGCTCTCTCAACATACTTCTTCAGCATCGCGATCTCAGCCTGGGCAAGCGTCTCCCCGCCTTTCTCGTACAAACACGCCGAGTACTTCATGCGTGGCCCGAGCATGCCTTTCAGCACAGACGTGCCGACTTCATAGTGCTGCTCATTTGCTGTTGCGGTTTCAATGGCAATGGGTCGCGTGCGCAGAAGCTCAACGTATTTCATCTTGGATTCGTAGCCGGCTTCAAGAGAGGTCGTTGCAATGGAGTTCAGACGGTCTGCTAGTTGTGCCCGGATACCCCGCCGGATGACGAAGTGTGGGAGGTAGCCATTGTCGAGCAGCGGGTTGATGACCGCATCGGACATCACGTAGTCTGTTAACAGGTCAATAGCTGTTTGAGTCATGAGCATTGTAAGGCGGATGTACCGGAGATGTACGAGGTCATCTTGACTGGCGTTGACGGATTGTGAATGGTGTTTGATCAGGTTCAATGCTATGTAATGAGAGACGATGCACTCTGAGCAAAAGACTTAACGACTACAGTATCATGACCTCGAGGCCAAGTGGTTGAGACTGAGAGTAGTTTCATGCCCAAAATAGTGTGCTGTTTGCGACCTAGTCTGCATCGATGACGTCGACACACGCTACATTTAGCGTTGCAGCTCAGCATCAAGACGAGTTGAAAAGTGTCATGTTCACAAGAAATTGAGGTCACACCTCGGAAAGAACAAACGATGTAGATGTAAAGAATGAACACAAAGTGTCAACCAATGAGTGCGCTGTCTGCATTGGTGATCTACGCATGACGTTGTTCGAGTACAAGGACCAGCCCTGAGCGTCTAGTCTACAGTAATAATAGCGTTACACATCAATGGGATAGTGCAAAACGTGCGCTATAATAATCGCATCATACAAGACCACTCAGTCCTCCTCCTCCCAGTCCGGCCGGCAGGTGCATCCTCTTGTCTTGAGATGCATCACGCCCGTCCGACTAGCCTCGACGAGCCATGTAGCCCATTCGATCTCATGCTCCACGGCACGGCGACTCTCACCTGTCTCCACTCGCTCTTCCTTGTTCCGTTGCAGAAAGTCCCTTAGCCGGCTTGCGCATTGGACGACTGATGGTATCGAGTTGTCACGATCACTAATCTTCTTCTCTAGGTCATTGTATACCATTCGCTCCAATCTTCCCACCAGGGAGGAGTACACGTCGCCGCTTTCATCCCATCTGAACAGCATCTTCGCCCGCTGTTTCAGGCGTACCGTGTCTTCTCTTGTCGCTTTGGTGCACTGCAGGGTCCGCTGAGGCTTAGCTAAGTGGAAAGAACCAACGTCTCGCATGACAACGATGTCGTCGAATGAGCTGTCATGATCGAATAGCGCCTCGAATGGCGTAGTCTGCTCCTCGGTGTTTGGATCCCAGTCGCACTCCGTGTCCGGGTACTCGTCTGAATCGTACCACAAAGGTTCTGAGTAGCTAAAGCCGTACCCTTCACGCTTCTTGGTGTTGGTGGGATGCGAGAAGACAGATGGGTCAGGAGCTTTGGAATCGTGATTGGGTTCTGAGGATAAATCTGAAGGTGTGTCGGTGTAGTCATGCCTGAGCGGGCCAGTGAGGTTGTTCCGCTCAGCTGTAACGAGCAGTTCAGAGAAGCTTTTGTTCAAGACCTTGTCCTCTTTTTCGGGCCTTCTAGGAGTCAGTCGCTTGGTTGGCGACTCAATCGGAGACAGTACGGGCTTGAAGGGTCGTGCATCCTCACGATCCGAGGGACGGCCTCTTCTCCTACCCCGCTTGAGAGGCCCTTGAGTGTCTTTCTGTTGAGAACTGAACGAGAAGCGCAAGCTGACATCCTGCCGCTTTGGATGTCGCTCTGTCTTTGGAGTGACAACGGATAGTTTCTTGTTAGACCTTTGCTTTCGGGGTGTTGACGGTTGGCGACTTGTAAATTTCTGTACTTTGTTTGTCGTCTTCGTATGCGTCGAAAACGCCAGGGAAGGTTGAGCTGCGACTGCGCTCTTGCTTTGTCGCTTATCGGCTTTCCTAGCAGAAACAACAGAATGCGCAGACCTTTGTGACGTTTCCTGACTGGAGAGCTCCAGTGTTGGGAATGCGCCCGGTATCGATAAGCGTTTCTTCGGTTTGGCTACCACTCGCCGCTTTGCCGGTGTTTGACACGGCTGTGGCGCATCAGTACAATGCGACAACTGATCGCGCAATGCGCCTTTTGGGACTTTGCGTGCGCTGAGATACTTACAGAATCGGCCATATCGTCAGCCTTCCTCTTCTGTTTCACTGGGGTCGTCATAGCTGTTCAAGTATCTTTACAAGTCATGTTGGTGGGGAGCGATGGCTGGTAAATGTGGGGGTGCGGCACGGCGTGTCGCAGAATAGCGTGGTAGGTTCGCGTTGTCGCGTCCCTACGGTCTGCTTTTGTTTACAACAACAACAACAACAACAAGAGAAACATCTGGTACCTATCGAGCAGTGTGCCCCACCGACATGGATTTTCAGTGACCCTGAGAATGTTTCTGGCTGAACGGGATCCATGCGGAAGCCTGTCGATAAGTAACGAGGTCTGCACACATGTCGAGAGGATACATCAAGCTGCTCGAGCTGCGCATGCATGCTGCGCTGTGATTCTTCACTAATTGTTGTGGTATCGTCTCGCGGATATGAGCCGCCAGTGCCTTTTCAACGCCATTCGCCTTAGATGCCTGCAATCCTTCACTTCTTGCCGTTCTCCATAAGCTCCACGCCAGTCCGGACGACACCGATGGCTGCGCCGGTCTGTATCGCTTCGCTCCCTCCTCCACTAAGCCTGTACTCAATATCTGCCAAGCCTGACATCCAGGTCACCATGACTTGAGGAGGTACGTCGTTTGTGACAAGCTCTTCGCTCACTGCTGTCAGAATATCGGCTAATGCCAAACCCTTCAGGGTCTTCAAGTTGTTGACTGTGCGCAGGCACTGGGCCATGTCGTTTGTCGAGAGTAGTGTGTCGATAATGAACTTGATATCGGAGGGGTGCGGTGCTGCGATGCAGTCGTAGATAGTGGTCTGTGTAATTTGGTCTCGTACAATGGTGCTTGGATCCACTGCAGGCTTCCCAGGTTCCTGTAAAGGTGTGCTCGACGCGTGACAGGCTTGCAGCACATTGAGCGCTCGCCTCATGTCACCCTTGCTGAGTGTCACGAGAGACTCTGTGGCGTCTTGTGTGATGTTGACCTTCTCGTCTTCAACAACTTTGTCCACCAGATTCCTGATGTCTCGCTCCTTCAGTGGTGAGAAGCGAAAGCGGGTGCATCGAGAAAGCAGCGCCGGCGAAAGCTTGTGCGTGTAGTTTGCAATGATGCAGAATCGTGTATTGGCTGTGTACTTCTCCATGATCCGTCGTAGGGCCATCTGCGCTGTCGAGGTCATAGCATCCGCCTCGTCCAGGATGATGAGCTTGAATGTCGCTAGCGATGCATCCCCGGATTTTGGTGCAGCGGAGAAGATCTGCTTCGTGGAACTGAAGGTCTTTATCTGCTCTCGCACGACGTCGATACCTCGGTCGTCTGATGCGTTGAGCTCCAAGACCATCTGCCTCATGTTCTTGTGGCCATAGATTCGTCGTGCGAGAGCGAGCACAGTCGAGGTCTTTCCAGTTCCCGGTGGGCCATAGAGAAGTAGATGTGGTAAACGGTTCGAGTCGACAAATTTGTTGATGGTTGCAATGATGTCCTGGTGCCCTTCGACATCGTCGAGCGAATTTGGTCGGTATTTTTCCACCCTGAATTGTTGTCAGCACGATATGTGTGGTATACGTCTTCTCACTGACCATGGGAGCGAGTCTTCAGCCTCGACAGGCAAGTTGGCTGCACTCCTCTTGCCCTTTTTTGTGTCTCCGCCAAAGCTGATTGAATTGTCAGCAACCGGTGCATCGATGTCCATCTCGTCTTCAATGTCTGACATGATGGCGAGAAATCCAATTGGAAGGTCTTGTGGTGGTACTGTGAAGTCAAATATCAAGCTCCTCAGCAGCGGTCGCGAACTTTACGGCAATGACGACGCGACGCGCCGAACGCGTTAAGTGGCCAGGCGGAAGCTGCGACCTGAGCGTGCTTACGTACACCCCCGGTCCCCGCGGTCCTCAGCCCTATGGCCATACCTCACATCACCGAGCTGCGCCATCACCGCCAACTGGACCCCACGAAAGCTCCACACACCACAACGTCGCCGGCTGCACACAATCAAGATGCCCGTAAGTGCTGCAATCATCCCGCGATTCTACTCCGTACAAAGTCGCTTCCAATTCCACACCATAGCTGACCCCGCTAGGCATACCACTCCGTCTTCCTCGAGGAGCCCAACCAGCAGCTCATTGGTACTACACATTCCTTCGACCAGACTTGCGCTCAAGCTCACCGAAATATCAGGCAACTTTGCCCTTCTGCCTCTCCGCACACGAACCCGTGGACCTGCACAACAGCTCCCTGCGCTGCCGGCGGACGTCACAGAGCTCACCATCGATGCATCACATGAGTCGTACGACCCCCTCGATGAGATCCTCGCCCTCTTCCGCGCCAACACATTCTTCCGCAACTTCGAGATCAAGGGTCCCGCCGATCGTGTCATGATCTATGGCATCCTGTACGTGAGCGAGGTACTGGGCAAGATCAAGCCAGGCATGGGGCGAAGGGAAGCTGAGAAGGTACGTTACGCATAATACCTTCAAGATCAAAAACCCGAATGCTAACATGTGCATTAGGCCGTCATGAACCTCGCTCTCGACACCAACTTTGCGATCCCTGGTGATGCTGGGTTCCCTTTGAACCAGGCTTTCGAGGCACCACCGGACAGGAACTCTGCTGAAGTCCTAAGACAGTATATTATGCAGATGCGCCAAGAGCTTGCTACAAGATTATTGAACAGAGTATACGCTGACGAGACGGGCGCGCCGAGCAAGTGGTGGCTGAGCTACACAAAGAGGAAGTTCATGGGCAAGGCATTGTAGAGCCGGAGTAGGTATAGAGGGAACAAGGAATGTTAGCACCATGTAAATCTCGGACGATGCTCGTCCATCAAGACTAAATCACAAGATCTATAAGTCAAGGCGTAGCTGAACTACTAACCAGACCCACGTACTCAGATGCAGTCTGGTCAAAGGGCCCAATCCTCTAGGAATGCCTAAGAAACGCATGGTCGGTGGTATGGTAACGAGCCTTAAATGTGTAATGTTCGACAGATTGAATTCATGGTATCAAGGTCTGGTCTATGCTTCTCCCGGCGTCTCCGCTGCGCTCGTCTCCGCAGGCGTCTCAACTGCGGTCTTCCTCTTCTTCCTTGTACCATGTCCTCTTGCCTCCACCCGTCCCTCAACCGGTATGACTCTTGTCGCAGTAAATAGATAGCCCTCAGCACCACCCTTACTCGTCATCATAGGGTGAGTCCGCTCAGGCAATACTTGCCACTGCCTGGCCCTTGCCGTTTGCAAGCTCGGTGCAAGCAATAGTGTAGGGTTGACTGGGAAGTCCTCATCCTCGTCCAAATCGCCATTCTCCTCGATCGCTCTCTTCCCGTTCTGCCCGGGCTCACCAAACTCTCTGGCGATGAATGCTGCTCGTCGTTCCTTACTATAGCAGTCCACAAGCTCAACAAGTGGCTCGACATTCTGATGATACACCACTACCTTCCCGCCTCCGCGGACCAGCGGTACCAACTCCCTCAACACGCCCTTAACATCCATACTCGTCGCTACTACCAAGCCATCGAACCCGCCGCGCTTCGTTTCATCCACTACGCGCTTCGTCTTCTCCCATCGCCGCCGCTTCTTGTAGTAGTTCCCCCTTTTACTAGATTTCATGTTCTCGAGCTCGGTCGCCGAGAGCAGTTCAGGCTCGACGTAGGATGGGTCGTCTTCGGGCGCGATCAGGGATAGCCAGGAGAGCGATTTGAGGTGCTTGTATAGCGGGTGTGTGGGCGAGGGTTGGCCGACGTCGTAGCCGAAGTATTTGAGGCAGGCAAGGTTGGGTTGGTTGTTGGGGTGGAGGATCGTGAGGGTGTTTGTGTAGGCGGACATTTGGGGGATGTGTGGGCGTGGGGGCTTTCGAGAGCGATTTGAAGCATCGGTGGGCTCTGCGTCGGGCATTGCGGTGTCTATCGATGTCTGCTGGTTATTTGATGGCGTTTCGGTAGGTGTTTCCTCTTTCTCTTCGTCTGATGTATCGTCCGACTCTTCGGTGGGGTAGAGGAGGCCCATCTTTTCGGCGAGGGCTGCGACTACAAGACCACCTGTGTCGTCGACGACGAGCCAACGACCGCCGCCGATCTGGCTCACACCGTCTTCGGCTGTAAGAACGCGGCTGGTTGCGCTACAGTGCACGTTTGACCAGCTGGATATCAGGCCGAGCGACTCCTCCCTCAGCTCCATGATTCTGTACGCCTCCTTCTCGAGAATGTGTTCCGCTAACCTTCCAACATCCAGTGGCAGCGCTGTGAACCTTCTCAGGAACTTGCGCGATTTCCTGAGCGTGTACTTGGCCAGCGAGAAGGCTGTCTTCTCACTGATGGCCTGATGCGACGCCATGATCTTTGCGATAATCTCCTTTCCTGACCCAGTGCCGGCCTTCTTCAGCTCCTCAATCTCCTCCATGGTGAGCGTCTGCCGTGTCGCATCGTCGACTGTAAGGCGGTTGTTGCGCATAATAACCTCGCCGTCTGCGCCCACAATGTCAAATCCAGCACCACCCTCGGCATTCTCGTCTGCCTCTTCTGCTGCGGGTGGAGGCGCATGGCCGTCGCCTACTGCTTCTGCGTGCAGCTCTGCCGCCGGTACGACGCGCAGCTCGGCGTTCTTCTTCCCGTCATCTTTGTCCAGAAGCTCGTATGTGTTGTAGTACGGTCGCCCGAGCAGAAGGTTCGAATTGAACGTTCCAAATTTTCCGAGGAAGATATTTCTGTCACAGCTTTAGCAAAGGTGTTTGGAGTCTGAGGCGAAAGTGGAGGCTCACTCCGGCTATGCAACGTACGTGTTGGGTTTGAGCTCGACGATCTTCAAGATGCCCGAGGGCAGGCGCAACGCAACGTGCGTGTGCGGCTGGATGTGGGAATGCATGCTGCTTGGCCGACGCCGTTCCTCCTGTGTGAAGCTACCAGATCATGTGCGACAGCCAAGCTGTTCTACACTGATTGTGGTGGACTTTGCGACCGCAAGGTTGAACTGATCGTCACTCCAAAAAGTCGGCGAAATTTCCCCACAACTGCGCCACAGCCCGCCACACCATGGCGGTGCATGAATTACGTAGCCGGCTCGTAGCATCCGCATTCTATCTTCGGGGTACACGGCTGGCCGCGTATGCACAAGATTACTCGGTGCCACGCGCTCGCTGTACTTCCTCGCCCTTAATCGCAGATTCAGGCTTCCCAATAAATTTCGCTTGGCCCAAACACGCAAGCCAAGCAACTGCTCCTGCTAAACGTCGACCCTGGGGCCTTGGAGCTTGCTTGCTCACCCACCGAACCGCACCCGCGATAGCCAACCTCCGCACGATCTCCACACAACGCGATGGTGATGAAGCCCTCAACAGACGAAGGCCTCGTGCCCGCACCGCTCTCGAAAGCAAATCCACCATATCCTCTGACGCCTGGCGAAGAGCACGCATCTGCAGTGCCTTCCACAACCGCACATAGTGGCTACCCTGCAGGCTCCAGCAGCACACCGGCATTCAACTTCAAGACACCGGACACAGCAGTACCTCACAAAGACGAAGAATTCCTCGACGAGTCCGATTACAGTGACGAGGACTGGGACAAGTCGGACGACGAGTGGGACGACCCCAGTCCGGCGAGCATACCAGACGCGCTGAGGCCAGCAGGAGGGAAGGCACCGGCACCGGCCTCGAACACCCAGGGTCCCATTCCAGATGCTCTCAGGGCTGGTCCGCCGACAGGTGTGCCCATCAAGAAGTCTTGGGAGAATATCTCACCTATGGCTACTGGAGCCAGCGGTGTTTCATATGGCGGCGTAAGCACAATCTCGAACGATGGCTCAACCGGCTCCGTACCGCTCAAGACAAACAACCCGTATTTGAAGATGCAGACGACTGGGCAGAGTACCTTTGACGGCGAGAATGTATGGGGAGATTCACAAGGGCAATCTCAGCGTTTCGACCCTGTGGAGCTCCCTGCCTATCAGACGCCAGCTACGCCCACCAACCACATGGCTAACCTCAGCCTTAATGGCAGCTCTGCTGAACATCAGAGGAAGCCGTCTGTCGACCAGCCACCCCTGATAGCGCTCGAGACTGCGACACCGAGCACCGAGCACCCAAGAGATGAGTCCCCAAGTGCCAATCCATGGAGTACAGCTGCAGATACTGCGCCCTTGAATGGGCGGCTCGACACCAACGATCAGCACGACGCTTCGAAAACTTGGCAAGAGCCGGATGCATGGCAGCAAGATCAGCCTACGAGGCAGACTCAGGAACCCGCCAGCGCTAGCATTGCACTAAGCAACGCAGAGCCAAGACATACAATTGCAGAAGACTTGAATCAGCAAGCACATCTCCCGCACGTCATACCGCTACAGCATGAACCACATGTTCAACCTGCACCACCACACGCAGAACACGACGTCGCGGCGCCGGCGACTCAACCGACCTGGGCTCCACCACCTCCACCCCAGTCGCAACCTCCACCAGTGCCACAGACCCGGGAACAAGCCCCTCACTACACACCACAACAGACACCGTCACCGGCTCAAAATGAGCCTTTGCCACCACTGCCGCCGAGAAGGTCAACTGAGGAGCAGCCCCCACCATTTCCTCCGCGGCCGCTCGAGACTGGTATCATTGGGGCTACAACATCTCCAGGCCCCGAGTCCCCAAATACCGCTATGAACAGGCAAAGGAGGGAGCACTACCAGATCAAGCACATCAGATGGCACGATGTGAACAAGCCTGGAATTCGTACCTCGCCCATCCTCACCCAGAACCTTAACGGGCCATGTCCGTTGCTCGCCTTGGTCAACGCTCTGGTCCTCTCAACTCCAGCTGGCATTGACACTGCTTTAGTGGAGACCTTGCGCACCCGCGAACAAGTAAGCCTTGGCCTTCTGCTTGATGCGGTGTTCGACGAGCTTATGTCCGGACGACGAGGTGATGCAGCACAAGAGCTACCAGATGTTAGCGATCTGTACAAGTTTCTGCTTGCTCTCCATACGGGACTAAACGTCAACCCGATGTTTGTGCCTGACACTGACGCTACCCACGGTAACACCGCGCTTGCCGGTCGTCCGGGAGCTAGGGCCGGAGGTTTCGAGAACACCTCAGACATGAAGCTATACCGCACTTTCGACATCCCACTTATCCATGGATGGCTGCCCGAAGCTGGTTCTGAAGCGTTTCAGGCGTTCGAACGTGTAGCGAAGTCATATGAAACATCACAATACGTTCAGTTCCAGGAAGAGGAGTTAGATGCAAAGCTGCAGTCTGGTCAGCCTTTGACTGACAGTGAGCAACAAATGTTCACCGACATCCATGCGATCAAAGAATTTTTAAGCCGATGGCCGACTCAGCTTACAGACCACGGTTTGAAGGTCATGAAGGACAGCTTACAGCCTGGTCAGGTCGCTATCCTGTTCCGTAATGATCACTTCTCAACCGTCTTCAAGGATCCTCGGACACAAAATCTTGTCACCCTGGTCACAGATCAAGGCTACTCATCTCATGATGAGATTGTGTGGGAATCGTTGGTTGACGTCAACGGAATGGGTAGTGAACTATTCTCAGGCGATTTCCGACCTGTTGGTAACCACGAATCTGCTCCTCAAGGCGCCATACAGCACCAAGAGCCACGGCAGAGTCCGATCGTGGATGATGGCCAAGGTTGGACCACTGTCCCAACTCGCCGACCAGTCCAGCAGCAACCAGCAGCAGCTACAGTATCAGCTATTCAGGCTGAAGAGCCTACTTCGCCTACCGGCCTTAGCAGGGCCGAGCAGGAGGATCATGACCTCGCGCTGGCGTTGCAGCTGCAAGAGGAAGAGGAGGATCGCGAACGACGAGAGGCCGAACAGCGTGTGCGAGACAATGAGGCGTCTGAAAATGCGATAGCAGCGCAAGCACGCGAGCGCCCCGCCAACCGTAGAACTTCACGTCCTGGCGAACAGCCACCAGTGATCCCTCCACGTCGCAACAACAACAACATCACAGGCTACCGGCCAAACGAGGGTCCAGCGCCCCCACCTACATACGAAGAAGCTTCAACAGCACCGCAGTACAACCCACCCCCGGGCCATCCTGCGAGCCCGAACGCACCGTTGCCGGGTCAAGGCAGCGCGTACCAAAGCAATAGCAGTGGCCTTGCCCCTGGAGCGGGCGTTGCCGGCCGCAGATATTCGGGACGACAACCATCTGGTTCAAGCATTGGGCGACCTGGGCGGAGACAAAGTGCCGGGGTTGTGGGACCTAATGGCGAAGAAAGAGAGAAGTGCGTTGTCATGTAGACGCGCATCGTCCTCCCGTCACTTTTTCTATGCTAACTTTGATGGTGTTTTAGGAGTATTGCGCAGCATTGCCAGTCATATTGTACTATGAGCTGAGGGAGGACTTTGTTTTGCTTATACCCTGGCGTTGCACGATAGATATTCTCGATGACTGTGGCTTTTATCATAGCTAATGTTCAGACTCTCGTCGCTTTCAGATTCTTGTACCAACGTCCTTGACTTTCTGCGCGCAACGGTTTATGACATCAGGCAACATCTTCGACTGTCAGGCTGAAATTCTTCACATAGCAACCTGCATGCTGTGCCGCGAATCAACGCCAATGACGCAATGTCAGATCCTCTCGCTTGGCGCCTGCCGCCTTCTCTGTCCAACATGGAAGGCCTGACACAGATCACCAACCACTCTTCCGCAGTTTATAACCCCGCATCTTGAAGTATGCCTTGGCTGTGTGAAACACCAAGCCTTGGCTGCGCTTTCAAGAGTCGGATTGGCGGCAGAAGCTCTTTCAGACACCCGTATTCTTGACATCAGTGGTGATGGTGCATCATGCGACACACAACATATCCAAGAAGGAAGCGAGCTGTTGCAGCGATAAAGAAAGTATTTTACGTGACTTGCGCCATTCCTTGATCCAGCCCTACTGTCTGCATCATCTGGTCTGCAAATCGCCATCCATATCATGGCGACAGTCGAGAAAGGCCAACCCACAGCTGTGCCCGACACAGAGCGTGACCCAGACTATGGCGAGGGACAGCATATGAATCAGTCCGAGACCGATCGTATCATCAAAGGTGACAAAGTCGAGCTTCAGGACAGCGATGCTTGGGAATGCTTGGGCTACTCATTTAAGACTTGGCGGAAGTGGTGAGTCTCATGACTGCCTTATGACTTTGGATACCAGTAATGCTAACCGCTCTTCCCGTACAGGCAAATCTTGATCGTCGTATTCTTCATTCAAATCAGCATCAACACTAACGCTTCCATGTACTCCCATGGCGTCTCCTTTGTACATGAACAATACGGTGTCAGTGAGCAAGTCGCTCGCGTTCCGCAGGCGCTCTTCCTCATTGCATACGGTTTCGGCTGCGAACTGTGGGCCCCTTGGTCAGAAGAGTACGGACGCTGGCCGATTCAGCAGCTCAGTCTGTTCCTTGTCAACCTGTGGCAGATCCCTTGCGCACTATCGAAGAACTACGCAACGATTCTCATATTTAGGATTCTCGGCGGCTTATCTACTGCTGGTGGTTCCGTCACCTTAGGTGTGCTAGCCGATATGTGGGAGCCCGATGAACAAGAGTATGCCGTCGCATTCCTTGTACTGTCCTCTGTTGGAGGTTCGGTCGTGGGTGCTATCATCGGTGCCTTTGTCGAGGCACGGATGTCATTGCCATGGTAAAATGGATACCTCCTCCACGGTATGCCCTGTTGCTTATTAGAACTAGGATCTTTTGGGTTCAGCTCATAATGGGTGGCTTCGTACAAGCCGTCCATTTCTTTTGCAACCCCGAAACAAGATCGACCATTTTGCTCGACCGCGAAGCGAAGAGAAGGCGCAAGAGTGGCGAAGACCCTAACATTTACGGTCCCAATGAGATCCGCGGTGGGCACAAGATCAGCTTCAAGGAGTGTGCAACCATCTTTTGGAGGTACACGCTATATCATCTCGAGCTTGAGGCCTCCCCTAACTTCGCACAGGCCTTTCTATATGTTCTTGACCGAGCCCATCGTTCTCTGGCTCTCGCTTCTCAGCGGCTTTAGCGACGCCCTGATCTTCACCTTCCTTGAAGGTTTCAAGCCGGTGTACGAGCAATGGGGTTTTGGAATCGTTCAGCTCGGTCTTGCATTTATACCAATCCTCATTGGCTACTTTCTCGCATACCTCTCCTACATGCCCTCCATCATACGCTTTCGCCGCAAGCGCAAACAGAACCCTGGCTCAGTTGCGCCCGAAGCGCGACTTTGGTGGCTGCTCTTCCTGGCACCGCTCGAGTTCCTCGGCATGATGGGCTTTGCGTGGACTAGCCTGGGACCTGATTACGGCATCCCGTGGATTGCGCCTATGATCTTCACAGTGCTAGTTGCCATCGCAAACGTGAGTGACATGCTGCAGGTCTCTGCGCTAGTGACAGTAATCGCTGACATCCCTAGTATGCTATCTACCAGTCCTCAATCGACTACCAGACCGCCGCTTACGGCCCTTACGCCGCCAGTGCAACAGGTGGCAATGATCTTGCACGGGACTTCATGGCTGGTGTGGCGGCGTTGTATTCAACGCCGCTGTATAAGAACATCCCTGGGAGACCCGTGCAGTACGCAAGTACACTTTTGGCCTGTCTCGCGGTCGTGGTGACTATCCCAATCTACATCGTGTATTGGAAGGGCCCTGAGATTAGGGTGAAGAGCAAGTTCGCGCAGAGCTTGGACAAGACGAGAGAAGAGAGAACAGAGAAGAGGCGGAAAAGCAGTCTTGCGGGACTGCAGGGTGAGAAGAATGGGAGGGAGTATCTGGAAAGAGCCTAGAGTGGAGCGAAGAGGCAGTCAATGTCTCCCTTCACTACGACCTTCGTTTCGCGTCTTTCCAACGAAAAGTCATCAAAGAAGCAACCTCGCTCATCAAGCAACAAAAAGCACTGCAATCTTTAGCGCGGAAGAGCAGGGCGGCAAGGCTGACATGTTGCAGGCTGTGCTTTGCTGTACACGTGTGCCGGCCCTGAACCTTGTTATCGCCGAACACGTAATCTACCTCTACGCAGGAGACTTGCTAGTCTTAAGTTTTTGACTACTGTTATATTAAGCTATCTCTAGCTTACTAAAACCCAAAGACTACAATGTGTTGTAGTGATCATGTTCAGCGACATAGGCGTCGTGATACGTGACCGTCGACTCAAGCTTGGGCGAACGCCTTCATATTTTGGCCCCCAAATACATCTGAAGGATGTCAGCTGCGCATAGCCTATCGTCCATTGTGTCATATAACAAGGCGGCCGCCTGATGTTAGCCACTCCTTGGCGATCTGAATACCGCAAAAGTTGGAGGCGATGTTGAACCGCTCTCTTCTCTGACCGTTGATTTTGGTGCCCCGCGTGTTCCGTAAGCATGGCGCACAACTACAGCAGCATCCTCTCTTCGCAAACTCCAGAATACCATCCACTGGGTCATCTACAGTCGCCGTACTATAGTCCAGATACGGCGCGGTCCGGAGCGCTTTACGATTCGCGAGACGTCCGGTTCGACGCGACCTCGTATTCCGGACACGACATAACAGACTATCGCAACGACCACAGTGCTCCCAGCTTGACAGCCTCGGAGCCCAAATCGCGTTATCTACCTGACTCGTCAACACAAAAGCTGTACCCGACTGAAGTCATCACGAACCCGCTCACCGAAAAGCATCTATTTGATTTTCGAGATTGGCAATGGGAGTTCGGAGCATCCGTCTTCAGTCTGGGGTGTTTTGCAGCGGTCATTGGTGTACTCGCCGCCAACGAGCAGAAGTCCCTCGCTGGATGGACATTTGTATTCGGAATCAGCCTCAATACCCTGATTGCCATTCTCTCAACGCTCTCAAGAACGGCCCTGATGGTCCCTGTCGCCTCCTGCATCAGTCAGCTCAAGTGGATCCATCTCGCTAGCACGTCACGGCCTCTTCGCGACGTTCAGGTGTTTGATGACGCTAGCCGCGGCCCATGGGGTTCTCTAGAACTCATTTGGAGATTGCACATCAAGTCAACGCTGGCTACGTGGGGTGCCTTGATTACTATTCTGACTCTAGCCATGGGTCCCTTTGCTCAACAGTTGGTTTCTTACCCTTCCAGGGATGTGTTGGCTGATGATGCAACCTTTTACACCAGTCACATATACGACTCGGCCTACGGCGAGCCTCGACAGCTACGAGCAGCCTCTGGAAGAATCAGTAAGCTTGCACTCTCGTAATGGGAACCTCCCGGCTGACCACAAGAAGCTTCAACAATGGGTCCGAAAATGCAGGGTGCCATTTTGAATGGACTGTATAATCTGACTACTGCCGTGCAGTTTTTCTGCTCTACTGGCGACTGCCAATGGGCCGGATTTTCCAGCCTCGCAGTCGCCAGCACTTGCACAAACGTCACCTCCGACACCGAAACCCTCTGTGGACGTAGTGGCAGCTGGTTTGGCTGCAACTACACAACACCTGCCGGGTTCTTCGTTACTTCAAGTCACAGCGCGCGCTCCGGAGGGGGAACAAGCACTAGCTTCAATACGACGGCATTCAAACCTGCGTCTTACGATTACGGTCCAATCGACGATCGCTCGTCGCCCGTCAACAGCACCATTGCCAGAATTGCCTTGGTCAATCTAGACGGCGAATTCAACATGACGAGACCAGATGTCTCAGAGTGCAATATGCGTCTGATAGCTCGGGTTACACGCAACCTGACGGTCACAAACGGCACATTCAACCCCGGCTCCTTCGAGGACATTGAACTCGAGGGCGTTCCCGGCAGATACGATGATGCGCAACAAAGTGGTACCAGTGTCAGGGATTGGTACACCTTCAACATTACGGGAGACCATCCGTCATACCCTGGCAATCGATCGTTCAGCTACAACACAATTGACCTCGAGGGCGCCAAAAAATCTTCTCTACAATATCTTCACCGCGGACTCGGGGTCTGCAAGCGCTGGTTCACAGGTCAGTCCGTATTACTGGCCCCTTATGAACTCGACAGACCGGGCTGGAACGGTGGCATCGATTGCTCAAAGCATGAGCTACGCCTTCGCTCACGCGCCAAGCGGGGAGGTGCTCAAAGGAATAGCACTCAGCTCCGAGCTGTACATCAAAGTCCACTGGCTCTGGATCATTCTGCCTCTGACAGAGGTCACCATGAGCGTAGCATTCTTGGTCTGCACATTGATACATACTCAGCGTAAGGGCGTCACTGTTTGGAAATCGTCCGGCATAATGCCGTTATTGACAGTCATGGTGGGAGGGACAGTACTGAGCTTGGGGCTGCGTCCTGGAGAGAAGTTGAGAAGAGATCGAAGGACATGCGGGGTTAGCTTATGGCGAATGTTGGGAATGTGCAAGGGTTTCATAGAATGGAGTAGCGAAAGGCTTGTAGCAAAAAGCTGATGGTACAAAGATCGTTCATTCATTAGATCATTCCCCGGCACGTACGTCCAGCGCTAGGATATCCAAGTCGTTCGACCTGTTCACCAAGTAGATCGCAGACCTTGACCCAGAAGGTAATAACTACGATGTACTGTTCTGCCTGCTCCTGCTCGCCTGGTGTGTGAGATCCAACTTCTCACTCTCCCTCTTGAGCGTAGTCTCCTTATCCTCCTTCTTGTACGGATACCCTGCCTTCTCCCTCGCCATGTCGTTGATCCAGCGGGAGTTAGGCTCGATCTTCTTCTTTCCATTGGCGAGTTCATCCGCAAGGTAGAGCCAACTGAGCGCATTTCCAACAGTGCTGACCTCATCACTGACATTGTTGGCGGCGTAGTTCGCCATGTTCTCATAAGCCACGTCGTCGGTGAAGAGGTGGTTGAGGTAGTTTGCAACAGCATCGTGCTCTCCGACATCAACGAGGAATCCAGACTTGCCGTGCTCGACTTGCAAAGGAATTCCACCGCGGCGAGTGGCAATGATGGGTACGCCATGGTGCAGAGCTTCCGAGACCTTGACTTCGAAGCCTTCTCGGGTGGAGAGCTGGAGAGCGACCTTCGCGTTGGCCATGATCATGTTGAGAATCTGATCAGTAGGTCCGATGCGCATGACGATGACGTCGTTTTTGATATCGGCGTACTTCTCGTTCAAGGCTTGCTCGGTCTCATCAAAAATGCCTGTTGCATCGGGGTCGTCGATCGCGCCATGGCCAGCAATGACAAGTTGAGGGACGTCTTTGAGAGGCTTGTCCTTCATGTATTCGCGTCGCAGAACGGCGTAGGAAGCGAGAACATCTGGTATGCCTTTCGCAGGGTCGAAACGAGCGATTTGCGTGATGTACTGGCGTTCAGGGAAAGCAAGCTTGTTGGCGCCCTTATCCACGCACGACATCTGAAACTCATGCATGTAGTACTGGGTATCCCAGCTGTCAAGTTGCTTGTTCAGACCATCGAGCCAATCTGTTGTGGCGGGGAGATAGCCGACCTTCTCAGTCGTCACATTCTTGGGTACGAACTCGCGAACCGGGTGGCTGATGAATGCGTCGCACTGCTTGACGTTGTTCCAGACCCAATTCCAGACTCCAGCAGTGGGCGTGTCCTCTTGGTCAGCCAGATCGGCACGTACTTGGATGTGACTTCTGAAGATGACGGGCCGCGTGGGATCCAGTTCTTTGGCAATCTTGACAAGAGAGGGCATTTGAGGATCGTCGACAACGATCACATCAGCCCCTCCATTCTTACGAGAAGCGAGAGGACCGCCCGAGGCGATCCAGTAGCGATCCGCGTTTTCCTTCGCCCACCTATCGAGCTCTTCAATCGACCCTTGGTCCAGGCGAAGACCGGTCTGATCTACACCCTGAAGGATGTTGTGGTTGTTCTTGGTGATACGGAAGATCTTAGGCTTAGGTCTCGGGACGTACCTATAATGGTTAGCATAGTTCACCAGTCGATACGTGAGACTTCACCATTTACAGTCGACATCGATCAGTCGTAGGAAGCGGATGAGTGCATGTCTCATCAATGCAACACCACCACCCTGGGGAGTACTGTTGAAGAAAGCAATTTTCGTGCCATTCTTCTTGAGGTTCTTTGCGTAGAACATGGTTGCCGCATAAGTGTTAGGATGCACACTCTGGCGATAGCTGGGCTCATCCACAATGACAGCTGCACCATCGCAATCCACACCGACTTTGTTACGGTGAACAACCTCCAGTCGAGGCTGATTCGCCTTGCCAAAGGACCTGCGCTTGTCAGCATCGATGCCTAGCGAAAACTATGCCACACTGACCCTAATGCCTTTCTCACAACGGCGTCCGCTTGTTCATCCACCGACAAGTGCTTAGGCTCATTTTCAGTGCATACGTTGTGTCTGCCTGAGCTGGGCTCGAGCACGAGAGGTACAATATCCAACTCGAGCCATAGGCGGGTCGGTAGCTGAGGGCACAACTCGACAGTCCTGGTGGTTAGACCAGCACCAACAAATTTGTAGTAGTGTTCTTCACGGTAGTGCTTGATTTTGTTGATGATGTCCTCAGCGAAGTACTCGGCACGCTCTTCGGCTGTTGCAGGGGTCGCAGTCCCGGAGTTGGCTTCGGAAGATGCGGCTGAAGAGTCAGAGCTGTCACTTGACTCTCCACCGATGGTGGTTGTGGCGAAATCCATCGAATAGGTGCCATCGTGGATGACAAACGCAACGTCAATAGATTTGCTCAGTCCCTCGGTGATGGCGATACCAATAAAGACGGGCTATGGATGTTAGTACCGAAACTTCAAAGTCACCTAGAACTGGAACTAACATCAAGACTGGTCGAACTTGTCTTATCCTCTGCAAGGAGCTTGGCCTTGATAGAGGTCTTTGCCATGAAGGCATCACGTGTCTTGTGACGAACCATGACTGGATGGCGGTGGAGAGATGTATCTTCGTAGTCGTGTACGGAACCTGGCATTGTTGCGGTTTTGTAGCGAGTAGCCGTATTGATTTTATGACGTCGATCTAACGTGATATTTCCTAATTAGGTGATACCTAAACAGCGAAATGTAGCTTGAGAACGTCGAGAGTAGCGATAAGAAAGCTGGAATGATTGATTGATGAAGCTTAGAGAAGAATGCAGGCTCATATGCTGCAAGCTTCGGCGATGACTTCACGACTTCCATTGCTGCGTGTGACTGCTGCGTGAAGCAGTGCGCCTGCTCGCTGGCTGAGAGAACGGCAGCTGTCTGTTCGGAGATGTGTAGCCACTGATGGCATGCAAGTGGGTCTCGAAAACATTCTTGCTGCGTACGACACTCGGCATGCGCGGTTCAGGGGCTAAGTCTGCTGAGAGCAGCGGTGAACAATCGTCGTGGAGAGATCACAAGCCGTGTTTATCGTGGCGAAATATTGTGTGGGGTATTGAGCTGTAGGGAGGTGACGAGCACGAAGCTCAGGGCGCGTTCGTGGGAGGCCCGGAAGGCTGGGGAAGGAGCCTTAGCGCAGCCGGCGCACACGGCCCTGACCAACAACATCGACCGCTGTCCCACGGAGATGGCCACGGCCGTCGACGACCGCATTACCGTGATATGTCGGTTCAGTGAATCAGGGTCGGTTGACATGAACGAATCTTCACGACAGGTAACCTGCCAATCGCGCGGAGTGCTGCCGCGCAAGCGGCGGGAAGGGGCAGCGATCGAGCTGAGTGTCGTTGTTCCGTGGACGCAGCGCATCAGCAGTAGAGCGCCTCCGTATCACCATCGTCGCTGCCTGTACGACGTGAGCCTCATGGAACAGCAAATGGATTGAAGGCCGTTGTCATGAGGACGATTGTGAGTCTGCGCCAGCGTGGAAATGATCAATTGAACTAGATCAGCGCTGTGGAAGTCGTGGAAGGCAGCAGATGGTCACCAATCACCACCTTGTCAGCATTGTGAGATTCACGACCGCGGACTCGGAGCCAATGGCCCACCACAGACGGATGAACGCAGTCGCGCTCCGGACCATCGGCACAATGCAGCAAGAGTGAGTTGCAGTGGCTCGAGAGGCGTCATTTTGGCTGCCCAGGCCATGCCGGGTCGAGTGCGACTGCCGCAGCTCTTGTATACAGCGCACGAGCTTTGCGGGGTCGAGCACAGCAGCAGCACCTATCGAGGCTGGGCATGGAGGCTGTCAAGCACCTTTCTTTTGGTTGCCCATTCTCACGATGCGAGGCTGGAGGTGACGGTGCTGAACGTGCTAGTGGCTTGCGTTCGGTGCATTGATGCTTCTAGCGCAGAGTCTATTCTGGCAGCCAACGGGTGGTGGCCGATTTTCGCCCCAAGACTCAAGGGGGCCAGCGCCCACAGTTTCGCTATGGTGTTTTGCGCCCGGCGTGCATGGCGCAGGCGGAAGCGCTAACGCGGGCCCACAGTCGCAGCAGCCGTGCACCATCCCATCTTTCGCACTTGGAACCACCCATCTCCCGCTGTTCGTGTTCGTTTCGCTCCCCGACTCCCACCACGTCTGCATCTCCACGCCCGCGCACCCGTACCACGCAAGACACCGTCCCCGGCGCGCCCATCTCAAGGGGTCTTCTGCGAGCTCCGCCTCAGCCAGCAGTTGTTGATTGCTGCGCGCCTCGGCTGCCAGCCTTGCCAGCGCTCGCCTGCCGCTTAGGCTTCACCCGACCCGTCGCGTCTCAGTCCGCGTCAACGAGTACTCTCGAAAGCAGCATCAGTCTGTCAAAGACAACAGACCGCGACCATGAACCACGGCTACCCGCCCCCACGCGCCATGGTGCCCCAAGGCGGGCCCAGCCAGCGCCTGAACGAGCTCCTGGACAACATCAGGACCGAGTTCGAGACCGAGTCGCAGCGCAGCGTCGACTACGAAGGCCAGAGTAAGTACTCATCTCCAGTGTCAGGACGCGCCCATCTCCGCACTGCGGGGATCTCAAGATGAGAGCTAGTGGATCCAGATCAGCATGGTCTCGATCTCCGTGATCGAAGGCGGCTGGGGATGGTCGTACGTGCCTCAATCGCAGACAATAGCCATCCCCCATCAGCTGGCTTTGATGTAGTTTGGAGTGGCTGCGACTCCTTTCTAAATGCCCCACAACATATCCAGAAAATGCAAGCTGACCCGCGACAGTCACCCGTCACATCCAGGAGATCGAGTTGATCCGCAGCAAAGTGTACTCGCTTGAGAACCAGCACAACCAGATGAAGGCCAAGTAAGTCAATTCGGTCATCGAGGCGCTGGCGCATGCTGACATCACACCAGGTACGAGGACAGAATTGCCCAGCTCGAGCGCGAACTTGAGCAGCGCGGTGGACCCAGCCAGAGCTCTCACCACCACGGCCCCTCGCAGCCCCAGCCACCCCAGATCGGCCACGGACCCAGCAATCTCTTCGGCGGCATAATGGCAGGCAGCGCCAACCAGGGTGGGCCTGGACTCGCTCCGCCTCCGCAGGACGGCAACCCTCCTCACGGCATGCCTCCACAGCTTGGAGGTGGCCCACAAAACCCGCCGGGACTCAACCCTGCGCCAGGACCGCCACAGCACTTTGGTGGGTACCAACCTGGACCTGCGGCTAACGGTGAGCTTCACGCTCTTTCTCTCTTGTCTGGAGGGGTGCGACACGTGTAGTCGACCGTTGACCGCGCTCTTCTTGCAAAGGTTATTTTACTAACGATTCACAGGGTATGGCCAGCCTCCTCAGCCCACAGCCTCCCCCGGCGGCAAGCGCCCTGGTCCTCCTCGCGGTCCTCCTGGAGGCCCTGCCACGCCTCAGCAGAACAACCCTGCTCCCTACCCTGGATCGCCCCAGGTTCCTCGCCCGACCCCTCCTCCCCACCACCAGCAGAATGCCTTGATGGCGCAACACCAGCCACCGCTCCCTCTGGCACAGACCAATTGTCTGGCGGATTTGGATGTCGAGCAGCTGCCTGCTCAGTACAAGAGGGAGGGTGATGACTGGTACGCAGTCTTCAACCCCAGGGCTAGGCGTGTGCTCGATGTTGATCTGATCCACAACCTGCCTCACCAGAGCGTAGTCTGTTGTGTGCGCTTCAGTCTTGACGGTCGCTATGTCGCCACTGGTTGTAACCGCTCTGCTCAGATCTTCGATGTTGAGACCGGAAACCCAGTTGCACACCTCCAGGACGGCAGTCTTCCTGAAGACGGCGATCTCTACATCAGGAGCGTCTGTTTCAGCCCCAACGGCCAGTACCTGGCTACTGGTGCCGAGGACAAGGTCATTCGCGTCTGGGACATTCAGACCCGCACCATCAAGCACCAGTTCACTGGTCACGAGCAGGACATCTACTCGCTGGATTTTGCTCGCAATGGAAGGATCATCGCCTCCGGATCTGGCGACCGCAGTGTCCGCCTTTGGGATCTCGAGTCCAACAGCCAGATCGCAAACTTCTCGATCGAAGACGGCGTCACCACCGTTGCCATCTCCCCCGACAACCTCTATGTCGCAGCCGGTTCGCTCGACAAGAGTGTGCGCGTATGGGATATCCAGAGCGGCTCGATTGTCGTTCGTCTGGAGGGTCAGGAAGGCCACAAGGATAGCGTCTATAGTGTGGCGTTCGCTCCTTCAGGCGGTAGACTCGTCTCTGGATCTCTCGACAAGACTATTAAGATGTGGGAACTGACCACACCTACACGCTTCGTGCCCGGAAACGCGCCCAGCGGCAAGTGCGTTCGCACATTCGAAGGCCACAAGGACTTTGTTCTCAGTGTAGCTCTTACACCACACGGCGACTGGGTGCTGTCTGGATCCAAGGACCGCGGTGTGCAGTTCTGGGATCCCCACACAGGTGTCGCACAGCTCATGTTGCAGGGCCACAAGAACTCAGGTATGTTCATATTCATCAACCCTGCAAGCGCAACTTTACTAACGATCGACAGTCATCTCCGTCGCCCCCTCTCCCACAGGCGGCGTCTTTGCCACCGGTTCCGGCGATATGCGCGCTCGTATCTGGAAGTTCGACCGCTACAACGGACCTTAGACGGGACCCCGAGACGACAGCCTCGAGCCAGCACGAGCAGCCGCAAGTTGGGCAGCAGCACAAGCAGACTTGGCGGACGCAGAGCAGGAACTTGAGACAGCGAAGGCCAATTGGTATCGGGCACGTCCTCATATTTCACGTAAGACGCCTGACAGATCTTCGCGCGTGGGCGATGTTGAGGTGAAGCCTGAAGGCGTCGACTGAAGCCATAAGAGTGGCTTGTTTTCATACACCAGACACATTACAAAAGGCGGAGCGGCTATTGTTTGCGGTATACTGAGCTTGGTTGGATGGATGGATACCTTTGCAGGGATTGGACGATTTCGCTTTCACGACTTCTGTAGGATAATAGCACGAATTCATGGTGTTGATGTTTGCTTCATGCCGAGCAGCACGGATCGGGGTCGAGTCTTTTAAACTAGTGTTAGGGCGTAGTCATACACAAGCGACTTCCCACCCGTGTCCGTAAGGCATGCAATGTCGCGCTTACTCAATGTATCGGCGCACCCACACGTCTCTCTTTACCTAGGCTTGGCTGCATACTGGCTTACGTGCACGGAAACCTGTCCAATAAACTCTTGGAGTATTTCGTGAGTAAGCGTTTGCTTGTCCAGCAAATAATTCACGATCCTACGACGGACTTAACTTCTCAATCTTTTCGTCAGCGCCCTTCAAAACCAATACTGGAACATCGGTCGCGCATCATGGCTAGTGTGTTAGAGGGCTTCTCTTCTTTTAAGATTCTGCTCGCCTTATGTTGCATTTACCTGATCTTCAGAATTGCACGCTTCGGATCTCGTGAGAATCATCTTCCACCTGGTCCGCCGACATATCCTATCGTGGGCAATACTCACCTTGCTGTCGACAAAGATCTCTACAAAAGGTTTGACAGTACTTGAATTCTCTTCCCTGTACAATCATCTAACGAGAAAAGGTTCAAAGACTGGTCCGAGCAATACGGTGCTGTCTTCTCTCTTAAGATTGGCAAAGGCACCATGATAGTGCTGAACAGCAGGCGCGCAGTGTATGACCTAATCGATAAACGAAGTGCCATCTACTCCTCGAGGCCAGAAGACGAGCAGTTCCACATGGCGTTGAAAGGCGAGAACATTGCAAACATGGAAGCTGACGCTGGATGGAGGGCGCAAAGAAAAACTGCTGCGAGGTTCCTCGCGCCGGTGAAACTGGACGGCGAGTTGGCGAAAAGTTCAGAGGCAGAGGTTACCACTCTGATGCACGATCTACTCGTCAACCCCGAGGATTTTAGCAAGCATGTTGATAAAACTACTGCTTCATTCTCCTCAATTGCTCTGTTCGGACAGCGAGCGAGGGCTCACGACGACATCTGGGCAACGGGTGCCTACAAAGCCATGGAAGCAGTAAACGCAGCATTGAGTCCGGGTACATATCTTCCCACCGAGCAATTCCCGATATTCAAGTGGATACCCAAGCAGTGGCTCGCTTCCGCAAAACGAGCACAGGAGGGCTACGCTATCCCGACTCGGATTTGGACCAGAGCTCGCGAGCACGTCGAAGCACGGCGCAACCGCGGTGACAAACGAGAGTCATTGATGGACGATTTGCTCGAAGATGAAGGCAACAAGCTTGATCCCGCTTTCCAAGGAACAAAACTCGCCAACTTCGTTGGAGCTCTCATGCAAGCTGTTGCAGAGACCAGTGCACTCACTATGCGGACAAGTATCATGTTCCTAGCCACGCATCCGTCGGTCCAGGAAAAAGCCCAAGCGGAGCTTGATGCTCCATGTGGAGTGAAAGAGTGCCTACATTTGCGGACTTTCCGAACCTGCCGTACATCAACTGCATCATGAAAGAAGGCCTGCGAATCCGACCAGTGTAAGTGACCTTGGTGACCTTGCAAGGAGCAAAAGTGTTGACGAGCCTTGTAGTGTACCAACGGGCATCCCACACCGATGCACAGAAGACAACTGGTATGAAGGCATGCTCATCGTAAGCCACAAACTCACTGCCACAATCTGCAGGTACTGACTGTGTCCAGCCCAAAGATGCTACAGTGATGATCCCTCATTGGGCACTCAGTCACACTCACTACTCTAATCCCTCAGCATACAACCCTGACAGGTACCTCAATCACCCTGGCCTAGCAACGGAAAACGCCGCCTCCCCCGACTATAAGAACAGAGACCATTACACCTACGGCGCTGGCCGACGCATCTGCGCTGGCATCCACCTCGCCGAGCGCACACAGTGGCGCATGCTTGCGCGACTCCTCTCGGCGTTTAGAATTGAGCATGCGATCGATGAGAACGGGGAAAGGATCGAGGTTGACACAGAAGCGTATGAGGAGAAGTTAATCACAGGACCGAAACCGTTTCGTGTGAGATTTACACCACGAAGTGAGGAGCATGTAAAGGTCATTGAGAGGTAGTTGAAAGCGGCCCAGAAAGTCTTGCAGAGGTGGGAGTGAGATACTTAGTATCTTGATGCGTGTGAATGTCGTAGTAGGCCAGCTGATCGACTGCGTGTACTGCTCTCTCAGAAATATATTGTTCGGGCATGCAATAGGCACAGAGACCCAATAGACTTGAGCCTTGTAAGCGGCTCGCTAATCTAAAGAAGCTCGAAGAACTTGCGCTTACTACCTTCTTGTTTCCAAGCCTGAACCGCCTCCCCACTCATAAGATCGGGCACGTAGCACTCGCCAAGAAACTTGTATCCGGAAGCTACGGGGCGCAGAAGATATGGTACCTTCCCGCCAAATAGGACTACAACTATGTCGCCTTGCCTCATGACGTCTGGTCCGATGCCCATCCGTCCCGCATGGGTAATGAAGAACCGCCTGTCGACGCACGCGCGTACGAATACCTCGTGAAAGCGCCCAGAGTCGGGCGATTGCTTCAGCGACCATTTTGAATGCTGCCTCAATGGTTTCTTCGGTAGAAGCTTTGGAGCATGCTTCTGAAACCAATAATGGGCATCACTTAAAAAGCCGACATCTTCGGTGGTTGGCTTGCCTGTGTTGCTCAGACCAGCGGTTAAAGTCTGAATGAGCATGCTCGCTCTGTCTTTCGCCACGGGTACGTTCGAGCCGTCATCGGACAGGCTACTGGCTAGCATCCATGCTGTTCGTGCAAAGTCGATCTCTTCTTGATAGGTGATGTAGCCGAACCCGTAACTTGCAAGTCTGTCATTGGACGCTGCGACGACGTCAACTTCAATGCCTTGAATGACTAGGGCGTTGATGTGATCGCTCATGCCGACTGCGAGTGGTTGATCTGCGCTTGCGTTGTACATGCTGGCCGTCGAGCTGGTCGATAGGGCGTTGGAAGTTTTCCCAAGGCGCCAGTCTGGCACCCATGATGGCCAATCAGACAGTGTGGACGAAGTTCCTGCATGAGACAGGACGTCAAGATTGCCGTGCTCGATTATCAGGAATCTGGCAGTATCGCGATAAACATCGAGTACAGTCTTCGTTGAGTAGTTGGGTTCAACCAGCTCGTGGAAGCCATGTTCCTCCATGGAGCGGAGCTCTTTCGCCATGCCGAACGTTGCGTACACTTTATCCACGGGATTAGTAGCGAGTCTAGTGCGGAACTCGTGCAGCAGATCGAGAAGCGGTATTGAGTTACCAGGCCAAGAGCACAGAGTCCAGGCTGAAGCTGATTTCGACACAGGCAGGAGGTCGTCGAGTTCGCGTAATTGGTACCTGAGAACTGCTGGGATAGCATAGCCTGTAGATCGAAACCACACCGCGGCTCGACCGATAGCTGCCCAATCTATTTCCCAGTCCCCGATTAAGGCTGTAGCTTTGGTCGCTAGCACCGCCTCTTGTATAACCCATACTCTCTCGAACCAGGTGTTCTCGAAGAATTCGCGCACGACAGCCCATTCTGGAGACGTAGGAGGAGGAAACCCGTATGCTGTATTGCGGTGGGCAGAGTCCTCCGAAGTTTTGCTCGCAGCTAGTCTGTTGACTGGTCCATCGGCGTTGCGTAGCGCCTGAGCTATGAACGAGAGCCAGATTGGAACTCTGCCGTATGCGCCCAGGTGAGTGGTATTCGGAGGACGAACCTTTTGTGCATCAGGCGAGATGACGAATGCTGGTGGCTCTTTGTTCTCTTTACCCAGCCAGACTGTGACGCGCTGAGCTCTCTCATAGATCTTACCCATCATTTTAACTTGGCTCGCTCTCTCGGCAGCATCCTCTTGATTTATGCAGAGTGCATCGACCCATAGCAAGGCCTCTTGATCTGGAGCATCGTTCTGACGTCGCTCACGTCGATTTCGCGCAAAATCTTTCCAGGCATTCTTTCTGGAAAAGAGAGGATGGTCGCTCGACCAAGGCACGATTGACTCCAGTCTTGAATATTGTCGCAAGTGTTTCAACGCGTCCGCAAGCTGATGCGTGACAGATGTGGCTACTCCGTTGCAGATTATTGGTTCTGCACACAAGTTCGTCCCCCATACATAGGAGAGGGCGTCATATGGCGGTGCATCTTTCAATTTGGTAACTGTAACGAAGCCGCACTCGAGACTCTCGGATGGAAAGCCGGGTTTGATGGACAAGAGGCGAATGGATGAGCCGTGGAGGGGTTCGTACAGTCGATCAGTAGTGGCTGACGTCATTGCAGAAGTGCGGAAGTCGTGCACGGACGAGGCCCATTTACAAGCTCTAAACAAACTTTAGGACTTTGGTAATGAAATTGCTGATCGAACTTGGAGCGCGGTTGCTATCAATATGACTCTGCTTTGTCGGGCTTGGACGCAGATGAGCCCCTGTCATGCTCCGCTTGGACGCCTTGTGTGGCTGTGTTTCGTCAGCCTGCTCATCTTCCCGCGAGCTCAACGCTGGCAACAGAAAGACACATCTGAACTTTAAGCATGCAGGTCTGCAACCTACATCCATAATTCTTGAGAACCATGGGTTTCCGGGAGAATTTTAGCACCGACCTAAGGCTACGTAATCTGAGTAAGTGGCAGCCCTTCAAGGACGCGTCGGAGTCGCGGTACTAATTTGTCGGCAGCGATTTATGCGCAATGGTATAGGAAGTCCGATCGTGCCGGGCGTTCAAGTGACTGATTTACGTTAGGGTGTCGGTTTCCGCAGCTCTGATGTTGTTCATTACCAATATACTCCTTCTAGTTCCGCGCTTCCACAGTTTGTCCGGCCTCACAAGCGCTGCTTACTACGTGCCTGCAATACAAAATATCATTGAAGCGCTGTAAGTCAATAATACCTTCAAAACACGGACGCGGTACTCAGACATATCAGCTTCCTTCCTCTCGCGCCGCTTGCTTTAGACTTGTCACGGTATGTACCACCGTACATGCTGTACGTGTCGGTGGTCGCGTGGTTCGTAGTCCCCATCGGTCACATTGTCTCAGGAAGCGTTGATGACGGTGTGGAGATCGTCAAAGTTGTTGTTCTTCTCTTCACCATCTGGCTCCTCTTTGTCTTCACCGCCTATAATGTCAACGTCGGAGTCGTCAACTCTTATCTGTATCCGGACCAGCGCACAACCGGAGCAACCAGAGTCCTCAACTCTCATCTGCAATCAGACTTGCGCACACGAGCCGGTGTAAATTTCATCTACTTCGAGATGGTCTTACTGTTCTCCTCACGCGCTTTTTACTGGACCTGGAAAGGCGATTGGCGGCCTCCACACAGGATGATCGATCAATGGTATCGATCCTTGACGGCCCTATTTGGAATCGCAGTGATACTGTATATCATCGCTTGGAAAAAGCGGCATCAGTGGGTGTCAAGTGTGACGCTGGGAGGGACAGCGATTGAACCTATGGTACTCACTGTTCCGCTCACAGGCCCGGTCTATCAATCTGTAGGCGATGAAGCAACGGAGGGCGCCATACGTCTTGTTTGAGAGGGCAATTTATGTACCTCAGAGAGGGTCGCGCCGCACGCGCAGCTTTCCTTTGAGGGGTTTTCTTTGTTAAGCAGAAGAGACTTCTACACAAGAGCCAGGAACATGCTTTGTCTTGCCGGTCTCGGCCCACATGCAATTTCCAACATACAATCAGAGTTGACACGATGATAAGGTTTCCTCCAGGGCTTGCAAACAAAGTTTGTATGATGCGCCGGATCCTCCAACGTATGTTGGTGATACAAGGCCAATGCCAAGAAGCACGTAGAGCAAAGTCCGATCAAGATGACCAGCGGGTTGCACATGCCTGGGGATTTGACCTATATCATAGTCAGGTACGGCCTTGGGCTTACGGATGGCTCTTATCGGTTCTCCTTACAATTGTGGCTGTTGGCCCTCAAATTTTCTCGTTTCAGCCTTGTCAATGTAAGGCTTGGCTGCAGGACAGGATCAGAGCCTGATGCCGCCCACCTCGCAACAAAGCCCGATCCATCAACCTCGCCACTCCAGAATACTACTTTACCTCTTCAGTAGATATCGCAGGTTGGAGGTAACACTGTTTCCAGCGACCAGCCCTCCAAATTTCGACGCTGCCTCGCTGGAACTTTCAGTATCGATAGCATGGACCGTGAGGCTGAGTTTGGTCACGAGATGACCGAAGTCACGTGAGTAGGCCTACCCGACAGTAGTGCACGTTTGATAACCTGTGTAGACATAGTAGTATGAACGCCGGGCTCTTAGACAGCAACGGACAAAGTAGAGTCCCGTCCGTTCCCAAACAGCGCACTTCTAGAGTCCGCGATTGGCTCCGGCAAGCACGACCGCAGTTGTTCCTATTCGACTTCCTCAAGTTCAAGTCACCTATCTCTAGGATGGAACGGCGGAAAGTTGCAGTTTATCGCAGTCGACGCATGGCAGCCTTGCATACGTTCTTCCACCTCATCCCGCTGGGTGGAGCGTTTGCCCTGCTGGTGCTGCGCTGGACAAACTATTGGATCGGATACGAAGCCCCTGATATCACAAGACTGCAATTTGGGGCCAAGTTCCATGAGCTCCTCATGAAATTCTCCATCGTTGAGGTCCTTCTTTGTGTCATTCGGACTCAAGCTGTTCGTGGCTTTGTGCCTTTGGGCGCACTCTCTGGAGCTGTCCAGGCAACACAACTGTCATATCTTTGGTCTCTGGACTTTCTATCTGTCGTTACATCTTCCGCAATTCGAGGTTGGCGCAGAGTCATCTTCATCTTGGTCATCCCCGCCCTTCTCGCGTTGACGGCACTTGTTGGGCCGTCTAGCGCTGTCCTCATGATCCCTCATTCTGGAAGCTCAGACGTGGTCTGGGAGAAGACTCGTTATTTCAATCATTCATTGGAGTCGCTATATCCTACATATCTCGATAAGTCCCACAACCTGAGTTGGTAAGATTGACGAACCTGCTTCTTTGTAACAGCATTATTGATACTGGCATGGGGACTTCACCAGCTTCAATAGCACTGTGCAAACGTCGCAAGCGCAGAGTATCAACAGCAACTACCACAACAGATTGGCCGACGGCACCAACATTTATTCTTTCCTGACACAAAGGGTAGCGCAAGACTCGCGCATATTGCGTTATTCCAGAGGCCCGCATATCGATGACTCGAATGCGACCATTCCAACTCGCTGGATCGCGGAAAGTTTCTGGCGTATCACCATCCAAAACTCATGGTCTATGGCAGGGAGAATTGAGAACGGGAGCATTAGCGTTGACGTAGCCCATCCGGTGGTCCATGCCCACTGTTTGTCGCCCAAAGGCTCGAGCCAACCTGAGACCGAAATTTTACATATGCAAGACGACAAGACGGCCGTGGCTCCCCTGGCGGTCCTAAATGAGCTTGCCCGACAGGTTTCAAGGGTTAACGGAGTATGACGAGCGGTGGAAGTTTCAGTTCTTCGCACCCATCTACATGGACTCACCCGAACTAGGGTCTCAATTCATGGTAGCTGTCCTCTTTACATGGAGAGCAGCGTTCGCGAATAGAACTTTGTCATCATTGCTTGAGTATATCGAGAAAGGAGAGCCCGAAAAGTCAGCGGATCATGAGAACTTTCCCGACACTCTTTACATTCAGACATGTACCGTGTCTGCATACTGGAAGTTTGGAGAAGTACAGTCACTCTATCCTGGCGGGCCTTACGTTGTGCAGACTGGTATTGTTTCGATGGCGACGCTTCACAAACCGCGACCAATCAAGCTCAATCTCACCGGTATTGATGTACTACAAGGGGCCAGGCTCTACAGGCGTATATACGACACAAGTCCAAGTACGAGTGTTTGTCTCGCTACGGCCTATGTCACCGCTATATCCAATGTGGCCTTTTCGCTCGTGTTTCCCAAATCCTCTGAAGGCCTGGATTTTGAACGCAGACCAGACCGTGATTCGAGCAACTCCACAACTTTGAAGTACACAGGAACAAGATGGGGATACGGATTCAACGCAGACGGCATCTCCACGCAACTGTCGATCGTGGTCCTCATATTGTATTGTACGATAATCGTGGCTTATATCGCCTTCATCTTAGTCACGGGCTCTACATCGACAGCGTGGAACTCCGCCATTGAACTAGTCCTTCTTGCTCTCCAGTCCAGAAGACCGGATTATCTGGGCCACTCCGCCGTAGGCCTCAATTCGCTCGAGACATTCAAAGAAGGCGTCGGAATACGCGTCAATAACAACAACGAACTCGAGCTCGTGTTCAGTCGCGATAGAGACTTTGCGGTTGGCCATTTGCGGAAGGTCACGCGGAACAAGGAGTATTGAGAAGAAGCCACTCACAACGAGCCCAGGACAGCGGCAGGCAAGCTGCAACAGCTCGAACGGAACAAAGAGTACTGAGAAGGAGTCGCTGAGAATGAGCCCGTGAAGATAGTTGGACCCAGAGACGTGCGCTGGAGAACTCAGTGGAAGCTACGCAATCATCGCTAAAGCTGAACAATTAAGCTAGCGTAGAAAGGCTCCTTAGGTGTCAAGAAGGAGCAGAAGACAGTCTGGCTATTGCGCCAGCAAACTCACTCAAACAAGGATGCATCCAGGAGCAAGACTGTCTTCTGCTCCTTCTTGTTGCGCTTTGTCACCTCAAAATTGCCTTTACCAGGTGCGCACCCTCGCACCTGCTCCAAGCCTCACAGCAACTACGCGACGTCATCTGCCTCGAGTCCACCACTTTCCCTTGAATAACGTTTAGTCAGGGCACAGCATCCCGATTGTGTCTATTTTCACCCCGCGTTTTGTTTACCCTGCCGTTTCGGTCTCATCGACTCATTTTCTCGTTGGTTTCAGTGATCTAGTACTCGAGCTTAACTTTCAGAAATGTAATGAGCCGCTCGAAGTAGCGATGTCAAGACATCATGTTTGGCCCTGGCTGCTCGTATTTCCCTATGTCCGGTAATCACCATTAATAGTAACATACTCATGCGAGAAATCGCAAGTCCAGAAAACCGCCTCCTCGCTGTGTTTACCTTCGCTTAACTGCACCTTGATCTCAAGATCTTCAGCCTCCAGGATCTTCGCCGCCCTCGCCTCATCCACCTGTTCCGGCTCACCGCGCACCAACAACTTCAGCTCCTCGCTCCCATCCGACGGAATGAAGCTAACACTCGTCTCCTCAGGCACCACACCCTCGACGCTCTCAGCGTACCCCGTGGCGCACAGGATACGGCCCCAATTGGCGTCCTTGCCGTACAGCGCGGTCTTGACAAGCGGCGAGCGAGCAATGGTCGACGCGACGCGGTGCGCGTCCTTGTGTGTTTTCGCGTTGGTGACGCGGATAGTTACGAATTTGGTCGCGCCTTCGCCGTCGCGGACCACAAGCTTCGCGAGATCGATCGCAAACTCGGTGAGTGTGGATTGGAACGCTTCATAATCCGCAGTACTTGTGGAGTCAATGGGTTTCCCGCCCGCGGCGCCGTTGGCCAGGATGGCGACCGTGTCGTTGGTCGAAGTGTCGCCGTCGATGGAGATGCTGTTGAAGCTCTTGCCGATGGCGGATGTCAGAGCTGTTTGCAGCGGCCCGGGGGAAACGGGCGCGTCGGTGCAGATTACGCCCAGCAGGGTGGCCATGTTGGGGTGGATCATGCCTGCACCCTTTGTCATGCCGGCGATGTGGTACTCCTCCTGGCTGCTGGGGAGTGTGAAGGTTTTGGAGACGAGCTTGGGAAAGGTGTCGGTTGTGCAGATGGCTTTCGCGGTGCCGAGCCAGTGCTCGTGTGTGTCTCCGAGGTTGTAGTAGGCGGTGGGGATCTTGGAGACGATCTTCTGGATGGGGAGACGCTGGCCGATGACGCCGGTGCTCATGACGATGCTTCGACTTTGGCCGTCGTCCTCGCCGTTGTTGTCCTTGACGAAGGCTTGGTCGGTTTCCCGGCCCATCAACGTCGCGTCTTCAATGCCACCCTTTCCGGTGACGGCATTGGCGCACCCACTGTTGATGATGACGGACCTGATACCCTCACCTTTCCTGCTCTTAAGCAGATCTCGGCTCACTGTGACCGGTGCGGCCTGAAACTTGTTGGTTGTGAACACTGCAGCACCGGCGCATGGTGAATCAGACGCAATGAGTGCAAGGTCGTCGAAGCGCGTGTTCGACGCCTTCACACCAACATGTGCGCTTCCAGCCTTGAAACCGAGGGGATATGTGCCGGTCGTTGGTATGTACTTCTTCTTAGCAGCGGGTATCGTGCCATCGCCTGGTGCTGCATAGCTTCGTGTTTGGGACGTAAAGATGCGGTTCGTGCGGGCGAGGAAACGAGGATTCGGGCGTGCGAGCGACATGGCGAAGCGTGTAAGCAGCGGCCTCGACTAGCCAGGGGTATATAACTGCGCTGGCGTGAGTACAATGCCTGATGTCGAGACAAAAGCGCGCAGTCGCAAATGACGCAGAGCCGCGGTAGCTCTCCAACTTGAAGCTTGACTGTGACTCAGTGACAATTGGAACTAGTATGACATACCTGAAGACTTTTATGTATACAGAGCTCTTCAGTTGACAGCGCACGCCCTACGAGAACGCCAAACACACCAGCAATGACTGTTGCTTCCCTCGAAATCCCCGCGTCGAAAGACGTAGCTCTCCGGGTCCATTCCGCTATCGGCTCACCCAAACCCGCAGGGGCACCAAACCAATCGCGCCCTAGTCCCCTCTAGACCCACACCAACACCAGCGCCCCCAACGTCGACCCCCCAAGATAGCCCAGCAAGATCAAATACCACGTCTCCAGCATGCGCTCCGGCCGCGCGACATACGGCGATGCGATGAACAGCAGCGTTGCGGTAGGTAAACTGGCAGGGATCAAGAGCCTCAGCCCGGCAGCGAGGTCGGTGAGGAAGATGCAGACCGACTCGGAGGGAGAGATGTACGGGAAGCTGTGGACGCCGTACAGGATGAGGCACTGCGACGCTGCGAGGAACAGGATCAGAGCGAGCGCGCAGGATTCGAGGAGCTCGTGGGTGCGTGTGAATGTGCTGCGCCGGGGCGCGGGTTGTGCATGTTGTGTGAGTGGCAGCAGCGTTTTCTGCTCGGCTGGGTAGGTCTCCATGATTGTTGGAGCTGATTGTACTTTTCAAAGCTGTGAAGCGAAGCTGTGAAGGTGGTAAAGGTAAGTAGCCGTCATAGGCATCAGACGATAGTCAATCTCAAGAGGTGTGACCGTTGCCGGCTGTCTCATCGCAGATGGCCTCGTCGCACCTGCCGGGAATAGAACAAAGTCAGCAACATTGACTGACACGCTGCCTTTGTCATTATGCTGTCATGTCAAAGAAGCATTCATCTGCTCAGCCTGAGCAGCGCGCAAGACAATTCGAGCACAAGGCTGCGAACGGACTCTCAGCGGAGGCTTGATGTTGACGGTTGGCCACCTGCTTGCATACACCATGTCACCCGATGCGGCATTACGCTAGTTCCATACAGCATGTTGAAGTCCGCATACCCGGGGACGTTAAACACATCCACTTTGCAACCTGGCCCGCTGTCCGCTATGCCTCGCCAGATCCAAGCATCCCAGCACGAGGCAAGGGAGATTTCAATGATGAATCGAGGCGGCTATTAATGAAGGTGGGGTGGCGGCATCTATGCTGTCAAATGGCAATCATCGGCACTGGCAAAAGGAAGCACCTATCATGAACATCTCGTGATCGTGCGCACATCTTGACTTCTTCTCTCGACCCCCAGCCTCGAAAATCAAGGCTGAAACGCTGGCATGCGCGTTATTGCCCTTGTTGATAGTTCAACATGGTTGCTTTGTCCGCCTGAAGCGGACTCCGGCTTGGCCCCATGTTCGTCTTGAAACAAACACTCACAGAACTCACCAAAGCACAGCGTGGACTTGGGTGCAGGACAGGGCACGGGGACGGACATGGTGGGATGTTTTGATGCCACCTGCGATGCACCTGCGGTGGGGAGTGTTGTTTGTTCTTCTCGCATGCACGATATAGTTGAAGGGTGCCCACGGCGCCCTTATTGCAACCCTACTTCCTGCACGCTTTGTGTGTATCCAAGACATTTGCATCGTGCATCAAAGACCATTATTGTTGTGTCTCATCGCAGACTAAGCTCGAAAGCGCATCTTTGTCGAGACTATTCCAGAACTATTCCAGAAGCTTGTTCGACCCAACGTCTGTTTCGGTCGCACGCAAGGGGTGTTCGTTAATTGTAGGTTCATACGTTGGTGGCGCACCCCTCGACAGGTGAGGTGCAGCCTTTGAGCTTCCCTGGGGCACGATGCACCCAATCGAGCGTGCAGTACATATCGAAGGACGATCCGCATCGCACACGATTGCAAATGTTGCGCGTGGCCAACAGCCGCATGAACCACTTGCAACGCCTTCACCTCCGTCATCGTCTCCCTTGCCAACGATACGCATACAACAAGCGACCATCTCCACATCGCAGCAGTTCACAATTGCATCTGACACACATCCAACCATGCCGGCAACGATATCCGATCCCGCGGTGCCAACGCAAGACCGTCGCGGGCTCTCAGCAGCATCAATAGCCGGGCTGGCCATGATCCCCGTCGCCGTGTTCCTGATCGCAGGGGCAATATTCACATACTTCTGCCTGCGCGCACGACGCCGGCGGGGCCCTGAGATCCGGCACCTGGGACCTACGCCTCCACCGGTGCCAGCGGTGCCAGAAAAAGACGAGCGTGGTTTCCGCACGCACAGCAGCTCGTTCGAGCCGATGGCCAGCAGCCCCGCCAGCGGGGGAAAGGTGACGTGTATGACGGCGATGAGCACGCCGCTTGCGGGTAACGGATGGGCTTCACAAGTTTCAACATACCGGCCCTCGGCAAGGCCTTCGAATGACAGTGCTATCCAGCATAATCCGTGGCACGACCAGCTTCCCAAGACCTCGGCGGATATCACGACGGCGGGGCTCCAGATTCCGCGGCGGGACATTGATGAAGGGAATGATAGTCCCATCGATCGCAGCAGTCCATTTCGGCTAAAACGAGGTGATACGCGGAAGAGAAGCAGTCTGGACCCGGACGTTATGAGCGCGTGGCCTGCGCCGCCGCAGCCTGTTGCTCATCCTGCACCGCTGCACACAACTCGGACTGGAAAGTCATACATGGAGCGGAGGTCGATCAGCGCGGAGTACTTTGCGCAGGAGAAGGATAGCCGGGATGCGAGAGGGACGCAGGAGTACTGGGAGGACATCAGGCTTGAGCTAGGTCCAGATCCAGGACCGATCGTCAAATCGCGCTGAGAACGGGCTGCGATTGTATGCTGACTGGACGTGGAGTTAGAGGCCCTAGGCATTCGGAGGCATGATTAGCGCGGCGTTGGCACATTTCGGTATACCCTTGGAAGCAGGCTATGGATAGAAGCTTCCACTTTTTGTATTTGTCTGTAGATATGTTAACGACTGAATGTAGACTAACAACTGGTCCGACACACCCTCTGATGACGCTTGTGGTTCGCTTTGTCTCATCTGGACCGTACTGAGGCAAACAAGCTCGTCGGTCTTGCTATGTGGTGGACGGCTAAGATCTTTCGAGTGGGGATGGATTGCGCAGTTAGCGCACGACTCGCGCGTGGTGCAGTAGGCGGTCCTTGAGATGCCCACGGCGGCTAGTTTGCGTGGTATTCCGGCCCATGCCCCTCAGTCGCTCGACGCACATCCTCTGCAACCGCAGTTGACGCACTGGATGTCCTGGTCCTCCTTCATCTGCTCCTTGGGCACGCGACAGATGCACGTCGACCTGAAGTTCGTCTCCTTGGTCTGGATGCATCGCGTGCAGCACAGCTTCTCGTAGCCCTGCTTCTTCCACTTGGCGATCAACATGGCGTCCGCATAGCCGTTCTTCAGCAGCCAGTCGTACAGCTGCTTGCTGATGGCTTCCTTCTCGTAGTACAGGTCGTAGATGTATCGCGAGCGCTGGTGGGTGATCTGGAAGATGGGCCACGTCATCTCGTATTTCTTCTTGCCCTCGTGCGATGCATTCTCGGCGTCCTTCATCTTGTTCTGGAACTCGAGCAGCGTGTCTTCCAGGTCCTCGAAGCCGTCTGGTGGGGCCTTCTTCGAGGCGCGCGCGGTCCGAACGGGTGGCATAGCAGTAGTCGGCCGTGTCGATGCAGTGATAGTATTATAGAGTTGCGCGCAGTGTTTTGTTGCGTCGGTGCTGTGGATGTGTCTTGGTCGATGCTTTCGCAATGCAAGCGCGCGTCCACGACTTTCAGAAGACGCCGCCCGCGCTAGCGACGCCAAGCTCAGCGACCACCGAGCCGCATCGTCACTCCACAGCAAGCTTGGTGAAGACTCGAGCTCCGCAACACCGCCAAAATGGTCATCAACCCTACCTACCTTGCTCAGCGCACGCGCTCATGTACGGACCGCGCCTGACCCCGCCATTGGAGCAACGGGAGCGCTAACGCGGACACAGCGGTCAATTGGACTGATGCGAAGAAGAGGGTCATCCACAGCTACCGGGACTGGCTGCGATCGGTACGTGTGCCTGCGCGAGACCTCTGCAAGCTAGCAACATGGGCAATGTCTAAGGGGCGGTTGCTGCGGCAGGGGAAGTTGATTGGACATGCGCGTGTCTACCGGGACAACGAACAGTACGGAAGACCGACACAGCACAGGCTGACCAGACGTGACAGGCTCCCGAGATCCAGACCATGTACTCGCTGAACCTCCCGGTTTCCACGCTGCGGACGAAGATTCGCCAAGAGTTCGAGCGGCACCGTTACGTGAATCAAATGAAAACGGTGGACGTTCTGCTGTTCAACAGCCACCAGGAGTTCCAGGAGACGCTCAACTACTGGAAGCAGCTGTCACACGTCCTCAAGTACTTCCGCGCCGAGGAGGATCCCAAGGCGAGGCTGCCAGCCAACTTCATCAACGGCTTCTTGGAGGTACGATCACGATGCCAGAGCCTCTGCCATTCTCTCTACACGGTGCTAATCACGACACACAGGGACGCAACTGATTGAGAATTCGCGGCCCGGGGCCAGGGCGAACAAGACAAAGACAGCGTGTATATAGCTTTGTCACAATATCATTTCCTTTCTCGTGCGCCGATTCGTAGATGCCATCCGTGAACGCCTGCAATGCAATGTCCCCTCTCTCACGTGCAGGAACCCTAACGTCTACTGCTCCATCTGGTTGATGAACTCCTCTCTCGAAACAGTGAACTTATCGGTGACTACATCGCACATGTTCATCAGATCCTCAAGGCCCTTTTCCAACACCTGGTACACGCTGACGTTGTCTGTTGTCGTCTCAGCAAGGCGATCATAACAAGATCAGCCGCGCGGACTTACCGTATGTCTGGATGCGCAGGTTCATCTTGGTCTCAGAGGGATGGGGAATAGAGTAACCGCAGAACTCAACGTCAGGGCTGCCACGCTGTCAACGAGAATTCTCAAGCAGAACAATTCCACTTGGCCATCTTGGCGGCTTCGCAACTTACTTCTTCATGATAATGTACCTCAGCGCATTGCCGAGCGTGTGGTCCTCGCCATCAAATTGGAAAGAGGCAGCGCTCTCGGTCGCACCTGCCAGCTGCGCAGCGTTAGCTTCGGCATGCGCCTGGGAGACTTTGCTTCGAACGTACGACACGTATCCTATCGCGATCGACCGACGCATCGATCTCCTCGCCGTGCTCAGACGCAGGGTCGATGATCTTGGGCGCAATCTTTTCTCCAGTGGCAGACGGCATTTTCCTTCTTTTCCTTGCTCTTACTTCTGCTTACGATGACTTTAGTGATCTTGCGACAGCGAAAGTGGCTTCCGACAGGCGATATATGTAACGAGGGCGTGACTTTGCGATATCCAAAACTTTTTACCTGAGCGCGGTTGCGTCGGCGAATGAGCGCTGGCTTATGTTTTTTCAGCCCTACGAAGCGTCGCCGCCCGCGCTAGGCTATGACGCACCCCACGCCCGACGACATCCCACCGAGACTTTTCGCAACGACACTGACCCTTGCAATTGAGTCTCAGCAGAAGAGCATTCACAACATCACACCCAACGGCTACATAATCACTACCGCGACCATGCCGCGCGCCGCAACCCTCAACAAAGACACCAACGAGACCAAAATCCAGGTTTCGATCAACCTGGATGGCGGCGAACTCCCCACCTACGAACACTCCGATTTCTGGGCAGCCTACGACAAAAAGAACCTGAATGGCGACGGCGAGAAGATTGACAAAGAGCACGCCACACAAAAGTCCACCTCTCAAGAAATCCAAGTCGACACCGGCATCGGCTTCCTCGACCACATGATCCACGCACTCGCCAAGCACGCCGGCTGGTCCCTCCGAATTAGGGTAAAGGGCGACCTGCACATCGACGACCACCACACAGCCGAGGACTCGTTCCTGGCGCTCGGCACGGCGTTCAAGAACGCACTGCAGGGAAGCACAGGTCTGGCGCGGTTTGGGCACGCGTATGCGCCGCTCGACGAGGCGCTGAGTCGCGCGGTCATTGATTTGAGTAATCGGCCATACTGCGTTACGGACCTGGGTTTGAAGAGGGAGAAGTTGGGCGATTTGAGCACGGAGATGATTCCCCACTGCCTGCAGAGTTTCGCGCAGAACAGCGGTACTACACTACACGTTGATTGCATTAGGGGAGACAACGACCACCACAGGGCGGAGAGTGCGTTTAAGGCTTTGGCTGTCGCTATCAGACACGCTACAACGGTTGTCAAGCAGTGGGAGGGTGAGGTCAGGAGTACGAAGGGCGTGCTGTACTAGACAAGTTGAGAGCGAGAGACGAAAGCATGATGTATACACGACCAAAGTGCAATCTAACACGACTAGATATCTCTCAGTGCTCATGCTCGCTGACACATGGCGTGGTTCATATAAACTCATCTGGCGCAAGGGTGCAGATCAGTCGTCCAGACTATCAGCGTCTAGCTTCCAAGTCAACAGCCATCTGGTAGCTGCCTTTTGAGCGTTCTCGTAACCGATACAGGCATATGCCGTGTCCGAGTAGTTGTTTACAGATCAAATCCAGCCACTGCGCCTCGCCAATGAGTGACCCGTAAGATCCTCACACCCACGCGTATAAAGTCGTGTTGTTAAGGTGTCGCTGCCTAGTGCATCGTACGCCATGGTCAACATCACCCTTTCCAAGATCGCGCAACGACTGGACGTCGCCAATATCATCGCCTTCCTAGGAGAACAAGACATCCTTGAGACAAGCCAACAGATGTGCATGTCCAAGCTCTCTCGTCTTCCACGACTGATGCCTGCACCACAAGGTCTAGATGCACAGCAATTGGAATTTCCGCCATCTGAGGATGGTTATAGAATTCAAGACATTGATCTGGAGAACAGGCGCACCGGATTGCCATACGTCGCCCAAATTGTTCACCACGACAGGCTGGCCACACCCTTGTTTTACGTTCAGGAGCTCACAATCAAAGCGCCGAATCCACTGGCAAATGTCATAGAACCACGGCTGACTTCACCTCTGGATGTTATATCCATGTTCAGTTGTGCAATATGTCAGCCTGATGGTGTTAGCGATCATACTCGGCGATGCTGCGGCTCTTACTGGTGTGCTACTGCTCAGCTTCAACACGCCTGTTTATGCTTTGGGTTATACTGGACCCCTAAATTGCCGAATTGGTATCTTGACCAGTCCGAACATAGTTGCCAAAACTGTTCTCCTAGTAATCGAGGGTCAGAATGGCAGCTTCGCTGTTGTCCTGTGCTCTGAGGGTGTAGCACGCTCTGTATACTGGGTCCCGCTCAATGTCGGATATCATCTGTGATTGTGGGAAGCGCGTACCTTGAGCGGTGTTGTATCGGAATGCACGCTCGTGTGCTTCGTTGTTCTGTTCGGCAGAGCTACATCGACAGTTCATTATGATCCAAGCGTGTGTCAGAATAGTCCATCGGGTCCAAAGCGTAGAGCGGACAGAATATGGACAAGCTTTGTGGCTGGATATGGGCAAATATGAGCGGCCGATCGCGTGCAAGTATCACAGCGGGGAAGAGAGAACAGCGCAGCTTTATGTCGTCTTCGGTCATCCTACGTCACCTTTCTTCAAACAACATCAGTAACAAGCAGCAACAGCAGTGACACCAGCGTTGGGGTATGATGCTTGCGGCCGGCTCACAGACTGCGCAGTACACTGTGCGTGTGATGATAGCAGTCCTGTGCATCTTGTTGAACTAGAGCTAGGCACGCTAAATAGACTACGTTCTTTGTCCAGTTGTCGCAACTTCCACGAGTCCAGGTTGATACAACGCTGAATAGCTTCGATACGTGTCATCACCGTGGAGTTTACACTTAGCACAATGTCGATTCTCCAGACTCACCATTGAAGTCTCACGGCATGACAGCGAGGGAGAAGGTCTGACAGTTGGACCCAGAAGCTACGTATAGTCAGTCATGATTGATGTTCATCGACGAAGAGCACGAAGAAGGATCACTCACCTTGACACATGCCTGTTTCTGATGTTTGACGCCTGTGAAAGATGGTACAATTGGTTCCGTCAGTAGAGCCGTATACCTTGGTCAAAGGCGCCGTCTACAGCAGCGATCCTGTCAGCTTCCTCGCTTGAATGATCAGGCATACATTTAACGTATTGCAAAGCAATCGCAAGTGCTCGTCACCCGCGTTGGATTGTTCTGGCAGTTTGCCCCCCATGTGGGAATTGTCGCGGTCGCATTAGTGGTGCATGTTGAGCAGAAAGGTATAGCGGACTTGACGTTGTTTCTGACGGAACGCAGGCAGATATCTGCGGAGCAAGAGCGATTGGCGAGCGTGACGGGCTCAGGAGCTGGTGTTGGTTGCGGTGTTGCGAGGGCTGGCTGGAGAGTGACGGCTAGCAGGGCGCGCACAAGACAGGATCCTAATGATGAGTAAAACAACAGTTGAAGTTTCTCGGACCATTCGAGGGTCGAGGCGGACGCGAGGGTCTCATACATTGCACCTGAAGTGATCGTCAAGATTGCCCAGCGAGGCAGGTGCGAACTCCCTTTCAGCCAACAGTCTCGATCAGCAGCCACGCCCTGTGTAATACATCTCATTAAGCCTCATGTAGCTGTCAAATATACAAGTGCAGATTCCATCGATGCTGATGTAAGCCACCCTGCTCGAAGGCCGCAGCCACTCAGCTGCCGCCATTTCAAGGACCCTCCGAACAGGCGTGGCTCCCACTCCAACCTCTTCACTATTGAAGTTTATCTTAATCACGGAGAATAAGCTCAGGATCGCTCAGGGTGTTCTTCGCCGCGCGAGTTCCCTCCATGAATTTGAGTACCCATGGTCAGTGTGAGGGGCTCGTCTTTTGTTGAACGCAGTCGCATGCACTTTCCCTCTCGCGGGCTAGGGAACTGTCAACGTCCGCGTGGTCGCTCTCGCGAACGAGGTGCTACCGCCTGTCACGACTGCTGTGCATTGCAGGTTGGTACAGCAAACTTCTCTGCCATCGTACAGAACGCACATGTTGCCGGCCTCGCAGTAGTTGCCGCCGCGGCAGCAGGCTGCACCTTCGGGCATGCACTTGTTCCCGCAGCAGGTGAAGCCTGCCTCGCATGAACCGCCTGGACAGCAGGTCTTGCCTGGCTCGAGACAGTAACCGTATCTGCAGCACTTGTTGCTGCTCGGACAGCAACCGCCCAGGTCTGGGTCGAAAGTCAGCAGAGACACTGGGGTACCGCTGCGGTGTTAAAAACACTGCTGAAGTAAGATTACACTGCACCTCTAAGTAAAATAGTCTATTTATACTATGTCTTTATAATTCTACCTAATTTATAGGGTAATTTACCTATCTTGTATATAATATAAATATTAACGTGTTTTATAAGCGAGTTGCCTACCCAATCGAGTTGTCCACTCTAATTTACTAGTAAAATTATAATTGTTACATCTCTCTATCTCTTAGAATACTTAGTAGAAATCTATAGAAATTTAAACTTAAGCTTTTTAGTACTTAATCTAGAGGTCCTAGGAGTACTTAATATCTAGCTTACGTAATTAGTATAACGTGGTTCACAAGCGAGCGAATTACCTAAGCAAGTAGGCTACTTAACACTAGCAACACGCCTTTATAATAACGCAACATAATGTCTTAACAATACTAACTGCAGAACATGTCTACTAAAAGTAATATATATCTTAACGTGTTTTACTGTTGAAGTCGTACCTAAACAAAGTCTAATATTGTACTAGTTCGGGTTAGTTCTTGGGGATAGAGTACGGTTTCTAGATTAGTAGGGTTCCGCGTCTAGACAAAGTCTAATATAGCAGAAGGGATTTAATAGCTAGCAGCAGGATTAACTAACTATAGTATTAAGGGTGAGATTCTAATAACAAACTTAATTAACAAAGTTAAACACAAACTGTAGAGGTTGTGTTCCTACATGCTATATACTAAAGAGTGTTCTATGCAGGTTCTATTATTCTATAGTAGTTCTAACTTAGTACATTGTAGAACATTTAGGATTCTCTAGAATATTTATATAATATATTCTAATATAGCGTTCTGCTAAGGCTTTAGAACATGCAGGGTTTATGTTATTAGTTCTTAATACTAACCTTCTTAAAGACCTTTAGTTGTCTTTCTAGGTGTTAGTATTTCCTCTCTTTCCTTATCTTCTGCTGTGCCCCCTTTTCTTAGGTTTGTAACACTATCCTCCCCTTCTATATTTATGTCCTTATAAACTAACCCTATAACTTCTAGGAGTATGTTATACTGCAAGTCTGTTAGTAATTAAATTAACTGTACAGGACAACTTATAATAGTGTCTTATTAGTACTGCGCAAAGTAAGGCCTTAAGTGCTAGATATTGTTGTTAAAGAAGGAGTGTAGAAACTATTATAGTATAGGTAGCTAGAAGTGTGTTCTAGTAGAAGTTCTAGTTCTAAACTTTGCTTAGATTAATTAAGAACTTAAGCGCTTAGAATAACAAGAAGCTAAGGCAGATAATACTAAATCTACAGCACTATAGGTAATACTAGCTGTATATGCAAAGAAAGATTAGGTTTGTAAACAAAGGAAAATGTTGCAACGCTAGGAGCAATAGTAGATAGATAAGGCTAGAAAATACGTAGAGGATCTTAAAGCCCTTAAGGCTGTTAAGGGTATTAACTATAATATTACTTAGCTAGAGGGAGGCCTAATGCCTAGTACTCTAGCTCTTAATTAGAGCGCGTTTATGCTGTCTGTTATAGAGGGCAATCTAGATTTCCCTTCTCTTAATAATACTGCAACAGGAGCTGTTAGCAGTTTATAAGGTTTATAACTAGTTCCTACGTGTTTTCTAAGCTAGGGTAACCTAACTACTTAATTAGGTATTTAGTGTCTTGTCTAGTTCCTTAGTGTTTTACTATTTTTTTAACTTCCTACTTGTCCTAGCTATCTGCCTAGTAATAGAAATCTTTCTAAATTAGTGTTCTAGGGTCGGCTAGTTCTAACAGTAAAATGTGGAATACAGGATAGATTTTTGCATCCTTAGGTAGCGCTAGTTAATAGTTAACTAGGCTAATCTGCTTAGAAATAAAAAATAGTCTAACCTTAACCTTGTCTAGTTTTTTTATTAGTTACTGTGTGCGTAGGTTTTTTATAAGGAGATAGACCCTATCCCCCTCCTTTAGCAGAGGCGCTGTTTTTTATTTCTTGTTAATATAAGAAATGCTCTGTAACTAAGCTTTAGTAATATTATCTAGTAATTTCTTGTATACGTCCTTTAGTGCTTTAACTAAGGTTATTGCTAATTCTGTTTGAATATTACTGTCTACTAACCTAGTAAAGAGATTTAGGTGTCTCCTATAGTTCGCAAAGAACAGCGTGTAGCCTAGCCAATATAAGGTGACGAGAGGGGCTGTTCTCACAACAGAATCTGCTTAAAACAGCTTAGTGTTAGGGTTTCTCCTAGCAATTAAGGGGCTAACTTGTTAAACTTTAGGGGTCTAACTTATTAAGAACACAACACGTTTTTATATTTCTACTTATATAAAATCTATTTAGGCAGATCTTAATATTCTGCTACCTCTGCAACTATTCTTAACTTACAGTTGTTGTTAATTAAATAGGGTTAGGGTTACTTAGGGTTAACTTAGGGTTTATAATAGAGCTAGTATAGGACAGCTGTCTATTAACACTATAAGAGTAAGTAAATATAATAAGCAGTATAGCACAACGTTACAAACACAGCTTATACTTATTACTAAGTAACTGCAATAATGTTCTCTACTTTCTAGAAAAGTTTAGCGTTTTAGTATGTAAGGAATATTACACTGCTGTTATTAATCTTAACACGCATCTCTTGTAGTATTATAACATGCCTGCTGTAACTTAAAAACAGATTATTAAGCACTTTAGTAGCTTTGCTACAGTTAATCTAGCAGAGATAGAGCTTCCTAATAAGCCTGCGCAGCTAATAGATAAGCTTAAAGAGCTGCTAGACAGGCTGTAGTGTAAGACATGCAGCTTTATTACTGTTAATAAGGACACAATGCGTATACACTGCAAAAAAATCTACTAGCAAGCATAGGTAGGAGAGAAAAGCTTGCTCTATAAGACTGTAAAAGTGCAGAGCTTCTTTTGCACTAGGGGGCTGCAAAAATATTTTATTATTAATTTAGTAGATACTAGGAATGCTAAAAATAATAAGGTTAATAAGACTATTTAGGCACAGCTTGCTAAGTATAAATTAACACAACAAGAAATTAAGAAAGAGCTGTAAATACTTAAAGTAGCTGCAAAGATTAACAAGACAGGTTAGTTTAAGTATACAGGCTGGCTAGAATTCTTTAAGGACTAGAATCTTGCTTATCTAGCTTATTAAGCCCGCGTACCTAATTATAATAAGTGTAAGCTTCAGCTAGCTGCTTAGCTAACTAAGGGGCTGGTTAAAAGAAGCGTGAAAGGGCTAGCTACGCTCACGCAGGAGTTAAGGCGCTGGCTGCAGAGTGCAAAGCGAGAAGAACCTAACCTATATAAGCCTACGACAAGGGCTACTGTTGCGAGATGTTTGATCTGTTTAGGCTGTTTAGGCATAGCGCGCTGTCCTAATCTAGTAGTTTAGGGGGCTAACTTGCGCAACTCTAACCCCTAACTTACTTCTTATCTAGCGCAGCTTTATAAAGATAGCCTATCCCAGGGCTGCAAGTGGAGGCAGTGCTTCCTCCAGTTTTCAGCGTGCCAGAATGTTCATTTTCACGGCGTAGACTACATCACGTATTGC